>JACYFF010003369.1:76411241-76460708 GCA_017589665.1 Selenicereus undatus
AATTAGAATTATCTTTGGTTAATAAGGTGGGAAGCACGCCATTAAGTTCGCTGGTCATTGGAAGTTAGAAGCCCAATATTAAAGTTTAATGATTTTTTAAATCATTGTTTAAAATTTGATAATTTTCAAAACTTAGAAATAAAATTGAGTGATTTTTCAAACTTATTCTTCTTTTTCAATATATGTTTTGACATAATATACACCTTTACTTGTATGGAACAACAACCCACAAATTAAATTCTATGCCAATTGAATATGGAGCCACTCAAGGAAGTTTAGGTCAATATCGGGCAGTTTAAAACAAACTTTTTCAAAGGTTTGTACTCATAATTTATTGCTAATATTTTATGATTCGGCAACTTGATTGGTAGTGGTATGGAAAAATTATGTTTGATGAGTTAATTATGTTGTGCTATTTTATCAAAGAAACGAGATTATCAAAACAATTTTATTTTATTTTTGGTTTTGTTTTGGTGCAACACAAATTTAGTTTTTACACATAAGCGATATTTTGACTCTAACCATAGATGGAGATCTATCCTCCTCCACTTTATGCTAATTTCATACAAAATACCATTGTGTTAAATTCCTACAAATATATAATTTTCAATTTATTGGAAGTACCATCTATTTCGGGACAATTCCAATGATCATGTGAGATAAGAGGGGGCTTACGTGACGATGGGGGCTCTGCGTCCGAAGGTCCTTCCCGCGCGCACCAATCCTGCAAAAAAGGTCACCCTAGATGGGGATCCAGGGAACGCCTCTCCTACGATCAAGTTAGTGTGGGGTCCCGAGCAAGAGGCAAAGCAAAGATAATAAATAATGAAAGATCAGATCTTTTACAGGAAAGTTGATATCTATTTGGGAAAAAGTATTGAGCAGTGAATACCCTGTCAGGACCCAGCCCCCCATTCTAAGGTGTGTAGGTGAGTGTTTATAGCCCCTATAGTTAGGGGTAAACTTGTAATTTCAAGTGCAGTACCTCTAATGGGCCCGAAGATGGACAACCCCTCGGGGCCCTTGGAGGTCAAACAGGATTGCAGGGTTCAGGCCTATAGGTGTGGTCGTGGGACCCTCATTAGGGTCCCCAAATTAGGACGAACCATTTAGCCCCTCACATTTTATTTGCACGCCCGTCCAAATGAGGCAGGTAAGTAAAATGTGAAGTACGGGGTAGAACTATTATTTACAGGTTCAAAGTCAGTTTGTAGTTATGAATTCCTACCACGCTCCGAACACCTATGCCTCGAACTTGGCATCAGGGATTTTCCCGAGGCATCATCGTTCCTGAGGACAATGTATAGTATTTAGGGTGCCTTCAACCCGCATGTATAAGAAAGAGTTGTTTGAGGGATTCTAGGTGGGTTGTCAACTATCATCCTTGCTCGCTAGGAAATTCCCCAGTTATGGCTATCAAGCCGGACAGGATCTCAACGAGGTCATGTTTTAGTTCGACCTGTCGGAGGATGAAGATCCAGACAACCCTGGGAGCATCACTCCCTGGGACGACTTTGGCGAGGAGGCCAGCGATGATGATGACCCTACTATGTAGAGTCGCGGCTTTTTCATCTCATCCCCTCTTTGATTCCTACTTCTTTTTCTTTCATTGGTAGCTGTATTTGACTAAGTATCAATGAAGTTCTCCTGTGGCTACTTCTGCGTTTAATGACTTGTTGTGAATGACTTGTTGTTTAACTTTATGTTGTGCCCATGTCATACCATCCTTCATTGGGACTATGAGTCTCTAGCCCCTACATGAAACGACAAATCAGAAAGCAATGGCTTGAAACTCCCGGCCCCCAGCGGGCAGAAGGTGCAGCGAACAACCGAGGGTCGTGTTATGAGACCCTTAACCCCTTGGGGCTAAAGGTGTAGCAAACGGCTATGGGCCATGCTATGAGACTCTAAGGCCCTTGGGGGCTAAAGGTGTATCGAAGAGGTGTAGTGAACGACCATATGCCATGCTATGAGACCCTTAGCCCCTTGGGGCCAAAAGTGTAGCGAAAAGATCAAGTTTGGTCGACAATGTTCATGCTCATTTCTGGTAAAATGTGATGTAAGTACATTATATCGACTATACAAGAGATATGAGCCGCTAAACATGGTACTTGTGCAAATTGCTGCTGTGCCATGTCCTCGGGATGAGTGTTCCATGTGGGGTAATGAGACGGTAAGTCCCAGGTCAGACCTATCTTGTAAGGCTCTTCCCAATTGGTTGTGAGCTTGCCATGTTTTCCAGATCGAACCGCTGCCTCAATCCTGCATAGCACCAAGTTGCTTATGTGGAGGGGCTGTGTTATGACCGACCAGTCATGGAGTCGCGCCACGCGTAACTTGTAGAGCGCGTCATGGAGGAGAGCATTACCTCGAACAGAAGGGAGTAAGTTGAGGCCTTCTCGTAGGGCTACATTATTGAGGGACTCTTGGAACGTGGTGAGGCGATGTGTGTGAAGCGCCACTTCAATAGGGAGAATGGCCTCGAAGCCATATGTCAGCGTGAATGATGTTTCTCCTGTTACTGTTTTTTTTTATGGTTTGGAGGGACGACAAGATGTCGGGCAGTTCGTCTGCTCACTTGCCTTTGGCATCATCCAATTTCTTTTACATGCCATTCAGGATGACCTTGTTTGCTTTCTCCACTTTTCCATTGATCTGCGAATGGGCTACCGCGATGAACCGCGTTTGACATCCCAAGTTGCTTATGTAGTCGGTGACCTTGCCTATGTCGAAACACCATCACTCTAAGGACGCCGAATCGGGTGATGATGTTCTTCAAGATGAGTTTCTTCGGAGGCTGTGATGAAGGAGACGGCCTCTACCTCTATCCGCTTGGTGAAATAATCCACAACAACGAAAAGATACTTACGCTGACCGGTGGCCTTGGGAAAAGGCCGTAAGTTGTCCATTTCCCATGCAGCGAAGGGCAGGGTGTTGATGATGGGAGTTAACGGCGTGGGCGGCTTCTGCTGTACAGGAGTGAACTTTTGGCATTTGTCGCATTTTTACACTAAACTCATAGGTTCCTCTCGCAACAATGGCCAGTATTACCCAATGAGGATGGCAGCTACCGCGAGCACATGACCGCTAATATGTGAACTGCAAACTCTTTCATGGATTTCCTCAAGGACCTTCTGTCCCATCTCCTGGGTCATGCACTGTGCAGCAGCGGTCGAGCATAGGAGTGTTTGTATAATATCCCGTCGTATAAGAAGAACCAATTCGCCCATTTCTTCACTTATTTTGCTTCCTTGATACCCGCGGGCAGCGTACCGTCAGCCAGATACACCCTAATGGGGTCCACCCAAATAGAACTTCTGTCAAGCCATAAGACCTTGCAGGGTTTGATGCTTCTTTCCAACAAAATTTCCCATTGGATCCTCTTCGGTTTCTTTTCCTCTGAGGAGCTGTCTAACTCGGACAAGGCATCTACCTGGCGGTTTTCAAATCGTGGGATATGTGTTATCGAGAAGTGCTTCAAAAGACCGATGGCTTGGCGCACTCGACGGATGTAAGTCATCATAATGTCGTCCTTGACCTCATATTCTCCATTGAGTCAACTAATGACTAATTGTGAGTCTGAGTAAGCCTTGACTGAGTCTGATCGGGCAATATAGCATAGCTCTATCCCAACTATCAGGGCTTGAACATTAACTTTAGGGCGTGTTCGTGCTTCTCACCCTGGGGGGTTTCAATAATCAAGCCGACACCACTTCCATCCATGGTTGAAGAGTCGTCCATGTATAGGTTCCAGAAGTTGGGGTCGGGAATGTTTTAGGGACCGTGTTCATGCTCTCGGCAAAGAAATCAGCCAGGGTCTGCGCTTTGATCACCCGCTAAGCATCAAAGGTGATGTCATATTGAGAGAGCTCCACCGCTCATTTTAGGAGCCTGCCTGAAGCGTCTAACCTCTCTAGCACGTTTTTTAGGGGTTGGTCGGCGCAGACCATCACCTTGTGAGCCTCAAAGTGTGGGCGAAGCTTTCGGCTTGCCAGCACCAATGCGTAATCGAACTTCTCGATAAGAGGCTAGTTCAATTTGGCCTCTGCTAGGGCATGGCTTACGTAGTACACTGGGAACTGCTTCTTATCCCTTTCCACCACTAGGATAGTGCTTACCGCCTGCCCAAGGATATCCAAATATAGGAGTAATGTCTCCTCTTGTACCGAGCTAGCTATCCTGAACAGGCAAGCAAGGTATGCTTTTAGTGATTGAAAGGCATTGTCCGCCTCTTGATCCCACGTGAAGTGTGTGCACTCATGAAGGATGCGGAAGAAGGGTTGTCATTTTTTCGCCGATTTTGGCGTGAAATGGCCCAGAGCCGCTATGCATGCGGTCAGCCGCTGAACTTCCTTCACATTCCGGGGGGTTCTCATATCCAAGCTGCTTTTACCTTGTCGGTGTTCACCTCAATTCCTCTACTAATGATTATAACGCCCAAGAACTTGCCCGACCTAACTCTGAAGATACACTTCTTAAGGTTGAGCCTCTTGTCGTACCTTCAAAGAATCTCAAACGTCCCCCGCAAGTCTTCGTCGTGCTCGGCATCTTACATACTCTTGACGATCATATAATCTACGTTGACCTCTATGGTTTTCCCAAAGAGAGGCTCGAAAACCTTGTTTAGCAACTACTAGTGGGTGGCCATTGTGTTCTTTAGCCCAAAAGGCATGACTTTGTAGCAATACATCCCTCGATCGGTTACAAAGGTTGTTTTCTAGTGGTCCTCATAGTACCACAGAATTTGGTGATACCCCGAGAAAATGTCCATAAAGCTCAGCATGGCGTGACCCACCGTCGTGTCTACTAGTTTGTCAATCTTGGGCAAAGGGTAGTTATCCTTAGGACACGCCTTATTTAGATTAGTGAAATCGACATACAATAGCCAGGAACCATTGGGCTTCTTGACGAGTACCACATTAGAAATCCACTCGGGGTACTGGCATTCTCTGATGAAACCCGCGTCCAATAACCTTTGTACCCTCGTCGTTGCATCTACGACCCGCTCGATCCCCATTTGTCTCTTCTTTTGAGCCACCGACTTGTAGGGGATCCATATTGAGTCGGTGCTCCATAACTGTTGGACTGATTTCGGACATCTCTTCGAGGCCAAAAGCAAAAATGTCTTCGTACTCCCAGAGGAGCCCATCGAGGGCGTGTCTCGTTTCGTCACTCATCTCTCGGCCTATCTGGACCGTGCGGTCGGGTGCCTGTTTCGAGGCAGATGACCTTTAGGTCATCGGCTGACTTTGGTCGCGGAGGCCCTAGATCTGCCAAAAGTAAGGGTGTAGATGGTCAGGGCCTCAGCAGCAGTAAGAGGCGTGACACGCGACCTTTTATTTGAGGGTTGCTACCTGACGAGCTCTTAGTCATCCGAACGTCCCACCATGGGTCATATGCTAACAAGGTAGCATTCTCAGGTTGTCCGTTGATCTCCCAGAAGTTTTCCGACGCTGTCATCATTTGCCTTATATTGAAGTTGCAGTAAATACGAGGCGATGATGAGCTTAACCTTGTGTAAGGTCAGCCGCCCCAAAATGGCGTTATAGGCCATGGGAATGTCTACAACCAAGAAGTCGACCTCCAGATTTCGGGGTTGTAGATTTATCCCTGAACCGAAAAGGAAGGCGGAATTACGCCCCTTGGAGTTACCTCATGGCCTCCAAAGCCTAGAATGGGATGTATAAGGGGAGTGATTTCCCTTCCTGGGTGTTTAAGTCTCTTGAGGCAATCCCAGGGGATGATATCAGTGGAATTCCCAGTGTCGATCAAGATCCAAAGCACTAGGGCGTATGTCACCTTCAACTCGACAACCAACGGGTAGCTATGCGGGGAGCTGAAATGTTGGCCTTCTTGCCCATCGAATACCATAGTTGGAATGGTTAACGCACTCCGTGTATCCCCTGGCTATGGTGGCCAACAAATTTACCGGAGCACTCTTATTCTCGGGACTCTTCATGCATCAAGTTGAGGTCCTTGCGAAAGAACCGTGGGCCTCTCTTCAAGAAGCGATCTATCTGTCCTTTGTCTGCAAGCTTGTGAAGGGCCTTCTTCAATTCTCTACACTCGGGAGTAGTGTGTCCATTTTGTTCGTGAAACTCACAATATTTTGGCGCTGCATTTGGCTTCGGTGCCGTGATCATGGGTTGAGGTTTCTTCAACATGGGGTGTCCTTTCACTTCCATCAGTATGCTCCTTGGGTTCAAAGTGAAGCTTAAATCCTTGACATCAGTCCTTGGCCTCCTATCACCTCGCCCTATGTTCCTATCCCCCTAGGCTTTAGCTTTCTTCAAAGCATATGTTGTCTCTAGGTAGATCTCAGTCGCTCGAATGAAGTCCGCAGCTTTCCTTAAAGCCTCACCCAAGAAGGTTTCCTTCTCCTCGCCCAGGGAAAACTTAAACCATTTATTCTTCAACCCGTTGAGAAAGGAGGTGTCGCCACTTTATTCTCCAAGTTTGGAATCAGGACGACTTCTTAGTGGAATCTTTTCACAAATTCTGCTAGGGACTCTTACGTCCCTTGCTTGATTTTTAACTGTGAATGTTTGTTCGCCTTTCCTTACGACTAGCAATGAACTGGCTGACAAATCGATCTGTCAAGTCTTGGAAGCAAGAGATACTCCATAGGGTCAAGCAGTACATCTGAGCCTTGTACACCCCTTTTAAAGTGGCAGGGAAGTATCGGCAGTATGCGGCAGTGTCCACATCCTGGACATACATCTGAGCCTTGTACACCCCAAGGTGTTTGTTCGGGTTCGTGATTCCGTCGTACAGTTCCAAGGTAGACATCTTTACTTTCCAAAACTTAGGAGCGTTGATCACCTCATAACTGAAAGGTGTATAAAGGGTATTGGCCTCATTCGAGCAGCGAAATTGGTCCCACCTTGACCACCAATGGACTTCGACGATGAAGGTCAATCCTTGATAGACTGTGTTGGGAGCGTCCGGCCCGATGGGGGCTGTGCTTATGGGTGCCTCGCACGGGTGGATTGCGCGTGCGTTCCCCAGCTGATGGACGCTAAGGGGTGCAACTCATCTGAGGTATTTCCTCGCGAGGCCTCGAGGTTTGCTCCAGCTCTTCGAACCAGGCTATGCGCTGGGAGTGGATAGCATACGACGTGGACACGGTTGCAGAGTTTGCTAGCTTTCCTCGAGCCGCCTGAAGGGCCTGTCGAGCCCCGATGATCTACCGAGCGTCCTGATGTATAATGAGTAGGAGAGAATCCAACCTCACAAACATGCTAGAGAAAGTGTTTGGTTTTTGATAGAAGAAGAGAAACAAAAGGTAGAAGAATGCAAACTTGGATAGTCAAGTGACCTTACAAGGGATAATCCTAGGAGTCACCCTTGGAGAACACTTGGGCAATCCTCTTTAGATCAACTAGTGACTAAATTTAATCACTATCTAGTTGAAATAAAAAGAACCTAGAGACCCACTTGAGTTGCCAAACTCAAGATACAACACTAGGAATTTCAAGGGAGAGAGTTTTCTAACTCACAAAATTTCATATATCTCGAAAGTTGATTGAATTGAAATGATTCTAAACTATGGCCTTTATATAGTAGAGGCCTTACACAATGAAAAGACATAGAAAAAAAATGAAAAGATGTGAATTAAAACAAGTAAACTTTCAGCATACTACATTCGGATGAACAAAACCGAAGAGGGGTGTCTTTTGGTGTTGTTGGTGTGAAGTGAGTGTGGCAGCAAAAAGGATGCATGTACC
The DNA here is from genome assembly GCA_017589665.1 of Selenicereus undatus. Classification (NCBI taxonomy): domain Eukaryota; kingdom Viridiplantae; phylum Streptophyta; class Magnoliopsida; order Caryophyllales; family Cactaceae; genus Selenicereus; species Selenicereus undatus. The sequence goes on from JACYFF010003369.1 coordinate 76,418,969, forward strand.
CCACCATTAACACACATCCAAGCCTTATTTGAAGAGGGAGGACACGCTTTATGAGGAGGTATAAGCAGCAAGAGCCGAAATCATAAGCTTTCACACACCTTCACTCGTTTTACATTAAATGCATTCACATCAGCAGAAACCCCAACTTCAAACAGGCATAACTCTCTGGTTTTTTATCCAAATTCGATGATTCCTGATTCATTGGAAAGCTTAGGATGTCTAGTTTCCAGGGAATGTGGTTTAATTGCATTTGGATCATCCGTTAAAAAGTTATGGGCCAAAGAGTGGAGACTGTCCAAAACTGGCTTGCATTTTGATATCCGAATTTGTGGGCTGAACTTGACCAACCAAATGAACTCCAAATTAAGCGTGGTTGGTCTTGTTGGAAAGCTCTATTATTAAGCTTGAAGAATGTAAGGACCTTCAGAATTTAGGTCCATTACATTTTGACACAAAAGTGTAACAAATACCGGATGTGAAAAGGATGAATTAGGTGTGAACTCACAAGGCAAGTTCACGGCTTGTCGGCATAAAAGGGCAAACTCCTTGACTTCTTTGAGCTGAGTAGGGATAGTAGAAGAGTAGTCAAGATGGTCTCCAATAAGTTGCTCTTTTGAAGGATGGTCCCCATCACGTCCCTTCCGACCAACTAATCATGGTTTCCCTCGCGGGATCGTCCATTCCTTTCAGGTCGAGCAATCTCTCACACATCACCACTTTGATGCAACGACTTAGGGGGGCGTGTCTGTGGGACGGTTCGAATCTCGCTATAGGCACATAGTCGAACGTAGGCAATGGCCTCATGGAGCTCACGACCTCCATAGTCTTCTTTACTTGCTCTGTCACTTGCTACAGAAGGGTGTCAGTCATGGTGGTCATGAAGTTCTTCAATGTGTCTACAGTGAAATACACCTCCCTTTCAGGCGGTCAGTGTTCGACTGAGTGAGAAGCCGCTCGTGAACTCTCTGAAGCATCTTGCACTTCATGAGTCGTCGGGGCATCAATCATATGAGCTTTCTCTCCGGGTACGTGCTCGGGTAGCATCGCTTACTACCATCGTTCACCGCTCTTTTCCCACAGACGGCACCAAATCTGTTTCGGGACAAACTGTTTTCAAGGATCACGTGAGATAAGAACGGGCTTACGTTATGATAAGGGCTTTATGTTCGAAGGTCCTTCTCGCGCATGTCAACCCTGCAAAAAAAGGCCACCCTGGTTGGGGATGCAGGGAACGCCTCTCCAACGATCAAATTAGTGTGTGGTCCCGGGAAAGAGGCAAAGCAAAAATGATAAATGATGAAAGATCAGATCTTTTTCAGGAAAGGTGATATCTGTGTGGGTAAAAGTATTGAGCAGTAAATACTCTGTCAGGATGCAGCCCCCAATTTTGACGTGAGAAGGTGAGTATTTATAGTCCCTTTAGCTAGGGGCAAACTCATAATTTCAAGTTTTAATTAGGAGCCTCGTTAAGGTCCCCATATTATACCAAACCACTATCAATATTCAGTTTTAATCAATTCTCGTAAAAAGTGGTGAGCACTCATATGTTCCACTGATTAATGCTTTTCTACACTTAGTTATATTTTCTAATTATAATTTTCTAATATTTAACACTAATTAATACTTGTTGGCATTGATCAACACTCATCTACACCTATCAATGTTGAGCAATAACTTACTTATGATAAATTTTAAGAGGACATTTGGTTAAACTTTGTTGGAATGGAATGAAACTAAGATTGAAATAAAGAGGTACGAATATGGTTTTTTTTTTTTTTTTATATTGTTAGTTCCATTTGTGTTGATTCACTTTAGGAATGAATTCAAGGTAAGAAAAATCCACATATTGTGGGTTTATGTAGATCCAATGGGGTGAGAGGAGTTGAATAAAATCATATCTCATAAATTAGCTTTTCCATCTACAATTCAATTTTTGGATAAATATATTCTAATCAAATATGAAATATGGAAATATGTAATGTGCTTCTTATCCCTATGTTTAGAAAATCTTGAACTGAGGGCTTGTTCTTTTCATGGGTAAATTGCTGATATGGAATGGGAAGAAATGGAAAACATTGAAAAAGAATGGAATGGAGTGGAAAGAAGTGTGTGTGTGTGTGTGTGTTTTTTTTTTCCCCCAAAAGTGGGAATGAATAGAATAGAGTGGAAGAAAGATGGAATTATTCACAGGGAAAGAGTAGAAAAGAGTGTGAAGGAATGAGAATGATTGATATTTATCTTTAGAAGTGGAAATGAATAAAAATGAATGGGAAAAGAGCAGGAGGGTATGGTGGGAGCAAAATTTTTTTTATATAAAAACAGACCCAACAGTCTGCTTGAATTGAGAGAAGAGAAGTGGATGGGAGAAAACTAAAGGTTATTAAATCCTCATGCCCTGTCTTTTAGAATATTAGATGAGGGGGAGAGAAGGAAAACATAGGGAAACATTTCACTCTCATTCCCCTCGATCCCCCTCATTTTTATTCACCCTCATTCAGGAAAAGAGGGGAACGACATCCCTAAGAGAACCCACAACCCAAAGACATGCGTACCATTTGCGGAACCCACACGCCACGTGTCGCTTCCACAATTGAGTTTCCTGCTTTTGCCACGCAAGGAGGAACACTCAAGTTGTTCCTCCATGCATTCCCACCTTTTTGGTCTTTTTATTTATTTTATTTTTCCTCAAAAATATTATTTTAGTGGTTAAAAAAAAAGGTTTGTATGTTATGAGGTGAATTTATGATAAATATTTTATTTGGTAATTTAAGTTGGAGTTTCATGGATTAAAGAAGTTAAAAAATGTAAAATGGAATTTTTGTTGATGTGACAACGTGGAGTTCCAAAATTGGAAACTTTGATTGGGAATGCTCTGAATTCCATAAATTTGGAATTGTACTATGTCACATCAACAAAAGTTTCATATTTTGGAACTTATATTTCTTTACTTCTTCAACCCATAGAACTTTATTTCGGATTATTCAATAAATATTTATCATGGGCAAATTCTATAACATATAATCTTTTTTTAACACAAAAATAATATTTTTTAACACAAAAATAATATTTTTAAGTAAAAGAAACACAGAAAAGACACAAAAAGACAAAAAAATGGAACTCAGGTAGGAACGGTAGATAGTTCCAACCCGTGTCTTATGTGACATGTGGCAAACATTTGATAGTGAAGATGAAATTGTGGGGACGCCAGTGGTAGTGGAATAAGTTGCACTGACTAGGAATGCTCTCATCATTATTCTTTTTTCCCTCAATCCCCTCCTTTAATATATCCAAATAAGATAGTATAAATTACATTCTTTTTCTTCTATTGTCTTACATTTTCTATCCATCTTCATCTCAATCAAAACAATGTGTAAAGATAACTAAATTGAGTTCTCAACTTCTCGTTCATTCAAAAAAGAAGAAAAGAATTAAAAAAGAAAAAGACAGAAAGAAAAAAAAGAAAGAGTACTGGTCAATACAAAATCTCTCTCAAAATTCGAAAATGGCGAGTGGATCTGTGTGTGTGTTTCTCGCCATCTCAGCTTCTTACGCGTTTAAAAATCTGTAAAATCAAACAGGGGTGGGGGGCTCCCAGATGGCGATTGTTCGAAGCCCTGCAAAACCCAAATCGCAGCGAATCCTCGTACTTTCTCTCTCAATCACCGGCATTGCATTCTTGTTCCTCTACTCCTCTTTCACTTCCACTTCTGGGTTTTCTCGCTCTTCCCCTAAACCCATCCCAGATGTCTTCACTAAGCGCAGCAGCAGCAACACCGCCGATTACGATCACGACAAGTATTTGTATTGGGGTCACAGAATTGACTGCCCCGGCAAGCACTGCGACACTTGCGCTGGCCTTGGACATCAGGAATCCAGCCTTCGTTGTGCCCTTGAAGAGGCCATGTTCCTTCAAAGGTTATTCTTTTGAAACTTGATTCATTGTTTTGGACCCTTTAGCTTGAAATTTGATCTGGGTTGGATCTCTTTTGGGTGGAAACTGTTGGTTATTAGCATTTTGCGTTGTGGGTACCTCTTGAATATGGAACTTTTTGCTTGTTTGAATGATTTGGATCTGAATACTGTTTAATTGTTTGACAATGTGGTTCTTGCCATTCACATTCTGCAACTTTATTTATCCTGATTTTTGTCGCCAGGTTTATTTGTTGACTATCATTTCTTTGGATTTTTTGTGAGTTCTTGAATTGTTGAGGATCAGCTGTTACGCTGTTATTTATGAGTTCCTAGGTTGGGTACATTTTTTTTTTGGTGGGCATGTTGGACGGTGTGACGATGCTGACTTGTGAGCATGGATTTGCCGATGATGCTATTCTAAGCAATGAGACTGAAGCGGAGTTAACAACTTAGAAAAGTAGTGACACACTCTGTGGTCTTGTGATTTTAGACTGAGGAGGTTAAAGACTGAGTACCCAAAATGTAACTAGTGAAGGGGAAGAGGGGGCTGGAGAATAAGTTGCCATTGGTGATATCCTAATACCGAGGGTTGAGATGTTTAAATGCTTAGGATCCATCATGCAAGGAAAAGGGATATCCACGAATACCTTGTTCAACGTATAATGGTATTATGGCGAATGTGGAGGAAGGCATCAAGAGTGTTGTGTGATAACTGATAAGAAGATCCTTCTCGGTTTAGAGGAAAGAGTTTACTATATGGTGATGAGACCAGCTTTGCATTATGGCTCGGTGATTTGGCCAATCAAGGAAACAAGCCTAAAGGCTGCAAGGATGAGAATGATGAAGTGGACATGTGGTCATAGAGATTGGATATAATCAGGAAAGAAGTGATTAAAGAAGTACAAGTAACGTCAACAGAGGACAAAATGAAAGAACAACGATACAGATAGTTTGACGCCACAAAAGAGGAGTATATATGCACTCGTGTAGAGGTGTGAGGTTGACCTTTTAGTTTGTACGAGAGGTATAACAGGACTGAAAAAAAAGAATTAAAATGAGGTGATTAGGCACGATACGAGACATTGGCTACTTATTGAAAACATTGTTCAGATTAAGAGTTTTTGGAGGCCTATGATTAGATTGAGTTGATCTAGGGAGTTGGCCTTTCACCCATGTGCTTCGAGGTACTTAAAAAATGTTGTTGTTTAACTTGTACAGTAGGTGATATACTTTAATTATGTTTGTTGCTGCTTGCTATTAATTTCTAATGTGTTTCACTAATCTGTTTTTATAGTATTGTTATTGTTATATATGGTTACTTCATTTTATCTTCTAGTGCTATTATTACCTTCCTGTTGTCTAACAAAAGCTTTTCATTTGTTGAAAGTTGTTTTCTACAATATGTGGGTATCTGAGAATCAGTTCTCAACTTGTACGAGTAAGAGTGTCTACATTTGGATATCTGTCCTTGCTTGAATGGAATCTACACTGTGGTGGTGGTGTTTTTTATTTCTTTTTGAAACCTGCTTGGATATCTTTTGATCTTTAAAGCTGTAACATTGGCCTTGAATGGCATGATACTAACCCTCTTTAGTCCAGTTTAAATTTCCTTTTTGCTATTTCTATAAGGGGCCAACGACAACTCCCTTGTGGGTCACGCTTTTGCAGGGTCTAGGGAGATTCAGATGTAGACGGTCTTATCTCTGCAAGTATTACTGGTAGAGACAACTAGTTCTATGAGGAGACTTATGGATGTTACTTAAAGGGAGATCAATATAGAATCCATCGTTTCCAGAATTTATTTTTGAGACTCCTAAGTCGCACAAGTGGGACTAATAAGTAGTGATCTTATTTCTAAGTTTGGTAAATTAAAGGAAGACTTGCAAGTTGCATGGAGTTGTATTTGAACCTGCTTGGCATTGTCCTGATCGACTGCTATAAAGCTTATTAGTCTTGTTCTAGAGGGAGACGGCTGATTGGCATGCACCGTAGGTTTTAGATATCTTACTTGTTATTGTGGACCTATTATTATTTTTGGAATTGTCCTATAGAGTTTGTTAATTGGGCGGTGTTGGTTGGCTTTTTGTTGACATAGCAGATACTTTTGTTAAGTTAATTGGCTTGTTAGTGTTCATGGCACGATAACCTACAGAAATTTTGTTAAATGTTTATTCTCAAGGTTATGTTTTTGCTTTCAATATCGTTAATCTCTTATCAGTGAGATTATTACGATGTGAAATGAGATGCTCACAGGAAGTTGAATTCGAATTGACGTTTTTCAATTATCTTCCTATATTTTACTACCTTGAGGATACGATTCTTGTGAAATAATTGGCAATTTTGTGTCATATCGTAATTGTATTCACAAAAACAGTTAAAGCCGTGTTTAATGATTGTCAAACTAATGCAAAGTCCTAATATGTTTCTCTTCTTTTCTCTTCCTCCCCTGAGAGCCCCTTCAGCAGCGCCGTGGGTTGCTTTTGTTTTATCTCCTCTGAGTCTGCTTTATCTGTAATAAAGTTTCATCTCTCTTTCTATGTCGGACTATGGGACTGTGGGAGTATTTTTCCGGACTCCTGAGTAAGTTTTGATGCCTTAAGTACTTCATCATATTTTTGTAGAGCATATGCTTGCTTTGTTGATATTTCGTGATTAAGTTTTGATGCCTGGATTCCTCATTATTTCTCACTGCAGGACTTTGGTGATGCCTGCACGGATGTGTATCAATCCAATGCATAACAAGAAAGGAATTCTGCATCAATCTGGAAGTGCAAGTTCAGATGAAGGGTAAGATCTACTGTTTCAAGTGGTTTCGGAATTTGTTTTAATGTAGCCACATCAATTGTACACCTTTTGACTCCAAGACCTTACTTGCCTCCATCACTGCCTGGGAAAGGCAGGCAGTTTTTTGCAGCCAGCTGGGAAACAATGTCATGGTAACTGCACCCAATCTTGCTTGATGCAAATCTAAATCCGTTTACGATGTCTTCTAGGTGGGTGGCAACTTCCTGTCCAATGGATTCTTTGTATGATTTGGACCTTATTTCCCGCAAGATACCTGTAATCTTAGATAACTCAGAGATGTGGCATCGTGTATTGTCGACCACTATGAAATTGGGGCCAAGAAGTGTTGCTCATGTGGAAGGAGTTAGCCGACAGGAGCTCAAGGAGGATAGTCGATATGCAAATCTCCTGCTTATAAATCGAACTGCAAGTCCTCTAGCCTGGTAATTGGTCATCACAGAGTACTATACTCCGAAATTTGCTTTCTGTAGGAATATTTACTAAGTAGTCTCTTTTTGCTTTTTTTGGATGAATTTGGAGTTTTAGGCTTCTGTATAGCTTGATGGGTATTGGCATTTGCTTTGTGTAAAAAATGCAGGTTCGCGGAATGCAAGGATAGAAAAAATCATAGTACTGTAGCATTGCCTTATTCTCTTCTCCCTTCAATGTCGGCCAAGAAACTGAGAGATGCAGCAAATAAGGTATGCTTTTGTGTTTGATTAGGATTATTGCTGGCTATACGCTGCAACCCTATGGAACTTGATACCATTGTTTCTTGCCACAAATTGTGTTTTTTAAAATAAATTTCGTTATCTTGCATCATAGGTTAAGTATTTTGCGAAGTGGAGAAAAAAAAAGGGAATCAAGGTTTACTAGGGGTTGAAGTATAAAGTTGTCCCAGTATCACAGTTCCTTGCCATTGTCAGATGGCGGACCCTATCAAGCCACCTAAAATTGACATGTAAATTCCACATTTGCGGGGACCTTTTTTAGCCTTTGGAAAATGAATATGAAACTGATTATAGGTTTTTGAATATTATGCCCTTGCCATTGAACAAAACAATAATTCAATTTTTGACAAGGACTGGTTATACACATGCTAGTACAGTCCATATTAAATGCATGAAATATGCATACTAATGAGTATTTACTACTTGGAAGCATCCCAAGAATTTCTGCGTCTTAAGGCATCGAATTGCTCCTTAAAATTGAGCAAACAGGGAATATTGATGTTGTGATGAGTTAGAAATGAGATTTAGATGAAGTGGTCAGGGTTTTGGGTTGGTGTGTGGAGTCTTGCGTAAGACTAATCATGAAAATTTGTGTTGAAAAGAAGATATTAAACAGGAGCTGATATCTTGATGGAAAAAGCATGCAGTTAATAGCTATTTGAGTATGACTTGAGTGTCGCACTTTCTGGTGGAAAATATGAGGGAAAATATGGTGCAACTCATCTAAAAGTGTTCATTTGATGCATTCTGAACAGATTCAAATTTGATTGTGTAACCAAACTCAGAAATTTTGCACCACCTCCACCAGCACCGCCATTGTTTATGAATACCTTGCATGTTATATTAATTGTGGCTGTTGTTGACTGTGATCTCTTATAGATAGCTCCGTCATACACTTTCACTTGAGTAGTCTTCTCATTAAGCCGTCTTACTTCAAACTGTAATGTGGTCCAAGACTTCAACTAATCTTTCGACTGCATTCTACCTAAGGGTGAGCAAATGGTTAGCATCGTAAATTTATAAGTATCTGTGTCATCCGATTATAAGGATTTCCTATTGATTTAGGTCAAGATAGCCTAGATTGTATCTTTTAATGTCGAGTGAGACCAAAAAGGGAAAAGAAATATAGAAATAAATTCAAATATCAAGTGTACAGGGGAACTGGTATTGTTGCTACAGGTCGTCATATGCACCATGGACTTATTGGACTAGATGTTCTGCCGTCATTAAGAGACAGAAGGCCCCTAAATTAGAGGTTATAATTGATGTTTCGAGATATGCCTTTAGGTTTCGGTTGAAATTTTTTATAGTAGATGAATATGGGTTCCTGTGGGGTCTCATATGGTCTTATGATCTTAAGTTTGCTCAATGTAAAATAAGCCATTTAGTCTCCAAGAAGAAATCAGCGCAGTGATGGTGTGATTGAAATCGTGATTGATGGTGATGAACTGCAAGTTTAAGCGGATAGGGGAACTCCTAGTCTCCTACAGATGTTCTAGGTCCTAATTAGCTCCATTAATTAAAAAGTGCTGATTGAACGCATTTGTCGATTGCCAAAATTAGATGCTAAATTGTTAATTAACACTTAAAGATCCATTTTGGTCCCCCCTACAAAATTTAGTTGTACATGGTTCAGGAAGGCCCACCAAAATTCTGCTTCTTGTAAGTTGTGATTCTTGAGTAATCAGAGGTGAAATTCACGACCGTGATTCAATCGTAGTAGTCCAGGGAAGAAAATCATATTATGAGTCGATAAGCGAACCTTTTAGGGCACTTAAGGTCCCTATTGGCCTTAAGTTAAAATTCTAAGTTCTTCCATAGGGTGGTTAATCTTCATAGGAAGTTCAGCCATATGTCTTTTGTGGTAGTGGACGGTGTTCACTACGAGGTTCTTCAAGATATGAAGTCGGCAATCCATGACTTGTACAAATCTCTTTTCACAATCTACAAACGTGGAGACCAAATATGGATGATTGTTTCACCCCTTATTACAGGATTTTGATAGGGAGAATATGGAAATGCCTTTCACCGAGGAAGTCAATGAAGCGCTTCTTGACCATTGTGGGGATAAAGCCCCTGGTCCAGACATGACTATGGCATTTCTTCAATCCAATTTGAACATTTTTAAAACATATGTGATGAAGATGTTTTCTGAGTTTCTCTTCGGAGAAATTTGTGACTAACCTCAATACTACTTTTTTATTGGCCTCATTCCAAAGAAAGTAAATGAAGAGAATATAAGAGACTTTTGGCCCATTAGCTTGGTCAGGTGCATCTACAAGTTGGTTTCCAAGGTGTTAGCCCCTAGGTTGTCACCGGGGATTTTATTTTAGGGAGCCAGAATACTTTTGTTGGAGGGCGCCAGATTCTTGATGCAGTGCTTTTAGCAAATAAGCTTGCTGATTCAAGGACCAAATCGAAGAAGGCTGGGGTTGTTTGTAAGTTGGATATCGAGAAGGCTTTATGATCATGTGAATTGGGATTTCCTCATTTATGTGATGAAGAGAATGGGTTTTGGCGAGACATGGATAGCTTGAGGTGTCATTGCATCTCCTCCTCTTCTTTTGCGGTGCTCGTCAACAGTTCCCTTACTGAGTTCTTTTCGGCTTTTAGAAGTCTTCGTCATGGAGACCACTTATCCTTCCTTTTATTGTTGGAGGTTTTTACTATGACGATTGAGGGCAACCTCTAGTGCCAGCCTCATCTCTGGGTTTTCAGTGGGTTGTTTAAATGCAACTTTGAATGTCTCACATCTTCTTTTTGCAGATAATACCATTATTTTTTGTGTTAGTAATTGTGAACAAATGGTGAATCTTCGTTATGTTCTTGTTTGGTTTGAGGCTGGTTCAGGTTTGAGAGTAAACTTAGCCAAGAGCTCGTTAATACCTGTGAGAGAGGTGGAGAACATTCAGCCAGTGTGTGTTTTAGGGTGCAACATTCATTCTTTTCCAACTACTTACCTAGATCTCCCTTTAGGTGCAAGATTCAAGGGAAAAACCATTTGAGATCCCATTATTGATAGGCTTGAGAAAAGACTTTCAGGGTGGAAATTTAACTACCTTGCGAAAACGGGGCGTTTAACTGTAATAAAAAGTGTTCTCTCAAGCATCCCAACTTTCTCTCTTTTCCCGATACCTTTTTCGATGGCCGCCAAGTTCGAAGCAAGTTAGAGGAATTGATGGGGTTCTTTTGGGAGTGATTTAAGTATCATCTTGTGAGATGAAATATTGTCGAGCATCCTATGATTCAGGGAGGTTTAGGGGTCAAAGACTTGTGACTCTTTAATGAAGCTCTTCTTGGTCAGTGGTTTTGGAGATTTATGAGTGAGAAAGGTAATCTTTGTCTAAAAGTCGCTGCAACCAAATATGATGAGGCGGGTTTTGGTTGGTTTCCTTCATTTCCTAATGGTTCCTATGGGTATAATCTTGGGAGTTCTAAAGGATAGGAGAAATTCTATTCCTTCTTTTCCTTTGAGGGAGGTGATGGCTCTTCCATCTATTGTTGGCATCATCGACGACGTGATGGTGCCCCTTTGAGAGATATTTTCCCTGGTTTGTTTGTTATAGCAGTGGATGGAGATGCCTTTGTTGTGGATTATTGCGAATGAGCATCTGGCATGAATGTTTGGACGCCTGTCTTTGTTCGGGATGTTTTTGTTGATGATGACTCTCTTGTTAGCTTCTTTAACAAGCTTAATTGTCACAAAAGAGGGGAAAGCCACAAAAGAGGGGATTCTTCACATGATATAGTGAAATGAGGTTTGAACTCTAAAGGGGACTTCATGGCCTAATCCTAATATTTGGAGCTCTTACTTTTGAACTTTCCTTTTTTGCAATTTTCATTCGAAGGAGGGTTTGCTTACAAGCTTATTTAGAGGTCTTTGGCCCCTTTAACGGTTTCTTTTTTTTTTTTTTGGTTTGGTTTAGGAGGCAGCACATGGGAAACTATTGGCTTGTGACAACCTTCAAAAGAGGGGGAAGATCTTCGTGAATAGGCGATGTATGTGTAAAGGGGATCTGGAGTCCCTGAATCACTTGTTACTTCACTGTTAGTTTGATAGGGTACTTTGGGAGATTGCTATTAGTTGCTTTGGTATTTATTGGGTTTCTCATAATTCTATTAGCAACCATCATTTGGCTTGGGAAGGCTACTTTGGTCGGAAAGTAAAAAAGAAGGCGGCCTTGGCTCTTCTGTGTGCCATTTTCTGGAGCATCTGGAGAGAATGTAATGGAAGAGTCTTTGAATGAGGCAAAATGTCCCTTGAGCAATTAAAAGATAATTTCATTAAGACTCTTCATTTTTAGGAGAAAGGGAACTTGTGCATGTCAGCTTTTGATGTGGCTGATCTTGTGGATAGCTTGTATATTGGATGTATATAATCTTGTTTACATTGCCTTTTTGGCACCCATCCCTTCTTCCTTTTATATGATACATATTTTCCTTATCAAAAAGGAGAAGTTAAATTTACCACCTAGGTCTCCCAATCGCATTGCCCTTAGGAAATTGTTGCAGTTAACATTTTCGGATGCATCTTGGTACCACAATTCTCAACTTTTCAATTCAAAGTAGGCAGGAGCTTCCTTAGTCATTGTCTGACCATTGTGGCTTCTGGAATTAAAGATCGACTTCATGTACATTAGATGTAAAATCTTGGTGGGCAAAACATATATGTTAGGTTTGCTGTATGTATCCTTCCCATCTTCCTGTGGCTAATTTTGGATGTTAGTGAACAAAGTTTCAACTTCTATTCTGGTCAAGGATACTACGCTCATGGCTGTTGGTCATTAAATTTTAGCCATTTGGTGTTTGCAGATAAGATTGATGCTTGGTGACTATGATGCTATTCATGTTCGCCGGGGTGATATATTAAAAACTAGGAAGGATAGATTTGGTATTGAAAGAAGTAAACATCCCCATGTTGACAGGGATACGAGGCCTGAATTTATTCTTCGAAGAATTGCAAAATGGGTCCCCCGTGGCCGAACCCTTTTCATTGCATCAAATGAGAGGACACCGGGATTTTTTGCACCACTTGGCATCAGGTATCTTGTTCTGTCCGTCAGTTTATATTCTAATTGCCAAATTCCTTGTCATATTTTATGTAAATCAGAAAATTTATGGTCCATATTCTGATTGAATCCCTACTCCCAAGTACAATATGATGACCATTTGGTTGATGCCTGTCAGCTTGTTTCGCACTATTCCATCTGCGTACGTGAGTTAGGGGCAAAGCCAAGAGTTGACAAGGGGGCCCAAAAAGGATTGCTAATCTTTATTGACATCCCACAGATTGACACTAAAAGAAAAAGGTATTTCAAGAAAACCAAAGAAAGATGGATTGTCCTATGTACGGTCTATTATATTTAGGCTTAGATCTTGTTGTAGATGTTCCATCGATCTTTTTCTTTTAAGGAAGATTCAGGCTGTTCAGTTATGCAAGAGGTCTAGTATAGAAAAAATTCGATCTCACTAAGACAGGTCATAAGACTGCAGTTTAAGTTCCAACATTCACTTACATGATTGGGGGTGGCCAAAACATTAAAATAACTGCTAAAATAACTACTAGATGGATATGATTTTCATTAAATTTAAAGGTAAATTATGAAGGTTAAAGGGGACTAGGGCAACTCTTGGTCACCCTTATCCTTCACAGACGCGTGTGCGTGAGCGCACACACACGCACACACACGGAGAGACAGAGAGAGATGATGATGAGGTCTATTTTATTGTTCCTTTTGTAAGTTACTCAGGGTATCTGCTGATGTTTATGGTTTTCTTGACTCTGAAATCTCTTTTTCCATCTTGTTGCTCTTTAGCAGAAGCTTATGTTAAATAGCTAGTCTAGTGCTTAGCTCCTAACAAGCCTGACTGTGTGCTTTATTGCTCCTTTTAAGCTCTATTATGGGGTGAACTTTTATGATTTTGCAACTGTCAAATGTACCTTTTGGATTGGTTGGCTTAGTCGTCATTTGGGTACAATCGATAAAGGAAAGTGCTAGCGAGGGCAAAGTAGAGAATGGCCAAATCTGGGGAGCGTAGCTATGGGGAAACACTCCAAAACTAAGCCACTCAATTTTATTGCATAATCAACTCTGACAAATGAGAATAAAAAAATGATAAAGGTGTGTTTATAGCCTAAAACAAGCAAACAACTAGGAGAATATCTAGTGTCCTAATGTGACTAAGGTACTTCTTTCCTAATCATAAAATGACTTATATTTTTAGATCTACTAACCTGAAACTCCCTTAAAGTACCGCAAAAATACAATGAAAATCTGAAAAATACAGTTCTTTCCCAAACCTATTTAATTTTTTTTCTTTTCTTGCCAACTGACAACTGCGTTAGTAGCCGACCTTCTCCCAAAATGTCTGCAACAGAAGTTTTGTATGCCCTCAATCACTTTAAAGAATCATCATGTTTTGTCACTATATCTGGACTAGTATTAGTACTGGATGAACCACGGAGCCATAGAATGTCTTTCGTCCAATATTTATAGCTTTCTTTTCTCCCTGTCTTTCTTTTCCTTGGGGGTGTCCTTTCGATGTTACCAAGTGGTTTAAAACTTGGCACAAAACTGAATTTTTGTTCTTGTTTCTTCATCAATGGGAAAACGCCTCCCTACACTGACCTTTGCATCCTTTCTAATGGAGGGCATGGGGGGATCAACATCTCTATAATTCTACAGCTTAAGAGTAAGGTTGACAACATTGGACTCCCCACACTCTGCCGAGGAGGGACTATTGGCGTATGGAGTTGGAGTTGGATTTGGATTTGGATTGCAACATGGACATGAAAAGGCACTTAAAGATGTCTTGAGAACAATAAAAATTACCATGCCGGCGACAAGTGCTTTTAGAGGTTGCTGTTTTTTAGGCCAGGTGAACCAATAAATGATCACATCTCCACTTCTTCTCTGTATACATGGTGAAAAATGCTTGGACTCAGTAAGTCGTAAGTGAGAAACTCAAATGTTTTAGGTAGGAACTGGTGTTCTAGTGCAGCCAATATTACTCTCTATTATACAGCCTTTTCCTGCTCAGCTTGTTCTGTGTTACCCTGATAGCCTTTGGAGCGCTCAGGACCTTGGTAGCAGACTAACAATTGACCTCATAAAACCAGAACAAGTTGTTATAGCTTTGCTTTGTCCTCACACTTCTTGGGAACTCTTTTTCTAACTGTTCATGATTCGCCCCTATTTGTCCTTGACAAACACATTTAACTGTGGAGTCTTATCATATGGATGCCCCAAGGATAGTGGAAGTTGCACTAATGATGTGGTTAGTAATCTTAATCGTTTAAGCCTCTTTTGCAATGCCTTAGGCTTTGGTTCTGCACAGAGATCATCTTGCCATATTTGCTATGAAGATTCTGGTTATGCCTGAAACACTCTCGGACAACTAAAGAATGGTGACTTATTGAAGCTATAGACGGCTGATTCAAGGAATTTCTTCCTCGTTCTAACCTTCTATTAAGTTTCTGTTGGCACATTTGCAAATTACAATGCATTTGCTATTCTTTGTGATAATTTGTTTTTGAATTGTCTTAGCTTTGGAGTGATTTCTGTTTCAGTTAGGCCTTTAGCAGTTCAACTTCGACTTGTGTACTTACCTGCATTGCTATGTAACCTTCAATCCTGTGCATACAGTTTTGGTATTGGGGTTGTGAGTCTATTGGTGGGCAATTGCTCTTAAAATTCATAGTTGTCACCTGTCAGGATAACTATTGGTAGAATAACCGTCAGTACAAGTCACTCTGACAAAGGAAAAACTCAGCCTTAACTTTGTCGCCTGGCTATATATACTGATTAATCTCTAGTCAAAATTTCAAAATAATTATCATTGGGATTCGTTCTGATTAGAGATAAATTTTTTGTCCATCTTTGCTGTTTCCAGGTATAAATTGGCATATTCATCAAATTATAGTGAAATCCTGGACCCAGTGGTGGAGAATAACTACCAATTGTTCATGATAGAGAGGCTTGTAATGATGGGAGCAAAAACTTTCATCAACACGTTCAAGAGTGAAGATTCAGAGCTCAGCCTAACCGATGATAAGAAGAAAAACTTCAAGTGGGAGATACCTGTTTATAATATGGAGGATGAACAGGGCAGAAGGCTATCTGGCTATGACTTGTAAATCAGCAGCTGCATTGCCTTATTACGAAGTAGGCAGGAAAAATATCATCGAGAGGGCTCCTCGTTTTTCCCGTTGTAGAATTTTGGCTTATCATATCATTGTATATTTTTTACCGCTTCATTCGCATTTACATTTACAATAGGAGAATTTTAGTGCTTTCTATATAATGTCATAACGCAATTGTAGATTAGTAGTTGCAATGTGCTCAGAAACTGAACTCAGCTTTCTGACAGAGAATTGCAGCAATGATCATCCAAGAGTATAAGTTGCCTATATTTGAGTCATCTTTTGATAAAGTGGTCACAGCAAAATTCTTGAGTGGATGCTGGAATGCAAGTTTTTCAATTGTTGTCAATAACATGTGATCCTGTTTATCGCGCAAACTATACATAAGCCCTGTTTGTGAGCTCTTCCATAATACATTTGATTAAGTAAATTAGTTTATCTTGTTCAAGATCACCATGGTCTCTGTTGGTGTTACTTCTGAGTGATTTTAATTTAAAGTGTCCATGGGCAAACGAAGAAAGTCAAAGAACATTATGGGGTCAACACATGCTAAAGCAGCCAAAGTATATGTTATCAAAGTTCCTATACTAGATCAGGCTGAGGATGAGAACTTGTGTAAAATATGTAGATGACATTAGCACTATACATTCTAGGGATCAAAGATTTACATCAAATATACTTCCCGCAGGAAGTAAATGCACAGGCGTCTAAAGTAAAAAAAAGTTTCTTACTGTATATGCTTCGCCCCTCATCAAGAAGAACGTCTCTCATTCAAGTTAAGTAAAGCACAGGCAAATATATGCCAAGGACTTCCCATTTCCTGTATATATTCCCAATCATTGAAGCAAGCGACCATGATTTGGTTGCTGTCTGCTCTCCCCTGATTTTCACAGAACTCATCCTATCTTGTCTGTGAAACTCTTTAAAGGCATGAGCAAGAGCCAGCCAACACAATATAGACACCACACTCACACAAAATCGAGCAGCAACTTCACCGGCTCAATGGGATTGTGATTCAAGGAGGATATTTGTAGCCACATTGATGTCATTTCTAGCGTGCACTAGTGCCTGTCTTGCAGAGTCTCGGTCAAATCCCATAGATACCAGCGTGGCAATGGAGTCCTCTGATGGTTCCACAGAGCCAGCAAATGGGGATGGGTAGTTTGTCTGTATTGATATGGAAAAACCACCCCAAGTCAAAGACATAAAAAAGAATACAGAAGAGTTCAGGTTCACATAAATAGCGATTCAAGTCTAAAAATGAATTCGTCCAAGTCCCACATAGGAAGGGTGGGGGGAGTCAGACACATGCAGCCTTCCCCTTGAATAACCTGGAACAGGCCCTCACTGTCAATGGAAAATCCATGTGGCATAGGGTGTACCATGTAATGAATGCTTTGTAAACAATTGCATTCTATCCAAAGCAATCAAAGATTTTGGCAAAAAGAGACCACCCAGAAATTAGGTTCTAAGCTAGCACGAAAACCTTTCTAGTCTGGAAATCATCTCCCAATAGTATTCATCTCTCTGATTCAATGGAATTTTGTTTTGTTTTAAAATTAAACTGTTACCTAAATATAATTAGACAACTTGCGGCATCAATTGGCAGAGCTTCATAAAGTCAAGTGCAGGCTGAAGAGGACAGATGGTGGCAATCATTGGAGATCATGCACAAATTCAGGCATCAGCTAGGATGATAAAGCTTAAGAAACATAGTCATCCATGCCCTAAATAATAGTTAGGGGGGGGGGGGAATAGAACAAGAAATTGCAAACTAAATACACTTGCCTCCACTGGTCGCCCAGCATAAGAAGGTACATTGCCCACCACATTCCTAGTCCTGGGTGCAGAAGGCGAGCGATCCATAGATGGCCAAGAAAGCCATGAAAACAGTGAAGCAATGAAATCAGGCAACTGCACATGGGAAACAAAGGGACAAGTCGGTATGAATATCTAAGCACAGAAAGACCGATGTCAAAAGTTGGGCATCTCTTTTTTTTTTTAATACCCCTACTCTCAAAAACAACTACAAATACCCCCGGTACCCCGGGCAAAACACACACAGAGTGAGGGATGCTGTTTCGGCTTGTGAGTTCATTTTAAACCGGCACCATCAGTGACTCAGATCTCGTCACGATGGCACCATCCTAAACAGAGTTGGAAAAAGCTGAGCCGACACGATTATTGACCCGAAACTGACACGAAATTAAGTGGGTTTGGATATAAATTTTCGACCCGTTTAATTAAATGGGTTGACATGTTAAAAAAATTTAATTAAATGGGTTAAATTCAAGTTCTGGACACGGAAAAATACCTATTTAACCCATTTAATTAAATGAGTTAAATAAATCAACTCATTTTTTCATTTGTTATTTATCCATTTACTTTTTATTAGATAATTAAAAATATAAATTTTTTTTAAAATTGTGAATTATGACGAATCAGGAGAATTTTAAAGAGTAATTATTTAATGTGATATTTAAACTTAATTTTTAACAATGTAATTACGTATTAATTGAAAATGTTAAATGCGTAAACAGTTAATTAAGCGACTAAACTTGACATGTTTATCTTAAAGGGGGTTAAGTGGATCAACCCGTTTAAAAATGAAATACATACAGATCATGGTTTTTCAACCCGTTTAATAAATGGGTTAGGTTTAGGTCGAGGAATTCTCAACCCGTTTAAGTTCGACACGAACACGAACCCGACCCGACACGGCCTATTACCCAGCTCCAATCCTAAACATAAATCACATAGTAGAAGGTAAATTTAAATACAGATATCCTCCAAAGTACTGAGAACCAGAAACCGGATAGAAACAAAGGGAAACAATATATTAGCAGAGGACCAGAAAAAAATCTGGCTATATTTTTTGGAAATTATCTTGTCACCTGCGTTATTAGTATTTCTTAACTCATCTGCTGGTGCTTATCCTTGGTTTTTTCCATGTACTGTTTTCACAAAATCCTTTTTCTATAAAATGTCTTTACAAAATCCTTTTGTAAGTCTCTTGGAATCAGTCTCTCTACGGGTAGAGATGCCTGCAGAGATAAGGCTGCCTACATTAGGATTTCCCCAGATCCTGCGAAAGCGGGACCCACACTAGGAGGCATTATTGTTTGTATCTTGGCAACTGCCACAATAAGCGAACCAAGATTAGACTAGATAGCAAATAGGTTGCATGAAACATGGAACCAGTCCACCAAGCCAGAAAGGGAGCATTCGCCACCATCCCATTACCCCGCCCCCAACCCACCCCCAGGGAGAGCACAAAAAAGGCAACGAAAACAATGGAGAAAAAGGGAAAACATGGGGTTCAATGAATGTTGAAGATTATAACCTTTGCCCTGCGAATATATAAGATGTTCATACGATATAAGGAACCGGCAATTATGCCACATATCCCCGGTAAAATAGATCTTTTCCAAGATGACAAAAGCAGCTGCAAGGTAGAAGTATGTTAGGACAAAAGATTCGAAAGAAGGCAAAGAGATTCTAAGAATTGCAGGTGGAAAAGAAGAAAAAATTGAGCTTTGCTCCACTAAAGTAGAAACAAGAAAAATCCAAATTACCTGAAGACCGGCAAGATAAATGAAGGTTTTGTCAGAGAAGTGGACACCAAGCACCCGGAATCGTGTTGAAACCGGAATATCAAAAAAGAAAGGTACAAATGAGGCAAAGACTAAGCCGTATGGACCAGATGTGATTACAGCACTGGGATCTGCAGCAAGTAATTAACCTCCATGAATATTTTAAAAGCGCTTGCGCACCACCCAGAGGGAATGAAATATATGCCGTCAGCATCAAATATACTTCCTCAGTCCCACATGCATTGTCAAATATTGGGAATATTTGAAAAGAAGCATTTAGTGCAATCACTTTATAATTCATAGTTGAAATTCAGTTTCCAACCAAGGCAAAACGCCACTGAGCTATTGAAAATTGAACTTTGACAGCATTGAGGAACAAGCAAAATGAACATTTTTGACAATACATATAGATGAAGGGAGTACTTTATTTCTCTTCACCACACCTAATTTGCTGACTGCAAGTTGGAAGCGATCCAAAGCTTCTTTGGGGTTCTTTTGGAGGGAATTCAAGTATCATATTCTAGAACATTATCAACCGACCTATTATCAAAGGGGACTTAGGGATCAGGAACCTTCATATCTTCAATGAGACTCTTCCATGAGAGTGGTTATAGAGATTTATGAATGAAACGAACAAGAACAGAAGCAAGATTGACAGCATCAGATATGGTGAAAGGCTTCAAATGTACCCCTAATAGACTAATCCTATGTATGCTGTGAGCCTTGTAAACTTAGTTTTAAAAAGCCCGCTTGAGGCACGCCTAGGCGCTCCTCAGCATGAGGCTACCGGGTCAGCGCCTCGAAAGGGATGAGGTGCGCCTTAAGGATGCGAGGCTATATCTTCCCCCTTTTTCTTCTTTTTCTTAGCCTTGCCTTTACTTTTTTCTTCTTTTCCTTCCTTGGGAGTTAAAAGGGGAGTTAAACCCGTACCATAAGTACGTGCATTGGGGAACTACGATGATAAGATAACATATCTTAAGGTTATTTACAGTGTTAGTAGTCATATTGATGTCTAATAACGTTTTTAATACATTTGCCTTAACTTGTTTATGCAAAATATGCTTTGTGAAATATGAAATACTTTAAACAACTTTTGCACAAAAGTGAGCCTCGCGTCCATGATGCGTGCGCCTTTGCCTCACGCCTCGCGCCTCACGCTTTCGGACCCTATGCACCTCAGTGCGCCTCGCACTTTTTAAAACTAAGCTTGTAAATATATAACCAAAGGATGGAAAATACTAACAGTCATAACTCTTGTGAAGCAGCAAATAATTTTTCTGCCTTCATCAGTCATGGCAATGGGTAATTGGGTATAGTGCTCCCCAATCACAGCTTGTCTATTTCCCTTCAGTGAACAACAGTGTCTCCATTTCTGACTATATTGAGAAAGAACCTGGCTCCTGTGCTTGGTTTCCTGGTACTATCTGTGACTGTGATCACTTTTGGGATCATGATTGTCTCACTAATAAGCGAAATTAGTGAAGTATTCACCTGAAAGGGCAGATAGAGTTGAGTCTTCAGCACAACCAACCTCCTCCTATTCCTCCCAAATCCGTAACTCAAATGATTAGTTGCCTTGGAAGATTATTGAGAGTCTCTCACTCCCACACAAAGATATCCTTCTTTGCTTGGCAAGAGGGAAGCACCACAGTACAAAATTTTGACTCATGATAATTTACATAAGAGGGAGAAAACGTGAACCAATGGTCTATATGGAGAGAATTTGATGGCTTGATCCTTTGCTTCTTTATTGTCGGTCTGCGATAGCAGCTCTTGTGGGTTTAGGATTCTACTGACTCGGCGTTCAAGGGGTGGTAGGCTTGTAGCCTTGTAGCTAAATCCATTACAATCTTCTTGCTGGCAATGGCTTCTCTGGTAGGAAGAAGGGGGAGGGGGGAGGGATGCTCACTAGATTTATTGCTTGAGGCTAATGATTGGATTTTTTGGTGCAAGAAAAATACGAAAGCCTGGAAACACCTCTTGATGTGTTAAAGAAATTTGATTGAAGCCTTGCATTTTTTGATAATAAAGGCTTATACTTTAACAAGTTACTGAAGCCTTGCAACTTTGGATAATAAAGGCTTATGCCCTGCTTCGGTAAAGTAGTTGAGTTTATCAATGGTCTACATGTATATGTAAGATGCTTGCTTTTCATTATTCCCTTGTGGTATCTTGAACAAAAAATTTCCTCATGAAGAAAAAGAGGAGTCTACACTCCCCCCCCCCCCCCCAACAAAAATAGAGCTTTTTTTCTCCAGGAGATTTCTAGAGAGATGAAAGGTCATAATAAAATAAAAGTAGACAATCAAAAGAGTTTCGCTCTGTTATTAATATCACAACTTAGGCAGACAATATGCCTGGACTTCTCATCCGAACATTCTATGTTTACGCATATCTACATGACTTTGTTTTAGAATTGTACAAGCAAACAGTGCCTGAGGCTGCAAGGCATAATCCTAACATCCTGGCAGAAGAAAATAGAACATGGTATTGTGGGAGATGGACAGAGCATACAAGCAAGAAAATGTAAGATGCATCTTGGCTCAGTTCCTGCACTGTAGGATTTGACATCTCAAATGTCCAAAACCTAGATCCGTACAAGTCAAGTCTTTAAACTCTCTAGTCTCCAACATAAGAAAAGACAGGAAGGGAGAATGGAATACAGAACAAGCAAGCAAAGAGAGACAAAATGTCGAGGGAGACAAACATCAAACGCCAGTTTCTGTTGATTGCCCTACCCCTTAACTCTGCAATAGGATTTTTGTTATATTAGAAGTGCAAGACCTACTCCGAGATTGAAGGAGGGAAAATTTGGGCCACGTTCATATGTAACCATTTATATCATTCATCAATGCAAAAGCAAATTTTGTGCTTGTAGCAACTGATCTTTTGATTAGAATCACTCATCACATAAATATAAATATATGGCTAGATGCTACATTAAACCTTCAAGACCTACCCAAACATTTCCGTTATATCTAGACGTTTTCTTTTTTCACAATTTCCTTCGATTGTGGAGTTCGATGGTATTTGAAGACTCAATGTGCCTCATTCGTGAAGGCAGATCAGTGGAAGAAAATCCCTGTTGATTGCATAGTTTTTGGCTACCATGAGCCATCCATTAATGAACACATAAGATATTTTGCATGGGTTTTTCCAGCTAGTAATACCATGACCCATCGACTATTGGCACACAAGCCATACAGGACAACCATGCAAACTCATAAGATACCTTCAGTGACATTGCATACCTTTAAGAAAAGCTAAGGTAAGAATCTCCAGCAAATATGACACGGTGACAGAAAACAAAATAAACACCTGCAAAAGAGTCGATTAATAAAATATGGAACAGCCCAAAATGAAAAGGCAAATTAATGCTCCCTATCTCCATTATCTAACTTCTTATTTTGGCCCTGAAGAAAGGAGGGAGGGGTCATGATATAGCAGTTTAAGATCAAGAACATGCAAATCTCAGTACTAATTGTCATGTTTGACCAGATAACATTAATCTTTCACAGGTATTCAGTTCTCTACCATGCAAGTAACTAAGCGTGATACCAGATGATAGAAAATTGAATAGCAGAATAACTTACGGTAATGTATGGTTATAGAACCCACCGAATACTTATTTGATCCAATCTGCCTCTCAAATACACGGAAATAGTAAAGCAGGTACAGTCCAAACATCAGCTCCAGTGTCGATGTAAAAGCAAACATTGAGACAATGATCTTCCAAAGCCGAGGCTTCTGGAAAACATAATACAGAGCAAACTGTCAGGTAACAGGAACTAGTAGTATTTGTGAACTTTTATTCTAAGCCCTGATAAAGCAGTGACATCACACTTGAAGACAAACCCAAATTGAAATATTCGAAGTATTTGATACCCTAATTCCTGAATCACATGTGAGGCAGCTATTATGTGAGCTTTGGAACCAACCCAGGAAGATGCTTTCATATGATTTTTACTTATTTAAGTGAAGTTTTCTTTTTAATTTAGACACTTGTACTAGATAGGCTTCCAATTATTTGCAAGCAAGATTAGAATGTTATAAAGTACAAAATATCAATTGTTAAGCACTGTAGAAAAAATATATAGGTCTAGCCACTCTTTTTTTTCTTTCTCTTTTTTTTTGGGATAAGAAAAAGAAGATATATACATATCAGGATCAAAAAGGTTGGATGCAAAGATAGGATCCTACAAAAGCTATGGACATCCAATATGGAAACTATCCACAAAATCTGCAAGACCTGCAGAAGAACCAAAAAATTTCCCCAAAAATAGAGAGCCTTAATGAGATTATCTTAAAAGCGCTGAAGAGGCAATCCCACACCCTCAAAGACTCCTCTATTTCTCTCACGCCAAATGCTCTAAAAAATCACATCTAGCAATAAAATAGCATTTCTTCTTAGCCTTCGTCCCAAAGAAACCCTCCCAAGTGAAGAGATGATTCCTAACAAAGCTAGACACAACCCAAGAAACTCGCAAGAAACTAAAGGCTAGATTCCATAGAGCTCTAGCAAAAGGACAACATACCAGCAAGTGATCCAGTGATTGCACTTCCGCTTTACACATAAAGCACCTATTCACCACGATCTCACCCCTCTTTTGCAAATTATCACTAGTCAAATACAGCAGAATGCTTCCCAAACAAAACAAGAAACTTTAAGTGGAGCCACAGGTTTCGAATTAAGCTTCCATGGGAAACGGTCCCCAAAAGCGATTGAACAGGTGAAGAAGCCATAGAGACAAGCTTCATATAGTAAGGCTTGACAGTGAAACCCCCTTCAGAGCTAAGATCCCATCTAACTCAATCATGAGAAGAATCCTTGACAGTGATTCCATTGGGCTTAGATAGAAATCTAACATTAGTGACATCAACCATAAAGGCATCCCGAACAAAAACAAGCGACCAAACACAAGGTCCAGACCCATGTGCACAATAAGCAGCAACATATGCATCATGCATCTTTATTTGCCTCAAAAGCATAAAGAGGGGGAAAGGTCTTTCAAGGGACCCCGTTCAATGGTCATGCCAAAAAAGATGGTAGACCCATCACGAACTACAAAAGAGAAATGGGGATAAAAACTTCCCCATCCATTACATATGTACCTCCAAAGGCTTAGCCAATAAGGACCATTTGGATTAGAAGCAAAACACCCTTAGTTTTAAAAAGCGCAAGGCATACTGAGGTGCAAAGGGTCCCAAAGCAAAAGGCGCAAGGAGCAAGGCACGAGGCAAAGCCACTCACATCACGGATGCGAGGCGCACTTCTATGCAAAAATGTTTAGAAGTCATTAACATTTCACAAAGAATATTTTGTAGAAACAAGTTCGACAAATGCATTAAAAACGTGATTAGACATGATTATAACTACTAACACCTCAAATAACATTAAGATATATTATCTTATTATCGTAGTCCCCCAAAGCACATACTTATTGTAAAAGTATAGCTCACCTTTTAGCTTCCAAGGAATAAAAAGAAGAAAAAGAGGTAAAGACAGGGCCAAGAAAAAGAAGCAAAAGGGGAACGATATAGCCCTGCAACCTTGAGGCGCACCTCATCCCCTCTGAGGTGCTGACCTGGTAGCCTCATGCCAATGCCCACCTAAGCATGTATCAAGTGGGCTTTTTTAAATTAAGAGAACATCCAAACCCCCTCCTCACCATATTTAATACAAATCACTCTTCCTTGAAGGTTGGCTTTCTCATTCATGAACCTCCATACAACTTCCAAAGCAAAGCCTCATTAAAAATCTCCAAGTCTCTACCAACAACAACAACAACAACAACTCCCAATGTAGGTCCCGCTTTCGCGAGGTCTAGGGAGATCCAGTTGTAGGCAACCTTACTTCTACCGGCATTCCTACCCGTAGAGAGGTTGATTCCAAGAGACCCACAAAAAAAAGTTTTGTAAAAATATTTTATAGAAGAAAGATTTTGTGAAAACACTAAATGGGAAAACATTTTATAGAAGAGATATTCTATAGCAAGGGATGACTGGAAAATATAAAAGATCAGTAGTTGAAGTTATGAAATAAAAGGACAATATATCGGAGGAAGGTAATATACTTGAACAACCAGCGATAAGCAAACGAGAACTATTATCAGAAGACAGGACAACCTGCATATAAACATGATAAACTAAAAAAAACCCTCTACCCGTACTATGCCACAACAACCAAAAGATAACTACGGGGTCGACTCTCAGCGATCTAAAATCTTAATCCTATCCCACCACAACTTCCTATCCTGAGCCAAGTCCTTCGTCAAACCGACAACTTTCAAGTCCTCTCTAATCACCTTGTCCAAACTCTTCTTTGGTCGTCCCCTCCCTCTTTTGCCTTCGGGGATGTTGATCTTCTCATATCTCCTCACTGAAGCGTCCACACACATCCTTTTCACATGACCAAACAATCGGAGTCTTGTTTCTCTCAACTTATCTCCGATGGAAGCTACTTTAACTAAGTCCCTGATAACTTTATTTCTAATTCTGTCTATCCTCGTATAACCACACATCAACCTTATCATCTTCATCTCTACTACCATCAGCCTTTGAACTTGCGTCTTTTTTAGAGGTCAACACTCTGATCCATAAAGAACGGCCGGTCTAACTACCATGCGATAGACTTTGTCTTTTAAGCCAAGGGACACCCTCTTATCACACAGTATACCTGAGGTGTACTTCCATTTTTGCCAGCTTGCCTACTTTTATTCACTGGTTAATATCTCCATCAATATCCTCATTCTGCTGAATGATCGAGCCTAGATACTTAAACTTATCGACCTTAGGTATCAGCCCCCCATCCAGGGTGACTTCCCCCCCCCATCTACCCTTCCACTGAAACAACAATGAAGGTACTCCGTCTTCGATCTACTTACTCTAAAACCTTTAGATTCCAGAGTATGCCTCCATTGCTCCAATTTGTCATTAACTCCTTGTTTGGTCTCATCAATAAGAACAATATCATCTGCAAAAAGCATATTCCAAAGTAACTCATCTTGAATATCTCTTGTAAGTTCATCCATAACTAGAGTGAAAAGAAAAGGACTTAAGGCAGAACCCTGATGCAGGCCCATACCAATGGAGAAGTCATCAGTGACCCTTCCTGGCGTCCTAACATTCGTCCTACCTCCCTCGTACATATCCTTAATAACTCGAATATACAAGGGTGACACTCCTTTCTCCTCCAAGCATCTCCATAACACTTCACACGGAACTCTATCATATGCTTTTTCCAGATCAATGAACACCATGTGGAGATCCACCTTTCTATCTCTATACAAACCCATGAGTTTTCTAAGGAGGTAAATCGCCTCTATAGTCGACCTGCCTGGCATAAAACCAAATTGGTTCTCTGAAATCGACACATCCTTCGGCAACCTTCTGTCAATCACCCTTTTCCATAACTTCATAGTGTGACTGAGCAACTTTATACTCCTAAAATTATTACAATCCTGAATATCACATTTGTTCTTGTACAAAGGGATTACCGCACTAGACCTCCATTCTTCAGGCATCTTAGCGGACCTAAAAATAACATTGAAAAGCTCTGTTAGCCACTCTAATCCTTCCTCACCCAAACACTTCCACACTTCCACCGGTATTTAATTTGGGCCCTCTGCCTTCCCATTGGGCATCTTCCTCAGGGCCTCTTTAATCTCGTCCTTGCCAATATGACCACACGCTCGCAGGTCAATCCTCCTCTCACCACGCTCTTGTTCCCTGCTTCGGGAATGTTCCATCCCTTCACCATTGAGGAGATTAGAAAAATATCTTTGCCATCTCTCCTTGATTTCTACATCCTCAAATAATACCTTACCATTTTCATCCTTGATGCATCTCACAACAGCTAAATCCCTTATTTTTCTTTCCCTAGCCCTCGCCAGCTTAAAGACTTCCTTCTCCCCTTCCTTGGTTGCGCAATCTATGATGTAACCTATCATAAGCCAGGCTCTTAGCTACTACGACAACTTTCTTGGCTACCTTGTTTGTTGTCTTATATCTAGTTCTACTAATATCTCTCTCTCCATCCACTCCACTGTTCATGAAATCAGCATATGTCTCTTTTTTCTCCCTGACTTTCTCCTTTACCTCCCCGTTCCACCACCAGACATCATTCATTTTGTTACCACCCCTTGTAGAAGTACCTAGAACTTCTTTAACCGACCTTCGAATACAATCTGCCATTGCCTTCCACATTGTATCTGCATTCTCTACCCAACTCCAAACTCCTTCTTCAGTAATCCTCTCTGATAATAACATGGCGTTCTCCTTTGTAAGGGTCCACCACTTAACTCTAGGGTCCCCGACTCTCCTCTTCTTCCACTTAGAACATTTGAACTCCACATCCAACACTAGCAACCTATGCTGAGTTCCTAGATACTCACTAGAAATCACCTTACAGTCCTTGCAGAACCTCCGACTATCCGCACTCGTTAGGAAGTAATCAATCTGAGTCTTCAAGAAGTCACTCTTAAAGGTCACCAAGTGGTCCTCCTTCTTCTTAAAAAAGGAGTTTACCACCAACAATTCAAAGGCCACTGCAAAGTCCAGCACAGAAACTCCTCCGTTGTTTCTCTCCCCAAAATCGAAACCCCTGTAGCCTGTATCATACCCGTCTGAGTCAACACCAATATGGCCATTAAAGTCTCCTCCTATGAAAAGTTTCTCACTCCGAGGTATCTCCTGTATGACCATATCCATATCCAAGTCTCTACCACCTAGCCCTTAATCAAGCATGAGAAGCTTAATAATATTCCATCTCACCAAATGATACTTGAAATCACTACCACAAGAGCCTTAAAAAAATTTCCTTTAAAAGGCTTGTAACGTAGTAGCCACTAATGAAGGTATCGGAAAAAGAGAAAGGAAGTAAGTGGAAATGTTGCATAGAACACCTAAGAAGCACATACGCTCTCCGTGGCTTCACGTGTCCATGTCTAACGCATATCGGACACCAACACTCTCGTATACTCTTTGGACATTCAAGGTGCATGCCGAACATATAGATCACGCAAATAAATTTACTGTTCTTAAGATAGGAAGCAGACACTATCAACAATTTGTTATTGTTCTCATCCAAACATGGCCACTTCAAGGCTTAAATCATAACACGGGTTATACACACATATGTAATAGAATAAATATATTCTAATCTCTACGTGTCTACTATACGTATCGTATCCTATTATTTTGAAAAATCATGTGTCCACATATCCGTGTCGTGTCGTGTCCATATCCCGTATCAGTATCTGTGCTTCTTAGTAGGACACTTTTGATGAGAATCAATCTTCCTCCTCCCATAGAAAGGTATCTTGCTCTTTGCCATGAAAGCCTTCTTTTGAACCTTTCCACATCAGGTTCCCAAATGGACTTTTCCTTGAATTTTGCTCCAAGAGGGAGACCAAGATAAGAAGTAGGAAAAGAATCAACCGAGCATCCCAAACAACACCTACAAGTAATTGAATCAACCAACTGGTAATATAGAGCTTTTTTTGCCAAGTTGACTCCCAAGCCAGATACACCTCAAACCATATGAGGATACGCTGAAGGCTCACCATCTGCTCACAATTATCGTCACAAAAGATAATGGTGTCATTAGCAAAGAGAAGATGGGAGACATTAACAGTACTCGAATTCATTCGACTGATTGAAAACCCGGAAAGGAGATTCATTGTAGTAGTCGAGCAAAACATCCTCGCAAAAAGCTCCATAATCAACACAAAAGAAGAGGAGATATTGGGTCTCCCTGGCGAAGCCCTCTAGAAGCTGAGGAAAACACTATGGAGGAATCGTTAACAAGTACTACAAAGGAGGTCGAGGAGATGCATTGATGAATCCATGAGATCCACCTCTCCCTAGTACCCATTCTCCTCATACCATAAATAAGAAACTCCCAATTAACATAGTCACAAGCTTTCTTAATGTCTGATTATGAACATCCTCGGACAACCTGGAATTCCTGATGTAATCTTAGAATCAATAAGCTCATTAGCAATAAGCACAGCATGGGAATTTGACACCACAAAAAAGGCATTTTAATTCTCTAAGATAGGACCCAATCAAACTAATCAGTCAGTACAACAACTCCAAGTGTGGGTACCGCTTTCGCAGGGGAGATCTAGATGTAGGCAGCCTTACACCTATGCACATGATTGTTCATAGAGAAACCGTTTCCAATAAACCCACATGAAAAGTAAACTAATTGGTCAATAGTCCCTAATATTTTCCGACATTTTCCCTCTTTTTTTCTTAATAAGAAAAAGGTAATTTATTAATTGATGGATAATAAAAGGGGTGGATACTTAGGTAGCATCCTACAAAAGACTATATGCAGCCAAAAGGATACTCGCCACTAACTTCCCACGGTGGAAGAACTCAGAAAACTACCCACTTTACCCTAAATCATGTATAACAACCCTTATTTTGGTGGTTTTGACATGCTCTAGCCAATCTACCCCGAATATCCTAAGACATTTTAAATATCCTATACAATATCATGTTTCAATGAGTATGATGCCGTCACTAGCACCATCCTGTAGATTTAAGGCATGATTCTGAGACACCAGAGAACCAGTATTGTAGTAGTCCATAATACATTCAAAACAGTAGACCTAAAATACCTTAAATTTGGAGGATCACAAAGAGCTGATATTCAGCATTTGACAATTCCTCATCATTTTTCCTAGAAGCCCAAAAACCATGTATAATAGCTTTCATAGTTTCAGGTCAAGAGGCTATGCCCCCTCAAGCTCCAAAACCTCTAATGGACATTCTATGTATCCCCCTAAAACAATTCCAATGAACTTCATGACTTCATTGGCACGATCTTACAGAGTTTAAAGTGTGATATCAGGAAGTGAATATAGGGGCATGAAAGATGTATGCAACCTCTAACGTACGCAAAGCGAATATAGGGGCACGAACATGTACACAAAGTGTGATATCAGAAGGCGAATATCAGAAAGCGAATCTGGAGGGCTTGACAGGAACATATAGTCAACATGTGAAATCACGAATAAATTTCCAAAAGTTCCAGAAACTGTTGGTCATAAACTTTGCTGTAAAGAAAGGCTTTGAGCACTCTACATTTAAGAACTTCAATGACGTTCTAATATCCCCCTAGAAAATTTTCATAATCAAGATGGCTGCATTGGAGACCACCTTGTCGATTTTGAAGCATGAATCCCCAGTAAACCTCATTATAGTGCCATACAATACCATTTAAACTATCTAGAATGGGCCTATGATATTGGAGAACATTTCGACAGGTCAATTTGAGCTTATACTAACCCTTATTAAAAAAATATATGTATATGAGCATAAAGTAACAATTTGAAAACCTCTCGACCAACTTTCAGTAATACTGAAAACTTTGCTTCTTCAAAACGTTTCAGTACACTCCAGATATTCCTATTTCAATGAGTGCAATGGCTTCATCAGCAAGATTTTCTAGATTTTAAAATTTTGATCGCAAACTCACAGTGAACAGTTGCCCATTGCCCTAGATAGTGCAGAATCATCATAAAATACCGTACAACATGTTTCATGATAAGTGTATAATCATGTAACAACTTCTTCGACATATTCCCAAAGATCCATAAACCATGTATAAGCCTTTATAGGGAGTCCTAAGAACCTCTGATCACTCCACCTTGCAGGCCTCCTTAGACTCTTCAAATTCCCCCCCCCCCCCCCCCCAAAAAAAAAAAAAAACAATTTTGATGACCCTAATGGTCTCATTGGCACTGCCTTATTGATTTTGAATATAACAAAAATGGTCTGATGCAATAACTACCAATGTATCCAAAATAAACTGAAAAGATAAAAGTCCATCAGAGGGAGGGGGTCAAAAGAAGCACATAATAGCAATCTGATTTGTTATCGGGCATTTTTCAAAGAAAAAAAATTTTAAAGAATTGTGAAGAGTAACCTTCATATTGGAGGTCTTGGAAGGCTCTATATATCCATTTTTCCACAAAAGTCTTCCAATAATCTAAATACCCCTCTATGCAATGACACAGCACAATCACTTCTTTGGCACTATCATCTAGACATTCAGCAAGATTCTAGAACGCTGCGAAAAAGGGCAGAATAATGGCTTACAATACCCACCAAACTTTCGAGAAAAATAAACATCAAATAGCTTCGAAAGTTTTCAGGGGTCAGATGGAACACAGTAATAGCCTTTTTTTTGGGTGTGCCAAGAGGCTGTGTTGGCTTTAACCTTCAACCAGTCAGGGCATTCTAAATTCTATTCTAAACAAATTTGATGAGTATGATCGCTTCATTGAGACCATCTTATATTTTTGAATCGTGGTTCTGGAACACCCATAGTAGGCATTGAGGTCATGTACAACACACAAATTACAACTATCTAGAATGGACTTAAAATAGCTAAAGCGTTTTAAGGGTTGGAAAGGGGTAGATAATCACCATTTAACTTCTTGGACATTTTTCTAAGAATGCCAAACATTGTTATAATAGCCTTTACTTTGTGGGGTCCAAGCCAGAAGCCCTAAGCCTCTAACCACTCCGCATTTGGTACCTCTTAGGATGTTGAAATTATACCCCTTTAAATAATATAATTAGTGTAATGGATTCATTGTCACTATCTTGCAAATTCTGAATTTTGATTATAAAATGTCGCAAAAGTGGGAAATATGGTGGTATACATTGCACTCTAAGCTTTCTAGAATGATACTAAAATACACAACCATCTTGAGATGTTAGTTGGAGCACATAGTCACACAACTGAAATTTATCTGGATGTTCTTTGAAAAATAACACAATAAAACACAAAAATCATGTATAATAGCCTTCATCTTAGGAGCCAAGAGGCTTTTCCCATTCTAACTCGAAAACCTTGTAGCACAGTGTAACTACTGCCCTAGACAATGTCAAGATACATAATGACACCTGAGCACCATATCCTCCATTTTGAAGTGTGATTCTGATACATCCCAAATGGCAATATGTGTACACTTTCGAAGTATGATCCTGAAACACCTAACTAAAGGAATGCCCATCACAGTTGACAAACGAAACCAGTGCATGGAGGTAACAAGAGCAGCAATTGATCAGGCAAAGGAGAATGTCAGTCACAGATAGAAACAAGAAAAACAAAGCTTCCAGATAACAGAACAAGCAGAATTGAACACATGGGCAGAATTGGATTTACAGTAAGTACTACTTTCAATAACCAGCAACTCTAAAACTTGAAAAGGGCTTCATCGAGATGGTGAAAGCAACACTAATTGGCAGATAAGGATTTACAACAACAAGATGCCTGATCAAATTACACCTGGAAGATCATCAAACCAACAAAATAGGCAACAATCACAAATGGGCAAGCATTGATTTACCTGAAATGAAAGCCCGAGCTTGTTAGACCGCCCTTGAATTCCAAAGAAAACGGTGGAGAGGGCACAGGCAATTGTTATAGCTCTAGTGAGAGGAGCATTGTCTGTTACAAGACGATCATAGAATTTTCTATCATTCATTCACGTTGGGTAATCTAATCTCCCATAAATTCGAAATGGGTATCTAAAATTTGTTCAATTTATGGCATGGGATGCACTAAAAGAAGCGATAATTTCACGAGGGAGAAAGAAAAACAAGAATGCTCACTGAATCCAGATGGGCCGCCGTTCATCGTCCACTTCAAGGGTGATGACTACTTCCCCTCTCTTCCTGCCTGTGCTGTGTTCTGGAATCCTGTTGTTCTTTTTTCTTTTTCCGTTTTCCTTTTTCTTCACCCTTCTCCTCAATAGCTCTTCCTTTTGCTTCAATTCAATGGTTTGGTTTGCTTTGGTGGAAGTTAGAAATCAGGAATGAATCACTAGGTCCTGTTCTGGTCAACGATCATTAGGCTACACTGTCTGGGTACAATTGCAAACTCTCCAGGTGTGAATCTCCTTTTTTTTTGCCCTTTTTCTTTACTTTTATTCTTTTTAATTGTGGGGTGTTTTCAAAATTGGAAGGGTTTTCTGGTAAGTATAAGATAAATTATATATACATTGATAAAAAGTACACCAATTCATTAAAACTAGTTCATTTTTATTTCCATTGTTAAAATCCTCACATTTTGTTGGTACACTATTTTATGGTGATAATTTTCATTTCATTACACCACATCGTGTTTGTATGGATTTGATTTCTGTTTATTTTGTATATTTAAAAAGATTGTGAGTACAGACATCAGATAATCATTCCCTCAATAATTCTATTTAAATTATCTTTAATAAGGACAAAACAAAAGTCACGAGATGAAATTATCAACCAATGGTACTAGTGAACAAAGATGAAGATTGAACTTTTGCAGCCCGATAAGCTTGATGGCGTTGATGCATATAGGATTGAACATCTTCAACTAAGATATGAGTCTACCGTTGTAATTGGATGATGCATTGAATATAATAGAATATTGAATAAGAACCTAACTCTTTTAATATGAATAAACTTGTGTCATGCTTCAATTATTGTCACCTTAATTAATTTAATTTGAACATTTTCCTCTACTATTAGTAAAAAACTAAAGCATCGGAGTTGAACGCTTCCGCTTTGAGAAATCCCCCATCCTACCTCCTAATAATGTAGCATCGCATCGTTGTGTTAATGGTATTGAATCCATCAGAGTTGATTTAGATGGATCACCTTGACGTTTTGCATCTAAAACTTTCACAAAGCTTAAAAATAAAAAAATAAAATAAAGTTTTTCCTCATTTGTGATGCATTTCTATGATGTAAAGAATATATTATTGAGGTCCTTAGTATCCGCCTCTCCTAGGCCAAGCCACACAAAGTCTTCACAAACGAAAGCAGACATATCTTTAGGCTTTTTCCTATAACCACCATACCTAACTTCAAATATGTCCAACCCATCATTATTTTCTTCTCCTCCTAGTTGTATTTTGAACCATACCTAACTTCCCTTTTTACAAACATGTAATTTTGGTCTCTTTTAGATCTTCACTACAGCTTGTACCATCTCTCTTGTCCTTAGAACTCAAATTATCCCCTTTTTTCATATCGGTTTTCCATGTCCCTAGCATGCATATCACGGTTATACATCATACCTGTTCACATGCTTCTATCATATATAAGAATTCATATTCATAACATCATATGTATCTCTTGAATACCTATTTATATCTATATGGTAGTTCCTTGACCTATTATATGGTCACTTTCTTGATTTCTATAATAAGAATGACCACTACATCTTGACTCTTGATCAGACCTGGAATATGGTTTCGTACTCCTTTATCATCTTTGTCCCAGACCTTCCATTTCTAAAGTGACTACCATGCCCACAATGCTAACTTATTGAAGAATGGCAATAAGAGTCGTTGCTTCAACCATGTTGACTCTGGCTGGAAGATTTATCATCCACTATGTCATCATTTCCTGTTTCATAGTTAGATGCTTTTCAAATTCCCCTCGAGGTATGACTATGTTTCATTATTTTGAGCTCTCTAGAAATATAAAGTAGAGACTCTATCTTATCATACAAAGAATCTCCAAAATACATTAAATTAACCCTCTATTTGGATTGAGGGGAGATGGGAGGTGAGGGGAAAGAATGTTAACTAACTATAATTCCCCTTATTTGTGAAAATTAAATAGGGGGACCAGGGGTATATTTCACTCATGTTTGCCCTATTATCCCATTTTTATTTATTTTCCTTCCCCTCCCCTTTCCCGCCCCAAAAAATGAGGTGGAATAAGTGGGAAGAGAAGATTTATAATAGTTCTCCCCCTTCCCCTCTATTCATCATATCTATATATTCAAACAAAGTGATTGTAAATCACATTCCTTCTCTTCCCCTCCCCGCTCTTTCCTTTTATGTCTTCAATTCAAACAAACCTTAAGAGTATAAAGATCAATTTACACTAATTGGCTTATACAAAATAGTAAAGGAAATAAAAAGTGTCACAAACAAAATGGAAAGCGAAAAGGATAATCAATCTCTCTATAATTAGGTGCTCATAAACTAGTTCGAATAAAGTAGCCATCAACAGTTAATTCATCAAAAAGGAGGTAGATAAGTTGTATCTTGGAAGGACAAGAGTGACCATAGCCAATGTTTGAGATGTAGGCAACCCACAATGTTTTGGATATAATGAAGAGGAACTAACAATGTTGCGATTATTGTTAATGTAATATCTCCAAAAGGTGAGGTTAAAGGAAATTTAAAGGAATTGAAATTACTACTTGCAAATGTTTATTTTTTTTTCATGGAGACCAATCCTAAAAACTCTACAGTTAAGCATGATAGTTGTAGGTCACTTACGGGGTAAGTGATCTCATAGGAAGTTTTCTAAGTAGTGCGTGAGTTAGGATAAAACACATCATGGAAGACTTATGATAATGTGTGGGCTACTAGTTGGTCATTAAAGTCGTTGTCATTAACTCTCCACTATTCAGGAAGGGGCCAGGGTATTGTAGATGGTGCTAAGTATTCCTACTGTCTATCATTCTTGAGATGGGTGGGGAGGTTTTCCCAGAGAGAGTGTAAGTAAGGATAAAGTACGCTGGAATTTGGGATGGCAATAAAGTGGGTTGAGCAGTAGTAGCACCTGTACCCATTTTCAAAAATTGTACTCAAATCCATATCCATACCCATCGGGTATTAAAAAAAATCTCATACCCGTACCAATCGGGTTTGGTGGGTCTGTAGGTTTTATTTAGGTTCCCATAGAAAATGAAAATTAATACTCATATCCAATTATGATATACATTCAGATCATTAGAAGATTGCAAAGTTGTGGTATTTTGTTCAGAAATGTTAATCAAGCATATTATTGACTAACTTTTTACTAGGATGGTTTCGATTGAACTTCAACCAAGAAAACATTAGACCACATAATTTTTTAATCTTATTGTAAAAACGGGCATGGGTAGGGTACGGGTATAGGGCGAGCGAGGCCTATACCCGTACCCGTACCCGTACCCGTACCTATACACATTTTTCCAAACGGTATTTCAAGCATTATTTTTTCAAAAATATTCGTCTTTAGTGGGTGATAAGGTATGTGATTTAAAGTTGGATGTTCTCAGAGGAACTCGGCTCCCTGAGGGCTTAAATGATACTTATTTGGCTTTCATTCCAAAAGTGGATAGGTATTATTTAGGTTCCCATAGAAAATGAAAACGAATACCCATATGCAACCCATAGCCAATTATGATATACATTCAGATCATTAGAAGATTGCAAAGTTGTGGTATTTTGTTCAAAAATGTGAAATCAAACATATTATTGACTAACTTTTTACTAGGAAGGTTTGGATTGAACTTCAACCAAGAAAGCGTTAGACCAAAATAAATTTTTAATCTTATTGTAAAAACGGACATGGATAAGGTGCAGGTATAGGGAGAGCGAGGCCTATACACGTACCCGTAGCTGTACCCATACACATTTTCCCAAACAGTTTCCAAACATATATTTTTTCAAAAAATCCGTCTTTAGTGGGTGATAAGGTATGTGATTTAGTGTTGGATGTTCTCAGAGGAGCTCAGCTACATGAGGGCTTAAATGATAGTTATTTGGCTCTCATTCCAAAAGTGGATAATCCACAACAGGTTTCTCAATTCAAACCCAAAGGCCTTTGTAATGTCACCTATAGAATTATTACGAAGGCGGTTGTATAAAGACTTAAATTGGTTCTTCCTGATCTCGTCTCTTCAACACAAATGAGTTTTGTCCTAGGGTGTCAAATTGGTGACAATGTTATCATTATGCAAGAGCTATTGCCTTCAATGAAGTGGAAATAGGGACTCAGGTATTATGACTTTGAAAATTGATTGCGAAAAAACCCATTATAAGCTTAATTGGGAACTTATTCGTGATACTCTATTGAAAATGAGACTCCCTTCTATGGTGGTCAAAATTATAATGATGTGTGTGTGTGTTTTCATGCTCATTGATTGTCTTATGGAATGGTAAACCAACGGAAAATTTGTTCCTTTCCCGTGCTATTCGATAAGGAGATCCCCTTTCCCCTTACCTTTTTGTAGCTTGTATGGATCTTATTTCTCATCTTATTAATGACACTATTGCTAGGGGTCAATGGCATCTTGTCCTAGTTTGTAGAGATGGGTCTACAATCTCTAGCCTTTTGTATGCTAGTGATGTGATCTTATTTGCTAAAGTTTGTATGGAACAAGCGAGAGTTACTAAAGGGTGCTTGGAAACATTTTATAGAGCTTTTGGTCAAAAAATTAGTACTTCCCAGTCATGCATTTTTTCCTCCTCTAATGCAAGAGTAGAAATTGCTGATGTTGTTTGTAACACCTTGGAAATGGAAAGCACTAGAGATCTGGGTAAATATTTAGGCGTTCCCACCATATAGGTCGTGTCTCTAAGGTTCAGTTTCAACATATTACAGAAAGAGTAGATAAAAAAACTCTCTAGTTAGAAGACTAAATGTCTCTCACTTGTAGGGAGAGCCACTTTGATCCAATCCACCATTTCCGTAATACCAACTTATATAATGCAGACTGTAAGACTTCCTCGATCCATATGTGATGAGCTTGATAGGAAGACTTGTCGTTTTTTATGGGGGACTTCCAGTGAGAAACCCCCCCCATCTTGTTAGCTAGGAAAATTTTTAGGTCGATGAGACAACTTAATTTAGCGTCTATGGCAAAACTGGGTTGGAGGTTAATGGAGGAAGAGTCATCTCTTTGGTCTCAGGTTGTTCATAGTAACTACTGCAAAGGACTCCAAGCAAAGCCCAACTCCTCTAATGCATGGAAAGGAATAATTGACAGTATTAATATCCTTCAACAAAGAGAGCTATGGGCAATGGTAGAACTACTAAGTTTCGGGAGAACCGATGAACTCAGTTTAAATCTATTTTGGAAGTAGCTATTCAGCTAGGCCCTATGCAAGAACAATCGAAACTGCTAAATGATTATTCGGAACTTGGAAGGTGCTGGAAATGGGACTTGTTTGCAAATTATCTCTCAGATGATTTGTTGTAGACTATTGTTATAAACTGGAATTGTCAAGATAAAGAGAGAGAGAGAGAGAGAATAGAAGACTTTTCTTGATCTTGAGAAAATACAAGTACAGGCTATTTATATTGCATTGTTTCCCTGTAACCGACTAATTCTGTTATCAGCCTAACAAACTGACAACTCATTAATGAGAAGGAGGAAACAAACTATTAATACCCTTAACACCCCTCCTCAAGCTGGGATGGGGAAGAACCATAGTGATTCGTCATACCCAGCTTGGATAAGATGTCATGATGCTGAGCTGAGGGAAATATCTTTGTCAAGATGTCGGCCACCTGAAGAGTAGTTGGAATATAAGCAAGGTGCAATAAACCTTCAAGTACTTTTTCACGAGTAAAGTGACAGTATATTTTGATATGTTTAGTGTGCTCATGAAAAACAGGATTCTTAGCAATTTACAACGCGGACTGATTGTCGCAGTGAAGCGTGACATGTTGCAATTGAGATACGCCAAGCTTAGATAAGAGGCGAACGAGCCAAGTAACCTCAACTGCAGCGTGGGACATTGCCCTATATTCAGCCTCAGCAGAACTTTTGTACACAATTGGTTGTTTCTTGGACTTCCAACTGATGAGATAAGAGCCCAGCAAGATCATATAGCCAGTAACTGAGCGTCGAGAGATGGGACAAGAAGCCCAATCACTGTTAGAGAAAGCTTTGAGCAAGAGAGGACCATTGGCTTTAAGGAGAATACCCTGCCCAGCAGTACCCTTTAAATACTTCAAGGTATGTTCAAGGGCAATCATGTGGGAGGTTCTAGGTGATTGCATGAATTGGCTCAAAGTCTGAACGGCATAAGAAAGGTCTGGGCGAGTATGGGTTAGAAAATTGAGCTTACCAATGATGGTTCTGTAATAGGAAGGATCCTGAAGGAGATCTCCTTCATCAATGGTAAGTTTGCAATGTAAAGGAAGTGGTGTTGCTGTACTCTTAGAAGTAAGAAAACCGGTTTCTTGCAGGAGGTCAGTGGTGAACTTGCGTTGGGAAAGAGAAAAACCATCAGGCAGATAAGTGACCTCAAAGCCCAGAAAATAGTGAAGAAGTCCAAGATCCTTGATGCCAAAGGTAGAGTGAAGATGTTGCTTAAGGATGTTGATATCATCAATGTTGGAACCGGTCACAAGAATATCATCAACATAGACAGCCACAACTGTCAAATGAGAGGCAGAAGATTTCAAGAAAAGCGAGTAGTCATTTTTGGATTGAAGGTAGCCCTGCTGTTTGAGGAAATCAGCTAATTTAGTAAACCATTGCCGAGAAGCCTGTTTAAGGCCATAAAGGGACTTTTGCAATTTGCAAACCTTGTTGTGAGGGTTAGGAATGCCCTCGGGCATCTTCATGTATACCTCCTCATATAGGTCCCCATGCAAAAATGCATTGTTGACATCTAATTGGTAAACTTTCCAATGCTTATGTGCAGCCACAACAAGAATAGCCCTGATAGTTGTCATCTTGACAACAGGGGAAAATGTTTCAGTAAAGTCAATTCCTTCGCGTTGTGCGTTGCCTCTGATGACTAACCTGGCTTTGTATCTTTCCAAGGAGCCATCTGCCTTGAGCTTGATCTTGTAGACCCACTTGTTGCTAATGGCCTTTTTGCCTGCTGGTAAATCAACTTCAACCCAAGTGTTGTTAACCTGTAAAGCTTGTATTTCAGACTCCATAGCCTGAACCCAAAGTGGATTAAGTGATGCTTGGTGATAAGAAGTAGGTTCTTGTAAAGAAAGAAAGGCTTGAGAATGGGCAAGGGATATAGGTGGTAGTTGATTTAATTGAACAAGGCTGCAAAAATGTGCAAGAACAGACTTATTGAAGGGATCAGAATAGGTAGAAATAGCACTTGAACACACATAGTCCTGTAAATGTGAGGGTTTCTTAATAGACCTAGTAGTTCTTCTGAAAGGTGGAAAATGATCATGGGAAGTTAGAGGAATAACAGGAGGAGGTTGGGTGTTTGGAATGAAAGGAGGAGAAGAAGATAAAGGAGGGGAAGAAAGAGAATCAGGAGGGGAAGAAGGACTGTTGGCAGAAGTAACAGAAGTAACAGAAGAAGTAGGAGTAGGGGACGGTGCAGATTGGTCAGAAGGTTCAGAGTGTAAAAAAATAGGAGAAGGCAAAGGAAATGATGTGGAGGAATCAGAGATGTGATGAAAGGGAAAATAAGTTTCATAAAAATGAATGTCTCTATTGCAAACAACCTTTTTTGTGATGAGATCATAAACTTTATAAGCCTTTTTTCCATAAGGATACCCAAGAAACACACATGGATTACCTCTTGAAGCAAATTTATCTCTATTGTGTTTAGGGGTGGAAAAGAAGCAAAGGGAGTTAAAGGATTTAAGATGAATATATGAGGGGACTTGACCATGTAATAGTTCATAGGGAGTTTTATAGCCAAGGATGGGGGAAGGCATTCTGTTAATGATGTAGGTGGCTGTGAGGAGGGCTTCTCCCCAAAAACGAATGGGAATTTTCGATTGAAAAACAAGAGCCCGAGCGGTTTCAAGCAAGTGTTTATGTTTGCGCTCAACAATCCCATTTTATTGTGGGGTTCCCGTGCAAGAAGTTTGATGGACAATGCCATGAGAGGCATAGAAAGCTATGGCAGAATTATCAGAAAACTCTTGACCATTATCAGATCAAACTGTTTTTACTGAAGTCTGAAATTGTGTTTGAATGAAACTAATGAAAGATTTGAGTATAGGGAAAGCATTAGATTTAGCTGCCAAAAGGTGAGTCCAAGTGGCTCTGGAATAATCATCAACGATGGTTAGAAAATACTTATATCCATTGTAAGTGGAATGAGCATAAGGACCCCAAAGATCAACATGTAACATTTCAAATATATGAGAAGTACAAGATGTACTGCTAGGAAAAGACATTCTGTGCTGTTTTGCTTGATGACATACTTGACAAATTGAGCTAGGCTTAGATTTACATGGAGAAACAATATCAATATGTTTCATATTGTCAAATGACATATGTCCAAGTCTACAATGTCATAGTTCTAGAGGAGACATTTGACAAAAAAATGAGAAAGATGAATTATTGTTGAGCTGATATGAGAGGGCTGAACTGCTTGTCAATCTGTCAGGACAGAGCTTGTGATCCGCAAGATATAGACCACCAATTTCTTTACCAATTTCCAAAGGCTGCTTCATTAAAGGGTCCTGTAGATAACAGTGATCAGGAGTGAAAATCACATGGCCAGTTAATTGCTTAGCCATCTTACTAGCAGACAACAGATTGTAATGGAAGTCTGGCACATGTAATGCATTGAACAAGGTTAAAGAGGGAGTGAGTTGAATGGTTCCAATGTGATGGATTTTTGCTTGTCTACCATTGGGCATGGTGATGAAAGAATTATTGGGAAAGGTGGAATAAGAGGTAAAATATTGTAGGTGAGGAGTAATATGGTCTGTAGCACCACTATCAATAATCCACTTCAAGTTAGGATTGGAAGCTGAAAAACAGAAAACTTTACCTGCCAACATTGCTGCCCCAGTAGGTTCTCCTTGGGTATGGACTGAAGTTTCCAAATCATGTT
>JACYFF010003369.1:76465708-76481462 GCA_017589665.1 Selenicereus undatus
CCCAGTAGGTTCTCCTTGGGTATGGACTGAAGTTTCCAAATCATGTTCATTCAATATAGCAAGAAGCTTTGTATATTGGTCAGGAGTGAGTGTTGGTGCAGTTTGTTGTTCTTGAACTGGAGTGACAGTGTCTTCATGTTGAACAGTTACAGCCATTCTTCTACCATTGTCAGGAGGTGGTGGATTTCCCCTTAGTTTTTGCAATTTGAAACACTTATCTATGGTGTGTCCATTTCGTCTACAGTAATTACAAAACAAGTTGTTTCTCCTAGATATTGGTGATGGACTGTTCTGAGAAGAAGTATATTGTTGTCTAGGAGGAAAATTGGTGCTTCTTTGCTGTGAGAAAAAAGCAGAGGAATCACCAAGTAATGGAGCAGTGTTTTGGAACTCTCTTTGTCTCTCTTCTTGCAAAACCATGCTCAATGCTTGTCCAATTTGAGGCATGGGATGGGACATGAGAATGTTGCCTCTCACCACAACATAGACATCATTCAAGCCTATTAAAAATTGGATTAGCTGTTGGTTCTCAAGTAGCTTGGTCATAGCAGCACCAACAGGACACCCATCGTTAGAACATGCAGGTATGTTCACTAGTGCAGTATATTCATCCCAGAGAATCTTGCACTTAGTCAAATATTCTAAAACAGACAAGTTGCCTTGAGAAAGATTATTGATCTCCCTTTGTACCTAAAAGATCTTTGTGCCTTGACTTTGACCATAACGAAGTTGAAGTTCCTCCCAGATCTGCTTAGCCGTGGAGCAAAAGAGTACACTAGTGGCGATATCCTTTCTAATTGAGTGAAGCAACCAGGAAATAACCATGGCATTACAGCGCTCCCATTGAGAAACCAATGGACCTGAATCTGGTTTACTGCAGTAACCATTGACGAAATCGAGCTTATGTTTAGAAACAAGGGAAACCTCACAAGATCGCTTCCATTGACCATAATTTGTGCCTGTAAGTGGTTCAGATGCAAGACTACAATTAGGATGGTCAGAGGGATGTAAGAACAGTTCATGAGAATGGTCAAGAACAATGGAGTTCGAAAAAGCCATTGTTGACTCCTTCGAGGAATCGCGGGGCCAGAGAAG
The DNA here is from genome assembly GCA_017589665.1 of Selenicereus undatus. NCBI lineage: Eukaryota > Viridiplantae > Streptophyta > Magnoliopsida > Caryophyllales > Cactaceae > Selenicereus > Selenicereus undatus. The sequence goes on from JACYFF010003369.1 coordinate 76,466,804, forward strand.
AAATAAGAGAAAAAAAAATGACAATGCGAAGGTAAACGCAATCAATCAGTCAGCGAAATTGATTGTTGGGAGGGAAACAGATGATTGATGACGAAGAATTAACTGATTGAGCTTGGAAGATTGTGGGTTCTGCCATTCCAGGCTCTGATACCATGTTATAAACTGGAATTGTCAAGATAAAGAGAGAGAGAGAGAGAGAGAGAGAGAGAGAGAGAGAGAGAATAGAAGACTTTTCTTGATCTTGAGAAAATACAAGTATAGGCTATTTATATTGCATTGTTTCCCTATAACCGACTAATTCTGTTATCAGCCTAACAAACTGACAACTCATTAATGAGGAGGAGGAAACAAACTATTAATACCCTTAACAACTATAGCATCATTTGAGTTGTCCTCTAATGCTGAGGACCAAGATCATAATTTTTGGAAAGGATCAACTTCAGGCAGCTTCACAATCAAATCAGCCCTTGCCATCGTGCGCAAGGAAAATCAGCTTGATGTTGATCCCATCTGGAAGTTAGTCTGGAAATCAAAGGCTCCCCAAAAGGATCAAAGTTTTTATTTGACTATCAGTTCAAAACAAACTAATGACGAATGCTAACAAAGCTAATGAGATGTTTCCAATAACTCTTGTTGTTATTGAGGATACTGAAAATATATTGACATGTCCAGAAGCTATGGTCATATGGCAGTGTTCTTGGGGGCTAGATTTGGGCAAAGAAGGGCTGGAAGGCAATTCCAAAAGTTGGATTATTTGCAATATGATAGATACTGAGATTGATGATACTTGGCCAGTCAAATTCATGATAATTGTTTGGTACCTTTGGAGATGGAGAAATGGGCGGACATTTGACACATGGGAAGCTATACCCTTGAAATTTTACAGGAGAGATTTTTAGTGATCTTTAAAGCTATTCAAGTGGATAATGACTGTCAATCTTCCAAATCTGCAATGAATGTAGGTTGGCAAGCTCCTCCTGAACGGTAGATTCTTTTGAATGCTGACGGAGCCTCAAACAGTAACCTGGGTATGGCTAGGGACGGGGGGTTCTGAGGTGACATCAAGAGGAATAGATTTGTGCATTTTAGAAGCCATGGGTTATTGTTCTTTCATGAAGGCAGAGATCAAGGCTTTGCTTCGTGGGCTACTGATTGCTCGTGAGAGGGGGATTTCAAGACTTTGGGTTCATTTGGATTCCCTAATGCTTGTGGGCTTATAAAAGGGAACTCTATGATACTTGCTGAGCATGCTTCAATTTAAAGTAATGAAGGAATTTAGCTCAATTACAAGATTGGGAGGTTATTTTATCACATTGCTATTGAGAAACTAATAAAGTAGCGGATAAGTCAGCTAATATTGGAGTTAGATCAAATTCTAAGCTTGTTATTTATGATTCCCCTCCGCATGAAATTTGTGATTTGTTATATCTGACCATGTAGGGTTTACTTGGCCCTGGGTAATTTCCAATTAATGAATAATTTCTATCTTGGGGCTTAGGCCCCTGTTCCGCACCCACAAAAAAAAAGAATTAAATACTGCATTAAATTTATTTACAATATGGAGCCATATTGTACTAGGCTCGTTTGACTTACTTTTCTATGCTTTCCTTTCTCAGGACCTTGGAGTAAGATCACAACTAGTAGAATTTAGACCCACTATTTGCCATTTTGACTAACATTTGCCAACTCATTAAAACGGGCACTATTAGATTCTATGTTTTTGGAACAGAATAATATTTTTATTTCCTAATTTACTTATGATCCTAACTTTATTTGATTGATTATGTCTTAGAGAGCCTTCTATCATCCTCGGGTGACACGACATAGCACCTCAGCTCATAGGCTTCTGCTAATAATAAGAGTAGGATTAAGATCAAAATAAATTGAAAACATAACTCTTCAAAATGCTGGGGCGTTACAATTAGAGACCTAGATGATACTAATAGAGTTTAGAAGCCACATGAAAAGCCAAATTCCATGAAGAACACGTATGTTACGGTCTAGAGGCCACCTAAGTTTCCACCTTTCAAAGTTAATGTTGTAGTTCATTGAAACAGGGAGAAAAGTAGAGTGATTGGAGCTGTTATCATTCACATGGTATGTATAAAATGGTATGTAGCAGTTACCTTAATAATCACATGGAATTACAAAAGATTTGCTCATATTTATTATCTTAAAAGAAGCATTCATGAAAGCCTGAGAGTATTGTGGTTCCAAAGCTTGAGGGTACCTTCATAAGGAGATGATCCCAATGTTGATCGCAAAGGACATAAGTGCAACTTCCCTAGCTATGGTGTGCACCATCTAGACCGTTAAGGAGCTCATTCAATAAAAAATGGATTGTTCGACTTAATCATCCTGCTATGGAAGTTAATTTCGCCCCAACAGTGCTTGCCTTAATATCAATGGATTAGCTAAAAAGGGTTGTTCTTCACTTCTCACTACCCTTACAGACAAAGATAACACTTTATATTGATGAAGAGGTAGTGAAGTTGTGTAGGAGAATGCAGGAAGAGTTCGACAGAGGGGTTACTTATTAGTGTGGTCATGTGTAATATTAGAATGCAGGAAGAGTTCGATAAAGAGGTTACTTATTAGTGTAGTCATGTGTAACATTTCTATTCCTCAGTTGGTAGCAGGGCATTTCAATTGAGTTCTGCTCATTTCTACTTGCTTTATGCTCTCAATTTTGCATCATATTGTTTATTGTTGCTGTTGCCTAGTGGATTGATGAGTTTGTTGTAGGGTTATAGTTTCTCTCTGATAATTTTCACCCTAGGGAGACACTTTGTGCACTACTCTGTGATTTAATGCTGTCACCCCTTTGTCCCCCACAAAAAAAAGCATTATATTTTTTTAACATGTACATACTACGGAGATTAACTTCATGGTGCATCATCTTTTGAAGTTACCAATTCCGAATACTTTTCAAAGAATTGTACAACATACATGAGATGTAGTTTATGTTTGAGATCCCCCATGGCCCGATGCCCACCCTACTTGCTAAATGAGTTTGACATAAATCTTCAGATGATATTCTTAATAATGAGATGATATTGTTTAAAAATTATACAATAGTCTCGAATATATAGAATTAAGACTGCAACGAAATTGCCTTATTTCTTAGGCCTGTAAATCCATATCATATTCTACTAATTATTATATTCTTGTCATGATGATATTTTTACAATTGGAATTAGAGCTTTACCTTGAAAATTTTTTGTAAAAAATCATATAAGAGTGTAAAGTTAAGGGTTGAAACTACACATGTTGCAAAAACTTTCTTGTTAAAATCTCCATTGCAGATCAGTTACAAATTATAATGTAATTTTAGAATTACCTTAGAACATAATATGAAAATACAACCTCCATTTTTTGAGAGTTTTTAAGACTCTCATATTCACTACTTTTCTATATAAAAAAAATATACAATATCACGTAGCCCAAAACTATACTTCCAAGACTATGATACGATTCTTGCCTTTCCACTCTTACCAGGCCTGGCAAAAATTTGTCCGACCCGATTACCCGAATTTGTCCGACCCGGAAAAAACCAGGTACGGTCACCAAATTTATGTCCGAATTTAAAATTCGGACAATCGGTCATGTCCGAATTTAAACCGGGTCGGGTTCGGGTTTGGACATTCGGGTTCGGGTTGTCCGAATTTTTGAACCATTTCGGGTTCGGACAAATTTGGACAATCGGACAACCGGGTTCGGACATTGGACAACTATGTTTATATGTAATTTTAGTCCAAATTCTTTAGAAATTTTATAAAAATAAATTCGGACAACCGGGTTCGGACATTGAAAAATCGGGTTCGGGTTCGATCACACAAAATTTCGGTCAGAATCTCCTAAAATCATATTACAAATTCGGAAATTCGGACAACTGGGTCCGGACATTCGGACAACCGGGTCCGGGTCTGGTCAAAGTGTCCGATTTGTAATCCGAACTGGGTCCGGGTATGAAGTTTTTGTCCGAATGTCCGATTTGTCCGGACCCGAATTGACCCGGACCCGAATTTTTGCCAGCCCTAACTCTTACATATTACTAGGATAATAAAACGCGCGCGTTGTGCGCGGGTAACTTTGTATTTATAATGTATATTATAATTTAGTTGAAAACGCTGTTAAAAACTGTGAGAAGTTGGTTATTATTGTTGAAGCATTATTCTATAGTTAATGATGTTAGATGATGTTAACACATCCGCCTTGCTCAAAAGCAACCTTTTACATAAAACAGAACACCCATTACAATGGTAAACATAACTTCTATCATGATCTAGAAGTTTTAGTTATGCTTCTTGCGATCAAGTTCTAATGTTGCTTAAATCAGTACCACAATCACACAATTCCATATACATGATATTCAAAGGAATATAAAGTAGAGCTTTGACTTGTTCCCATAAGGGAGCTACACATACATATAAAGCCATACTGGTTACATCAAGATCTAATTAACCTTTAAGTTGATAGTTACCTGAAGCAAGGTGCTGATTACATCTAACCAGGAAGGTTCATTTTATGCTACAATCATGGACCGTACAGATTGATATTTTTATGGCATATTGGTGTCATTCACTTGTACAAGCTGCCACAGTTTTAACTTTCTTCTTTTTTTGGCTCTAGAGAGAGACATTCTTTACTCTTGGATGACCCATGATCTGACGCATCAACAGTTGTGCCTGAGAGACGACGTTCTAGCATTTTCATGTTCTTGCGTTCCTTTTTTCTGTAAGTTTTGACAGCGAGCCTGTTTTCAAGTACACTGCATCTATCATGCCTAACATAACACATAGCCCAAAGCTGTTGCAGTAATTCATAATTAACATCAACAATCATTAAATCAAGGGCAATTTGTAGTATCATTACAACTTGCTTAGCGACATCCTGCTTTGCGTCATCTTCGGAGGGGTGTTCATCGCTCATAAGGAAATGAGTCTTTTGAATGTGCCCGGCACATTCAATCCTTAGACCTACCTGAAACCTGCCATTATTAAGTGATATTATGTTTGGTTTATTGAGAGAGACATGATATTTGGAGGCAATGAAATCTAACAGCTGTAGAAAATGCTTATGACAAAAGCTTGTTCCATTTGAAGGTTGATCCTCGCAGGAAATGATGTAGAAGCATTGGTGCATTGCCTACGCAACCTATGCTCAAGCTGCTTAACTTTGAGTTTGTAGGCATCAGTGTATTTCTTGTATGAAACCACTTTGTCCCAGCTGACATCATGAATCGCTATGTTATATTGCTTGAGGAGACTTTGAATGGCTATCGAAGCTGCACTTTGTTCAAAGCTTTGGACTGAAGCTCTTTGTATTCCTTGGAAACATAATTCCTTAGATTCATAATCACTCTTGAGGGACACGTAAGAGACATGCTCTATGTCTGCAAGCTGTTGGTATGTGATAGATGACAATTACATTGCTTCGGCAATTTTTGTCAACAAACTTTTGAAACAGATCTCAATGGTGTCACCCATCTGAAAAAGTGTGGCAGCTATGTCAATATGGCAACGAAATAAAAAATCCAAGCGCCATTGAATGTAAAGGAACACGAAGATATATGAGACTACTTGATTTTAACAGTCAAATACACCATTTTCCATATTAAAGTATGAAAGAAGATAATTTTGTCTACTGCAACCACAAAGGTAGTAATTAAGTTCAAGAATATGCTAGTTTCAAAGAAAATTCTTTCACGGGTGCTAAAATACGATATACTCTAATCAAGAACCTTTTATAAAAATAACAATGTATGTAGGTTATCAACTCAATTTAGAAGTGATCTTCTAGATAATTAGGAGTATTCTAGAATGTAATATGAATGCTAGAATAAGTCGATCTAGCATGCGTATACAAAGATGAAAAGATGAGGAGCATTCCATGTAATTAGTGTATCATGTTTCCTTTGCTTTCAAAGACGGTGAACCTAATGCTCGAGTGCTCTTCATCGGTCATGTGTTGTTAGATGCCATGCTCTTGACATTCTTTTACACACCTTTCTCTCTTTCCTGTTTTTAATTTTTTGTGCTTGTATGAACATCTAGAACATCATATATTAAGCCAAATAGGTGGGACTGGGTTGTATTGCCAGAGAAAATGGTGGGGTTCGTGTCTCACATATGGCGTAGTGCATCTAAGCTCATAAGTGAAATTTTCCTCATTTTTTTTAAAAACAAATCCATACATCAGAATAAAAAAATTATACATGCAGTTATTAATTTGTAATGGGAGCATCAAATGATCGATATAAATAGAATGAAGAAAGCAGGCTTATCTTGTTACCTGTATGTCCTTATTTGGGTTTCAGAGCAGCTTGAACAGCTTCAACATCTTGTTTGGGTTGAGCAATGGACAACACTTGAGATAGGAAGAACTTTCTTTGTGAAATGAGGCTGGTTCTGGGGACTTTACAATGGAAATGAGGTTACCTATGATGTCAACAGTTCACAAGAATACTCCATACCTTGCAAGGATGGTGTAGAGTAATATGAAGCTGACCTTGTACTTAAATATTTATTAATATACTGTGTATGGTGTACTTTGTTCTGTTGAATAATAGTGGTTGTGTGCAGCTTTTTCTATAAAATTTTGAAATAATTTCTCAGTAGATCTTGTAAGTTATACAATACTATGCTGTATTTGACAACTTTGTATGGATTTTTTTTAAAGTATAATAATAATAATAATAATAATAATAATTATATTTTTTGATCTATGGGTGATTTAAGTTATTTTGATGATAAACATTTTTTTGCTCAGGAGTACCTGTATAGATTAGCTAAAGCTCTTTTTGATGACATTTGCAATGTAGACACTAATAGAGCCATAATTTTTGGCAAAGTGTTTTTTTTTTAAAAAAATTGAAGTCAAACTCAGGAAACAAGTGAAGTGTGATGCTGTAAGCTAACACAAAACACTTAGCTTGTTGCCCGCCAAAAATACATATGCAAAACATGATAATTGTTGTCACAATGCTAAGATGACGTTGATGATGGCCAAACTTGAGAAGGTTTGTTCAATGTTCCTGGCATTAGTATAGAACCTGCAAAATGTAAATAGTTAAAACACTTATTAAATTTTTTCAAGATGTCAATGTTTTCAAGATGACGTTGTTAAATGTAGGTCTAATTGTGTTGATCTTCCTTCTGAAGAACACACAGCATAAAAATGCATGACTGCAAAATTAAATGATCCTTCTTTGAAGGCAACAAAATTGCCAAACAAAAAAGTAGATGAAGGTCTGCATAAAATATTGTAGAAAGTAAATGATATTAAAAAAAAAATCAGACCTTTGATACAAGTATGTACATAGCACATGAGAAAGTCAGGCCATGCTGAATAATAATTCTAGGAAGGTATGAATGCAAACAATATGATGTGATCATTATATCAACTCCACTATTTATTGTTGTTCCCAATTTGAAATAACCTAGTTGTAAACCATTACGGCTTTTGTTGTAAAGTAATATCCACATGAAGAAGAGAATGATGACGTGCAACATCCAAGTAACCTTTATTATATGTTATACGTATAACAATAGAAAACAGAAATGATCTCAGAATTTTCACAGAATGTTTTCTTTTGAAGCTTTACTCAAATACCACTTGATGAAAGAGTCTACATTTTTTTATCAACCTATCTAGATTTAACTTAAAACATTCTTTCACTCACAATGACAAAATCACAACAAATGACGCATCCACATAAAATTCACCAGGCACTTTATTTCAATTAACAAATTTCAGAGGTATGAGAAGAAAGCAATTTGAAATCAAGTGTTGTAGTTTGTTTTTTTTTTGGGTGGCCGGGGGGGTGGAGAGGGGGATATAAGTGAAGAGAAAGGGTTATGAAAAAAGTAATTTTACCTTGTTTAGTTAGCTCTTGTGCAAAATACCTGCACGTATAAGCACTTCGAAGGCAACAACATTGCCCAATGAGTGTGCGTTCATTACCTCCCCAGTTGCATGGTCTGCAAATATAGTTAGTTGCTCAGACTTACGAGCTCTTGAAAGTGCCACGTAAAGCTGTCCATGTGAGAAACATGGTTCTTTTAGGTAGACACCAACTTGCTCAAGAGTCTGCCCCTGTGCCTTATTAATCGTCATGGCAAAACTCAGCTTGATTGGAAATTGTTTCCGTTCAAGTTGAAGTGGGAAATTAGATGATTCTGATGGTTTCATTATGATTCTTGGTAGTAGCACAGTTTCTCCTTTGTGTTGTCCACACGCAATGTCACATTGAATCAAATTTGGATGGAATTGCTTGCATATCAATCTTGTTCCATTACAGAGGCCACTGGGAGGATCAATGTTGCGGAGCAACATAGTAGGACAATTTGGTTTTAGTGTGAGCTCATGAGGGGGCATTCCTCCTGGACAAAGAGTATGAAGGAATTCTGGAGGATAGTGTGAGGCCTCATCATCGGCTACTTTATCAAAGCTCTTGTATTTGACAGACTGACCTGGAAAGTTAGCTATGATCTGCTCGTTAATCATGTCAACTTCTTCATTCCGAGGAGCTAAGATTGCCTTGGTTGTAAACCTCAATGGGTCCATTACACTGATTGTAGACTCAGGAAGAAGTTCAGTGGTGATATGCTCTAATGCATGTTCAGCATCTTTCAAAGATGGTGCTAAGAAATGTGGCAAGGGAACAGAACCACAACTATCTATTTGCAGCTCTCCGTTTCCAAGTTGCAATAAGAAAGTTGAAAAGTCTGGATCTTCCTTTGCCCGCATGTTCTCAGTGAGTTTGAATTTTTTTAGCTGTGGCCAGATTTCATATGAGACCAAGCTTGCATCAATCGCCTCAGCCTGTGTTTTATGTTGGAGTACAGGCAATACCTGCCTAAAATCACCACCAAAAACAACTATCTTTCCTCCAAAAAGCTCTTGGGAATCACAAAGATCTTGAAATAGCAGATTCAATGCTTCAATATTATGCCTGTGACTCATGGAAGCTTCATCCCATATAATAAGGGATGTTTGCCTTAATAATGCAGCTAAACTACTCTGTTCACCGACCTTGCATGACAACCCATTTCCATGGTCAACTGGTATCTTGAATCTCGAATGTGCTGTCCTACCAGTAGGCAAGTTGGCCGCTGCTATGCCTGATGCAGCAGTTGGTAGCACAATTTTCCCAAGTTGTCGTCCACGTACATAAAGAGCGCAATAGAGAAATGTTTTTCCAGTCCCTCCTGGACCATCTATAAAGAATGCACCCCCTTTGTTATTCTTTACATGGGTTATTATTTCTTTATATGCTGCTCTCTGCGCTCTGTTGAGCTTTTTGCGAGCGTTGATCAGCTCAGATGGAATTGGTGCATTTAATGCATCAGTTACATCTCTTGCAGGGTTCATCACATCACTGCAAGAATCCAAGACATCTGACAAATTGTAATCTACAAGTGACTTACCCATGTTCTCCAGATGTTGCTGCACAACTTGGACAATTTGGTTTAATATCAAGGAAAGATCCCCTTCTGCTCTGTATCTAAAGTCTTCCGACAAGTCTTCATAGAATTGGTGCCAAAGCTTTTCCGGATTAGCTGGTTCACAAAACACGAGCAATGTAGCAAACAATTTTCTCAAAACATGTGGCATTTCAATTGTTGCTCCCTCGTTCATACAAGACTCAACGACGTTGTCTCCTTCAAGAAGTTTATGTTCCAACGCAGCTTCTTGGAATGTAGAACAAAGTTTGCCACTCACTGTAAGCAAGTCCTTGAAAGATGTCGGTGCTCTAATATTGGCCAGTAATAACCGTAGATAATACCTGTCACCTTCCATGGGGCTAGCATATGTGAGTCTCCCAATCGCAGTACCTCTTGAACGCTTAGCCCACTGTTTCTTTCCTTCATTCCAAGTAAAATGTTCTGGGAATTCATGGTACAGCAACTTCTCGGCATTTGTCATTTCTGAATTTTTCTTGAAGAATTCAAGCAACATTGTTGTTTTCCTTTGTCTATCTGCAAGAACATCTTCCAAGACTTCATCAGTTGAAAACTGAATGCTTTGCATATCACGGGTATGCACTGACAATGGTACAACTGACGGTGTCATACTGTATAAGTCAAACGCAAAAAGACGCCATGCAGCTTCAGGGGGTGAAATCCACCTTGCGGATTGATAGCTTTCAATCTCATCATTTTTGGTCTCATTGGTAGATGAAGCAACCTTGAAAGAAACCCTATCATGTCCTTTGTAGACATATTTGTATAAATATTTGAGAGCTTTAATTGTAGAACATATCTCGACATTTATGTGACAATCAAAAGTGGCGAGCAGATAGGGGTTGTATGGAATAACCCAACGATTGTCCATATCAAGCCCTCTTATACATACTTTGTCACCATTACTTCTCCTACGGTAAGCTGGATATGAATCCTCATTTGTTGTGGTCATCTCCGAAAATGCTTTCGGAAATCCAAATCTACAAACTTTTGATTTTCCTCTTTCTTTCATACAGGCACAGTTTGGATTATGGGAGCCACATGGACCATGCATCATATGCTGGATAACCAAAGACCGTAAATATGTCTTGTCACTGCTAGGAAGCTCTGCACAGACATACTTATCGAACTGATCTGGACTTTTAATTTTCCAATCTTTATGCAAAATCACCAATATATGTGCATGTGGAAGGCCTCTCTTCTGAAACTCAACCACCTGTATTTTTGCTGCAACATCTCCAAAAATTTTATTGTCCATTATTAGCTTGGATAGATGCTTCAACTTCGAATGAAATACTCTTGCTTCAAGATCGGGTCTATTCTCTGGGCGTTCTCCTCTTTCAAGGTTATCTTGGATCTCTTTCCACTTGGGATTGCATGTCATAGTGATAAACAGATCGGGCTTGCCATACTTTTCCACCAATGCTAGAGCATTTAGAAATCTATGCTTCGTGTCACGAGGGCCTCCAACAAATGATGGCGGGAGTATGACACGGTGTCCTACATTGCCTGCACAAGTTTCACCTTGATTAACACTGTATAGAAGCCCCTGATATAGTTCTGCTCTAATTGCCTTCTGGTTATTCCTATAGAAATCCAATCTGGTGTTCTCCAACTTAACATACATGTCAACTATGTAATGTTGAAATAGCCTCCCCATTTTCAACAGGTAAGTGCAATCTTCTCTCCTCATTTGTAGTTTATATGCATAATATTGCCGGCAAGAAATCCTTCTTGTACTTGAAGAGCCATCTCCACATGCACCTGAAATGGAAGTGGCAAAATAAGAACCTTTTTTAATGGCATATGTGGCAGCTACAAAGTTTAACCGCTCATGTTAGAGAATAGTATGCTCAGTTACCCAAACAGAGACGCAAAACTAAAGAATAAGATGTATCTCGAGTTACAAAGATGTAAAACTGCACTCTTTCTATGAAAATTTAGAATGGTAAATAGCTGTTTTACCAAAAAGAAATTAAAGAAGGTTGAGTTAAATTTTCCAGGTTTATACTACCGTGTGAGACCACGCAAAAGTGGATCCATTGTAATTGTTATAGTTGATGTTGTTGTAAGCTACTGTGTGAGCACATGTATGTATAGATTAAATGGAGTGCTATTCACATAGCCAGTCATATCGCTTATAACAGTTGAAGCAGCACATCATTGTTTACTTTTAGAAAAGACATTTGAAAGAGGTAATGTGGATTGTTGGTACTTCAAGAAGGCAGGCCTGTATGGTTATGAAAATAAGCTTTTTTTACGAAGCTTGGGAGCAAATTTTAACGTAGCTAATTGAAATTATGTCAATCATTCTTGCAGCTAAAGTCTGATAACCTCAATACTGTTATGAAATCAAATAGGAATTAAAAAATAATGAATATCCTATCATGTAATGTTGGACCTATTGATTGTGTAGGAAACATAATTTTCATATGATAGAGAGCAGAACAAGTGAGGAGTATGCACCTGCGTTTGCATCAATAATAGCCTCTTCCATTTCTGCTGCAGAATTTGATGCTACAACTGTGTCAGGGATGATAACTCTCTTTACATTATCAGCTACCTTTTTCAGACCAGGATGCCAACCGCAGTCTCCGAGTGGGAAAATTATAGGGTATTGCAGTGGATCATAACAACCATGATAGTGTTTAATTTGATGCTTCTTGTTTGATTTCCCATGGACAAGAATATGTGGTCCATGCATGCGCGTTTCGACGGTGGGATCAACTAAGATGCCAGCAACTTCATCACTTGTCGGTGCATTGTATGTTCGCTGGTCAGGGACCGAATCATGATTTATCCTTATCGTAGTGTTTTCTTCGATCACATAACTCTGTAACGATCGGAAGAATTTTGCATAAGGATTTTTCTCGACAATCTTAATCAACCTTGCAACTATATCAGCCCTTATTTCGTTGTATACTCCAGAGCGCATTTCAATCTCTTGCTGAGGATCATAGAAATACAACTGCAAATACTTGGGTGGCTGCCCATGAGCAGGTGACAAATTAGAAACATAGTGATATAGCTGCCCTTGCAACTTGAATACATAAATGCCCTTTTGTGATTTATGCTCGGTATTACCACCAATGGAGCTAAACACAAAAAGATTATTGTAAAGCCTTACATACTGGCGAAAGTGAATCGCGTCGTCATCCTCTGCGGTTAAAAGTCTCACCAACTCTTTAGGAGCTGAATTTGCTGCAATTCGTACGCGCCCATTTTGGCAACAGAATCCATTACTTTCATATTTAAATTTCCTAGCTTTGCAATATTCGCATGGCTGCTCCTCAGAGAGAATATAAGGAGACCCTGGTACATTTAACATCCCAATGGCATGCGGAGTTCCTAAAATAAAATATTTCCTTATGAGTTACATATTTTTAATAACCTTTTTTTTTCATATAAAGTGAAGTTGTACTTACTGTTTGGGCTTGCTCTTTTCTTCTGTTTGTTTGAGTTTCTTGATCCTGCAAAAAAAAAAGGGGGGGACAACATTCTTTAAGAGCTATGAGTGCTATGACGATCTGTCAACTGTTTCTGCACTAATTTTATCTGTCCAAATACTAAATGCAAACAGTCATGCAATACACACATTGCAGGATGACCATGATGTTTTGGCTCATAATGTAGGCTATATGGATTAAAAGAACAAAATAGATGCATTCTTCTGTTATATTTAGCTTAACTGGAAACTGTTAAATGACTCAAATATGTCATGCAGCTAATGGTGACATTTTCTTTAAAATAAATGCATATAACTTCAAAGTTGTCATTTGAATTAGGAACATTTTGTTAGTCTTGATTCCTTCGCTCGCCTCCCCCCCCCCAAAAAAACTTTCTCCCCCTTGTAGAAGCAAAAGGAGGAAAAAGGTAGAACATGCTGTCAAGTATAATTACGAGGATTTTGCCAACGTTATAAGCCCTACCGTACCCCAAACAAAACAAAAGGAAAGCTTAAAAGAAGGATGGACAAATTATCACTGTAAGATATATCCATTAGAAATATTTTACTGTATTGAGCTTATCAGTGCAGCCCCTTTAACATAAAATTAAAAAAAATGAAGAATAAAATCGCATAATTACTTACCAGCTTCATTAGTGTTGGTTATTTGACTTTGCTTCCTTTTCCTTTTTGGGTTAGGCTGGTGTGAGCTGGGTTGTTGATATTGCACATCAAGTTGATGGTCATCAGGTATTTCTTGACAATGCTGCATTGAGAAAGAACGTTGTTGCTTAGGTCGTACGAGAAGAACTTCATCGGTATTCCTGGCGCTATCACCTCCATTGGTAGTCAAACTTGAAACCTGTGCATGTTTTGTCCAAGGTTGCCCACTTCTCTTGATAATGTCTTGTTGAGGTTCCATTTACAGTCATAGCTAGAAATCCATTTCCTGAATAACAATTATTTTTCTTCATCAGGGACTGTCATTGTAATACCTGTTTATCATTTACTATTAATTTTGAAATTATCATTGAATTGAGTACTAATCAGATTGTACATCAGCAAGAACTTTCAATCTAAGTTTTCACTTTTATCAATTTATCAATAAAAGAGGACAACACCAGTGAATTTTAATAAAAGAAGAAAAATTCCTTATGAAAATAACACCATGAGTTAAACATGTGCAAGGCTAAACTTGATCATCACATACCTAAGAAACAACATTTGATTTAACTCAAAATATCAATATCATGAGTACACGTAGTTAATCATGTTATTAAAGTTGCATTTGATCTCAATTGCAGATCAACTGGGTGTATATATAATATATATATAGGTATGATGATATAATGAATGACTACTTTCGAAGTCAATAATAAGGTACATTATAGAATCTATCCCTGGCTAAAGAATCTAAATACATAGTGTGTGCAAGCAGAAAAGAGAACAAACAAAAAGAGAACAAACAAAAAGAGAACTGCATACCTAGATCTCAACAGTTGGGCATCCAAGAATATTATGATGAATCTTATCAAGCATTCATTTAAGTAGATCACCTGCATAAAATATAGCATATGATGAGTAAATGCATTCAAAAGTTGGTTTTCAACTCTTAGCATAAGTCATAGAAGAAGAACATTAAGATTTTAGAAATTATATTACAAACTACAGTAGCTGACTTCAGCTTGTCAGTATGGAACAGTTAGAAATAAGGGCTATGTGTGTTTCAATATATATATATATATAT
>JACYFF010003369.1:76494757-76518148 GCA_017589665.1 Selenicereus undatus
TAGGTAGTTCTATCTTCAGTGGCTTTGCAATTAATGTTTAGCCATATTGTAATTAAATCATAATCAAGCCAAACAAACGAGGCCAATCCTTGCAGTCTTGCATAGTGCGCCCCTTGCAGGTGGGGAAGCTGGGAGCGGGAGTAGGTTTTCAAGTGTGATCAACCTTATCATTACAAGTTACAATTGAATTTCATAGCGACTGCTTCCTGCTTTAAATGTGAAGCTTGTTCACTGCCTACTAAATAATAATCTAAGGTAAAACAAGAAGATGAATTAGACGGACATTTTGCTCTCTTCCACTGTAATCAAAGCTGAAAAGATTGCCTAATAATGACTTCTCTAGTGGGTGCTAATTTTGTGGGCACTGCTTCCTGCCCTAAATTTGCATCCTTTCTTTGTTTTCTTTTTTTTGGGGGGAGGGGGGTTTGTGTTTTAGGATTCTTGCATTTGCAAATATAGATTCGTAAAAGTACATTCATATGTAGGGGCCTAGGGGGTGTGTGGTAGATGACTTTTTGAATGACTTTTTGCTTAAAAATGGCTTTTTGTGGTGGTTTTAGCCGCTTGACTAAGTCAAATTGCTATTTGAGTTGTTTGGTGATGACTTTTTGGAATATAGCTTTTTTACCCCAAAAAGCTGATTTCCAAAAAACTAAAATTTGTCGCTTTTCAAGTTTGTTGTTTGGGCTTTTAATGTAAAATATTAAAATGCCATTGATTAAATACCATAAACAAAATCCATATATTCTCTTGCACTCCCTCTTCGCTTCTTCAAATTCAAATTAAATAATTATCCATAGTAACCATACCTTCATAATTTGTTTTAGTGGTTGATAAAAAGATAAAATCATTAATTCTTGCTAATTTTATATAGTAATATTAAAACTAATGCAAATTTTAATTCTCAATTTATCCCTCCTCAAAAAAGTCAATTCATATTGAAAGAGAGTTAAACTAATAACCAATAGAAAGTTTTCTAAGTGAACAACAGACAAGGTTGTGTTATGGGCATTAAACTTCACATAACTTTTAATTTAGATTAAAAAGAAAATTTGATTAGAAAAAATAAATTATGTATAAATCAATAAGCAGATTTAACAACTAGTAATAAAATAGGATAATATGAGTGAAGGTAATTTGCACATATCAAATAAATTTAATTCCTATTGAAAAACCAATAAGTAACCAACTAATTAAAAACATTCATTTTCAGTAGTAAATGAGAGATATGGGCATAAATAGAATTTATCAAATATATTTTTTAGAAATAGCTAATTTCACCAAACACTTTTTTTGTTAAAAAAAAACAGTTGATTTAAACAATTAGTACAAAGAGCTGATTGAAACAGCTAATATCTAACAACCAATAGAAACCGCTAACAGCTAACGGCTAACAGATGTTTGCCGGACAAGGCCGTAATGAAATTCTGGAACCAAGTCCTTTCTATAATATGTTGTGAGGAGAAGATTGATGTATGATCTTTATACTTCCATGAAAGTGGGATGATTTACCTGGGCACTGGCCTAATTTGTACGATGAGATAACCCTGCATTGGGTGTCAGACCTGCCAGAATGCTACGTCAAGTTTTACCTTGTATGTTCATGCATCCCAAGCTCAGAGGGTGTGGATCTTAGTTTAAAAAAGCCCGCTTGAGGGACGCCTAGGCGCGCCTTGGCATGAGGCGACCGGGTTAGCGCCTCGAAGGAGATGAGGTGTGCCTCAAGGATGCAAGGCTATGTCTTCCCCATTTTTCTTCTTTTTCTTAGCCTTGCCTTTACCTTTTTCCTTCTTTTTCTCCCCTTGGGAGCTAAAAAGTGAGTTCAACTTGTATACGTGCATTGGAGAACTATGATGATCAGATAATATACCTTAAGGTTATTTGTGGTGTTAGCAGTCATATTGATGTCTAATCACATATTTAATGCATGTATCTAACTTATTTATGCAAAACATGCTTTGTGAATTGTGAAATACTTTTTAAAAAAATTGCATGTATCCATGATGCGTGCGCCTTCGCCTCTTGCCTTGCGCCTCATGCTTTGGGATCCTACGCGCCTCAGTACGCCTCGCGCTTTTTAAAAGTAAGGCGTGGATAAACTTTTGAGCTATCCACAGCTGTTGAGGATGCAAATGCATAACTGTGGTTGCAAGTTCCCTTCACCCCTCCCTTGGGTATGCCTAATGGGTTTGGCAACAATTGCTATTTCTATTTATTGACAGTTGACTTTGCCTATTGCATTGAATTTGTTGCTCAGTGACGATTTAATTCTTTACTGTGCTGAATGAAGCGTATTTGTCGGTCAAATCTAATCTTGGGTTTCAAGTCTATTAAAGTCTGATTTTGCTAGTATCTTGAAGTTGGGGGTTTTGGCCCTTTTTCCTGATGGATGCCTTCCGCTGACTTCAGATTTTTGGTGGTTGTCTGTAAAATAAGTGCTTTTATGCGGAGAAGTCTGACTTATTGAAAGTAATGTGACAGTTGAAATAGACAAATAAGTTCATACTATTGATTAGCTAACACAGAACAGACGGCTGCTTTCTTTATAGGCTAGTCTGTCTCTGGGTTGGAATGCTTCTCTTTTTGATCAATCCACAGACTACAAAGTCTTAACAGTTCAGTAATATGGACCGATCTGTTATGTTTAATTCCAATAACAGATGTTGAACATGGTGTTCAACTGCAAACAAGCACCTTGTCGAGCCCTGATCAGATATTTCACTGTAATGTTTGGGAATGCATGACTGTTGTCTTTGAGTGGTTTGCCCCTTCAGTAAAATTCTGAATTTATAGGCTGCCGGGCAAGCAGGTTATTCAGTTGGGTTCATTTTGCATTGGCTCATGTTCGGGTCAATGAGTTTTCAGTTAGACTCGTGTTGGGGGTGGGTTATTTTCGGTTTGGGCTGACTTTGGGTCGGCTAATGTCTAGTCTAGTAAACTTGTCTAGCAAAGGAAAACAACTTTGAAGGAAAATTGCGGTCGAGTCAATTTTGGTTTTGGCTCTAAATGGGGTTAGCCTATCCTGGTCCTTAGGTCAGTATGTGTCTGGGACTCTGGGTCATTCCAGTTGTGAGTCTCACACCTGCTTTACCGGTTATGCAATAACTTATTTATCACCATAGTGATCATATTCAGATTAATTGGTTGCATCTCTTGTTCATGTGAACCTTATTTTTAGCCTATGGGGGTGTAGCTGTGCAGGATTGCATGTGGCTTGCAGTCTTTATAGAGGGCCGTGAAAAAAAAATGGTGGCTTCATTGGTTGCCTGGCGCACCTGCAAACATATGTAGACTCCCCTCATGGTCTACTGATGTCTCACCCTTTGTTGCTAGTACTATTCTTCTGTGCTTGCTTTTGCTAGCACATGGGTTTGCCTTTATATTTTATATTGTTTCTTCCACCTTTTTTTGCATCATCTATTTTCATTTTCATTCATATTGACTCTGACTTGGGGACAACATTATTGTTCACCACTTACCAAGTAACAGATAGTTTCATGATTATTTGTCAGTTTGATAAGGAAAATCTTGCAGTAGATTTTCCTCATCAATAAGGAAAAACCATGCAGTAGTGGTTGATAAAGAAATCATTTCTTAATAGTTGTGTCATTGCATCTTTATGCCTTTTTGCTTTTTGTTTCTACCAATGGAGAAATAGGTTTTCAATCTTTCTCCATCTTAATGTTCCCCACTCCAGGAATATTTTCTGCATCTTTATGAAGGTAGTTTGATCAATTCACACTCACCTCCGAATTCCACCAACTCTTGTTGGTCTTCCTACCATTTTGTCCTTAATTTAGAGTATATTATGTTATTAATGTGCAAATCACTAGGGCGCAAGTGCATTCTAATGTGATGAAGATGAACTGAAATTTCAGCTAGAAAATTGTTCCAAATGGGGTTCTGTCTCATATATTCCAACGATTTCCTCTTTTGGAAGCTGGAGCATTCTAGGAATTCTCTATCTTCACAGCATGCTTGTGAACTTGCATTGGCATTGGTAATGCTGTTGCCAATCCAAAAAGGGGAATAAGATCCTTTATGAGTCTTCACAGTTTCCAATTGATTTCAACCAATTCACATGGACTGCATCCCATGGATCCTCGGACTGTGCACGGAATCTTTCATTGTGGAAGGCATGTGTGTGTGTTAGCCTCACCCTTTTTGTTTTATTTGTTTTCTTCAAGGTGCTCTTGTGGGGGTTTTTGTTTGTGTGGTTGTTTTTTTGGGTTGCGGTTTTTAGCCTGCGGTTAATGGTCTGTTCATAGGGAAAGAAGAAAGAGGATGAGATGATCGCCTTTTGCCATTTTTGTCTGCTTTATATTCTTGGATGACCTGGGTAGACATGCGTATCATGGAAATATTTCTTTCTCTAACCATGCTGTTTTCTTTCCTTCCCTAGCTTTTAGAGTGGGCGGACAATAAAAACGTCATTAACTTCACAGAGCGAGAATATGCATCCAGGGTTGATCTCATTGCCAAGGTACGAGGTCTTCAGAATGCAGAGAACTATGTTGAAACCATTCCAAAGTCCTACAGGGAAGAGGTAGTCTACAGAACATTACTGGCCAACTGTGTAGGTGCCACCAATGTGAAGAGAGCTGAAGAGGTCTTTAATAAAATGAAGGACCTTGAATTTCCTCTGACTGCATTTGCTTGCAACCAACTATTGCTCCTGTACAAGAGAACTGATAAGAAAAAAATTGCTGATGTACTTCTGATGATGGAGAAAGAGAATGTGAAGCCAACTCGTTTCACTTACCAACTCTTGATAGACACAAAAGGCCAGTTCAGAGATGTTGTTGGAATGGATCAAATTGTCGAGACAATGAAGGCTGAAGGCATTGAACTCAACTTCCGCATGCGAGCTACTTTGGCTAGGCATTATTCTGCTGCTGGGCTCAACGAAAAAGCAGAGGCAGTTCTGAAGGAACTAGAAAAGGATGACCTGGAGGCTAACCGTTGGAAGCGTGCAATTTTGCTCCCTCTTTACGCTGATATGGGCAATGCCGACCAAGTTGAAAGGGTGTGGAAAGCTTGTGAATCAAAAACCCGTAATCAAGAGTACCTGGCTGCCATTGAGGCCTTTGGAAAGCTAAAGAATGTTGCAAAGGCAGAAGCAGTCTTTAGTAAGATGTCAGGAGCAGTGAAGAAGCTTAGCCCCCGACCATATACAGTTATGTTGAAAGTTTATGCCGACAACAAGATGTTGAATAAGGGTAAAGAATTCCTGAAGCAAATGGGTGAGAGTGGGTGCCACATTGGCCCTCTCACTTGGGATGCAGTTGTGAAGCTCTATGCGGATGCTGGGGAAGTGGAGAAAGCAGACTCGATCTTGCAGAAAGCAGCACAACGAAATTCACAAAGGCCATTGTTCACCTCATATATGCTCATTTTGGACCAGTACGCCAAAAGGGGTGATATCCATAATGCTGAGAAAATATTTCACCGGATGAGACAGGCGGGTTATGTTTCCCGGGCAAGGCCATACCATGGGCTTCTCCAGGCTTACATAAATGCAAAGGCTCCAGCTTACGGGATTAGAGAGAGAATGAAAGCAGACAATATAGTCCCGAATAAAGGACTTGCCGCCCAGCTTTCTCTTGTTGACGCGTTCAAGAAAACCTCCGTGTCTGATTTGCTTGATTGAAGATCCCCCATCCAAGGAGAAATTCCGTCGCCTTTGGGAACTCTATCTATTATAAAACATCCCCTCCCCTGTTTTTTCTGTTGCTTTCTGCCATTTTGATGGAGGACCGAACATCCTTAATTTTTTCTGTGCCAATGTCAATGTGAATATATTGCCGATGGTATGATTAGAGGCTGTAGCGTAGGGCAGCAAAGAACTGTAAGGATTGCTTTTCAATAGCAAGAGTTTTTTGCCGGATCTGATCGCAGTTTGTTGCTGTCTTCCTTTAGTTCCTGTGTTGGTAAAACTCTGTTTAGTTTCTGTTATAAAATCTGGTCTCGAAAAAGGATATCCCTGCTGAGAGATTTTGCGAGACACATACCTGCAGAAGCATAAGATTTAAAAGATTTGGGTCGGTCAGTAATAATATATTTCGTGTGAAATGATTTGTTTGCCCTCTGAGTTTAAAAAATTGTCATATCTAAGTGAACTTATCTAGAGATACGTGCAAGAATGAGGAATAGATTATTTCGATTTCAAACAAATAGGGATCGGATGACATTGACATATATTATGTCTGAAGTCTAAACACTAAACTCAATTTCCACTATGAATTTCCTGTTAATCATTGCAATTCTAAAATCAAAATTAGACATGAGAACATCAAAGCTACGTGATTCTTTGATTTCATTTCTTATTCTTGTTGGACGCAACTTGTCACATTCTTTTTATGACCCCATTCGAAGAATCGGTCGTAGAATTAAAAAGAGGGAAATAACGCGTCTAGTAAAACAGATAAAATTTAGTAACTTGCAAGAAAGTCAGGTCGGTAAAGCACAATTGTAATTACTATTGATACTTTGCAGTATTCTTGGATGGGTTATGATGTCCTTGCACAAATTTGTTGGATGGGAAGGTCATAGTTTTTGTGTAGATGTTGCGTTATGGGTGTCTACAAAAGTAATAGCATCTTGGTAAAAATACACTAACAAAATAGATAGAATCTATACTCACATAATGCAATATACTTAACTGGAAAGTATCACTGTGAAAATAGCGAATTTTAATGATAAAAATTGAAGTGAACCATTGACCACAAGTGATGTACTTTCCGTTTGGTTTTTTTTTTTTTTCAATTGGTGTAAATACAATTTTTGTTAGGGTTTCTACTGCGTAGTGCTGTGCTCTCACTTATTCTTTTATAGGACATGAGTAGCGTTGTAACAAACCAAGGGCTCGGCTCAATTAGTTAAAAGTTAGGCTCCGTCTCAGCTCGAAACTTGCCAAGTCTAAAAAGTCTAGGCCAAGTTCGGGCTCGGATGCATAGGGCTTGGTTTGGAGCTCAGCTCAGCTCAGACTCGGGGTTTTTTTTTTTTTTTTGGTTAAAAAGTTTTCAAATTTAAGATTACAGTCCAAACTACGTTCTAGATTATTATTTTGTACTCAAGAAATGGGGATTGAAATAAAATTTTGTTCACTGTAAAGGTAATTTTATACTTTCAACTCAAGCATATAATAAAAAAATTAACTAACTAAGCTAACAGAGCAAAATCGACCGGAGCCGAGACGAGCCTTGTTGGGCATGGGCTCAACTTAGTTTGCTTTCAAGCAGACTTGGGCTCGACTCAAGCTCAGTTTGACCCAAGCCCAAACCGAGTCTTCACCAAGTCGAACCCGAAAGCTCGGCGAGCCTACTTGGTTTCATTCCAGCCCCAAACGTTGAATAAACACTAATGATTGAGCCATGTTAACATGGCATAATTGCAACTGCATACGTGGGGGATGGTGGAATAAAATCTAGGACTTCTTTTATAATGTTATTTGTCGAGGATGAGTCCGAATCAAGTAGTTTCGTGTATTCACACTCGGCTACTCAGTTTCCTGGCCTTTTTGAACAATGAGGAACGTTCCCTGCTTTTTCCATTTTTTAATTTTTTTTTACAGGGAATTCTTTTCTTTTTATTTCAGGAGAGATAGGGTACTGGGAGTTTACACAAGCAAACTCGTCAAATTATTTTAATTTCAGTTATATTGAAATGGCATTATACGTATATTTTTTGGTTTTTGTGTGTGTGAATGAGGGATAAAGACTGAAGTAAGGTTTCTAGTAATACTATCATATGTTTTTATTAATTGAATTAACTGACACCAATAGTATTATTTACATACAGTCATTTTTACAGCTACACGTAGTTTAGCTCACTATAACAAAAGTTGTGAACATTGCTTAGGAAAAACATGTATGATGTCTACTACATGTATCATCAGAATGACGTATGCTTTCTTTAGGTCATAATCTATGCAATAGGATAATTCGATATACACCATGCCTAGAAAACGTTGGCGAAAATACTAAGAAAAATTTGTTGATCTTGAATAGATAAGATTTGCAACTTTCAGTATTCTACATTATCTTTCAAGGGTTTATATCCTCTTGTTTGACTATTTGAATGATGTCATTGGAAGAATTCCCTCATAATATAGGGTAAAAATATCCTCTTATTTGATAATATGAATGATGTTGTTGCAATAATTCCCTCATAATATAGGGTAAATTTGTTAAGTTGACAATATCCTATCATTTGATAATATATAGGAACAAAAGGTATGAGAAAGAGAGAGTTAGTTATTGAGTTCAGCCACTTGGCTTTTGCAATAACAGTAAATTTGTTAAGGTGCCATGGACTGCTCTGTTCTTTTGTCCACTTGTTGATTGGAGTTTGCTAACAAGAATGGGACTATTCGTCTCCATGTACTTCTAAGTTCTAACCAACATTTCCCATATGGAAGTTTTTTTGTTAGAGCATTCCTATTGGGAGTTCCGGATTTTGAAACTCTGGCCTGCCACGTTAGTAAAAGTTTCACAATTTTAGAACTTGCATTTTATCACTTCTTCAACCCATGGAACTCAATTTTAATCATCCAATAAAAATATTTGCCATAGACCCACTTTATAACACACATCATATTTTTTAATCATATAAAAATTATATATTACTTCAAAAAAAAAGAAAAACAAAAAAATAATAAAAAATCACAAAAAGAGACACGAGAGGGGGACCAGACAGTCGAGTTTCCACGCGTGCCCTCCTCAATTCCCCTCGCTGCCAGCTTTCCATTGCCATGTCAATGACACACGGCCCCCACATGTTTCCATGCGAGGCACCGGCTGTCAGTGCTCTTACCATACCATGTCCGGCATGTCGATTAGGGATGAGGCTGGTTCTCGGATATTGTACAATTTGATCGGGAAGAGTCAAATAGTTCTAGTTTTGGTGTCTTAAAAATAAGGAACTAATCCATCTTATTTTCATATTCCGAAAGAACATTTGGAAATGTAGCTAGGTATTGGTTTCGAAGGAAGGGAAAAACTAATTTTTAGGTTTTTCTCTTTTCTTTTATTTCTCTGTCTATCCCCCCCCCCCCAAAAAAAAAAAAAAAAAAAAAACTCTTTCGGATAATGAATGTTGGCACAATCACAATTAATTTCGCATGGCTAATCAATAGATGAATCATTGCATTTTGCGACCCAAAAAATACCTACGTACTAAAAGAACTTGATATCTGTGCAAAGATAGAAGAGTAAAAGGTAGGTAAAGATCAAACAATCCCCTCTCCTCTTGTGAAAAGTCTAAAAGATTTAATTTATAAGGTGCCGATATTTTTATATTAGGTCAAAAGGGTAGCCTGGATAAAGTTGAAAATTGATTTTACTGTCTCCAGTTTCGAAAAATTTAGACGGATACTCGAAACTGCTCATCCCAAATTTCTATGTGCTTCTTCTAAATCATGTATTCCATTGATTGCTCTTTCTAAGCATAAGACAGACCAAGAAAGAAAGAAATAAATTGGCAGATTTGGACCGTTCAGTCGAGGCCTAATTAAAATAAATTTCGGCGATGATTTGCAATGATTAGCTGTAATTATTATTTATAGTTTGGATCGATTACTATCGTTTTCATGCTTCTTCTGACAAAACCTATATCATACTCCTAGGAATACATACTCCAACAAGCCTCATCAGTCAATCAATGATTTTTTTTTTAATTAACACATCTAACAAAATTCATAGCTTAAGCAGATATAATTGAACAGTAGCTCGCTACTCTATTGGTAGCCGATTAATTTATCTATAGCTCATTACTTTATCAGTATCTCATTAATTTTTCAATAGGTAGTAGCATTACATATTTGATAATAATGGCTTTATTTGACTATCAATGGTTATTAGCTATTAACTAATTATATTATTTATTTGACTTAACTGATTGTATTAGTTATTTCCGAAAAATATATTTAGTAAAATTGGTTGTATCTTAGAATATTATTTTTTAAAATTCCAATTATATCCTTAGGTCACCACCCCCTCCCCCCTTTAACATCAATCTTTTTAAGTTGCATATTTTTTTCCTCTTCAATAATTGAGAACTACGTGATATATGGAACTTCATTTCTAGTTTACCCAATTTTGGTGACAATGCTTTTGTTCATTGTTAACTTATTTTTCTTTTCAACAATATTTGAAATTTATGTAGTATAAAACTATTTATATAAGATTAACATAAATTATTTGATTAATGTTTAGAAAATATTAAAATAAAAAAACATTAACTTAGCTTAAGCATTGTGGCCATCCACAATATGAAAATATTTGTTAAATTATTGTTGTGATGGCATTTGAAGTAATTTAGAAGTCACAAATCGTATGACTAATAATCACAACAGTTCAAAAAAGTCACTCCTAAAGAAGTCTATCTCACAATAATTTTTATATAAGATGGTCTCACCTAAAAATTTGTGCAATAAAAATACGTAGCATTTAAACTTCTCAAATTTGACATCGGCCATTTCCCAAAAAATAAAATTAAAAAAAAAAGATATCAGCGCCTAGATTGCAAATGGTGCAGGCGGCTTTTAGGCTTCTTTTTTTGAAGATTTGAGACGAACATCCAAAAATTTGGAAAATAAACAAAAACTGTGAACTATGGTCCTTAGGGCATCCCCAGCCCATTACCCGCGAGCACCCCCCCCCCCACACACGCGAGTCACCCGCCCCCTTCCCAGCCCACGCCACGCGTGCCTCTGCACGCAAGCCTCCACAGTCAGCCGAGTAGGCCCGCGTGCCTCTCCTTCCTTTTTTTTGTTTTTTCTTTTTTTTCTGAGGTTATAAATAAATTTTATATAATTAAAAAAATAGATTATGTGTTATGAAGTAGGTCCATGGTAAATTTTTTTATTGGGTTATTCAAATTGGAGTTCCATAGGTTGGAGAAGTGATGGAATGCAAGTTCTAAAAATATGAAATTTTTGCTGATGTGGCAAGCTTGAGTTCCAAAAATTGACACTTGGGTTGGGTATGCGCTTATTTTTCTAACTATCCCAATATTTCATTGCGTGTAAACGATGTCTACCTACTGATCCATGAGTTTGACTCCATAAATACAAGAAACTCTTTAACATTCAGTGAGAACCTAATGCACAAAATGAAAAACACAAATTCTTGTGTGATACCGTCTCATGTAATCTTCACATAAGATCTTATTTTGCAGAACTAACTTAATACTGAAATCCATGCTCGAAAGAATACGACTTGAATACAATCTACAGACACCAAGTTGCAGAGAGAAAACATGGACATGATCGTTCAACAAAAATGGCCAGACAACCGCAAACTGCATTGAGATTACCACATTTACTATCACATAAATTCACAATAATGTTGTTAAATACAAAGATATACAAGACTGGAAGTATCTCTACCCCAGCTCACTCAAACGAGTCAGTTCTTTACAAATGAATCTCATCACTAACAGGCCTCGAGGATGAAAAGGGGGAAGTTAAGAAGGCAAAGAGAAGGGGACGAGAAGCAGCGGGAAGAAAACACAAAAAGGATATATAGAATCTGAGAAGTGGAGGCTATTTGTCTAAGCATGTGGATGCAAAAATCATGTATCTCCTACAAATTCCGCGTGTTCCTGAACGATGAAACATAACTTGGTTAGGAATCTACACATCTAGATCTAGTCCTCCAAAACAGGATACAAGGGACAAAATGGCGCAACTAACTGATGGTCTTCTCTAGACATGGCAAAAACCAACCAAGCCAGATTCAACATCAGTCTTAATTCCACAATGAAATGTCCAAACCTAACCAAACACACACTAAAAGCTGGGGTGATAGGTGCCCAGACAAAGGTCAAGGACCAGACTCAATTTATGTTCAGCTAGCTATTGCCCTAATCCTAAATTGAAAAATCCACCCAACAGACCCAAAACTACCTGAAATATTATGACCGTCAAGTCTCCAAAACCTGAAATGACCTAGTCCAAACCAATTCAAGTATTCACCCAAACACAATGTGAAGTTGTGAACCATTTTTTCTTTTTTTAAACATTGTGAACCCATTTTGAATCAACATGAATTGAGCTGACCCTAGCCAATCCCAAACAACTCGTTTCCAATCCCTAATGTTTCTAATAGTTTACCTTGTAGAATGTGGCTTAGAACCATTGGCAACCCCTCTAGTGGTAGCAACACTCATTCTTCGTGCCCTTTGCTCGTTGTCCTTGTTGACACGCATAGCAGCAACTTCCTTTTCCATGGCTGCTACTTCTCTTCTCATTTTCTTTGCTTCAACTTCCATTGCCTTGCTTAGGGTCTCAACCTTCTTGGAGAGCATCTGAGGAATTCACAGAGATGCAAAACATTCATGTGGTGCAAACTAACCAGAAATAAGAGAGAGTCGAGAGACAGACATGATGTCACCGCAAAAAATGCGATAACATATTCTAACCTCAATGGCATCATCCTTATCCTTCAGACTTTGATCTTTCTCATGGCAAGCTTTCCTGAGCGCTATAACCTCCTTTTGTATCATATCGTACAGGGCTCCAGAAACCAGGTCGTCGCCGTCTGTTTTTGTCTTTTCAAATGGATTCTGCTCTTCACCTTCTCTTACAGAACCATTCTCAATTTTGTCACTGCCATTCAAAGTAGCATTAGCTGTGCTAGCTGCTTTTGGATTAAAATTATCTCCTTGAGACTTGTTACCACCATCAAATGATCTCGATGAGGTCTTGACATTCTTTAGCAATGCAGATGCACTATTGGATCGGAGGGTCCTTGATGGGGAGTTTGCCGTTCTTTTGGATAAATTTCCATTGGAAGTCAATCTTGCAAAATTCTCTGCTCCTCCAAGAGATTGACGCCGATATCGACCATTGCTCATGCTTCTTCCTTCCGAGGTGATGCGAGCAGAGTTGGCACTTGGAGATCCTCTTAACCTTTCTTCTAAAACCTTAAATCTCAATTGGTATTTCTCCTGTGGAGTCAAGTATTGGAAAAGAGTGAGAACAGAGGCATCAGAACAGCAGGGAGGAAAAACACAGAAAGAAGGTGCCTCCTCACTTTTAACTGTGCTTCTGCCTTCGCTGTGCGCTCTGCCACGGCAAGTTTATCTCGAAGTTGCTGCATTTCTCCCTAAAAAGATAAAGAAAACATGAAACATCCTGCTGAATTTATTCTAGCCCGAAACCCTTAGTGTTTAGGATGAAAAGCCAGAACATGAGAAATAATAAAATAATAGCTAGAATCAATATCCGGATGGCTGACTCCTTAATGGCCTTATACATGCATTTCCCGTGTCTTCTTATTGGTCAACAGCAGGAATAATCATGCAGCAAATATGTTACCAGTATCATAATCATGTGAATGTATATGCTGGACCCTTTTCCTACATAATATATCCATAAGATCACTGTTCTAAGCTCCTAGCCCATTGCCTTCTAAATCACAAAAACAAAACAAAATCAAGAGGGCTGCCATGTCCCATCATACCAATAACCCAACAACGCCTCTCATATCTTATCATATCAAGAAGCCCTTTTTCATAATAACCTCCTCTTCCCCCCAAAAAAAGAAAAAAAAATGCCCAAAAAAATGACAGGTGTTGTTTCCATTAGACCCCTGATGCATGCATTATTCGCTACTTTGGGGGGGTGGGGGTTGCACATAGCTTGATCTGACGTAGTTCATTATTGTAACCCAAACCCCAGAACATGTCAATGGCAGCTATTTTCAGCACTAATCAAAAGGGATGTTGCTCATTATGCATGATCTAATGACTGTAGATCCACAAAATCTCTATACGAACAGTTGGACACGGAGATGCACGTCCACAATCTCAATATGACACAAACAATCGATGGCCATCAACAAATGCTAGGATTATCAGGAGAAATTCATTATGAAAAAGGAAGGCATGCCCAAAAATAATGATAACTAAAACGGAAAAGCCAGAGGCTCAAGGCAAAACGACTACACACCTGGTAGTATTTTCTCTCTTCAAGCCATTGCTTTACAGGCATCACTTTATCATTGCCGTCTTTCCATTCATTAGCAACCACAGTAGCAACCCTATTTGCAGTAACTTTTGCACGGGCAAGCTCCCGGTCTAGAGTCTTTCTCTCTTCCTGTACGAAGAGTGAAACAGTCAGCTGAAGTGCATGCCATCCACAAAGACTTGGTCTTGTTCTCTTATGAGAGTGATTAAATTACATTCATCTCCTGTACTTTCCGCTGGTAATCACGCACAGCGTTGGCAGCAGCTCCACCAGCCAAAACTGCTTCCTCAAGCTCCCGGACAGTTTGTGTTAGCTTTTCAACCTCTGCAACCTTTTGACGATGCATTTTGTCCAGAATTTTATTCTCCTCCTGATAAAATCCAAGGATTTTATTGTGCAGCTATACAAGGACCATGTCTCATATAGACTTTCGAGACAGAATGACAAACCTGGCAGATTTCAATCTGTTTCATCAACTCCTGATTCTTGTTTTGCAAATCGTCAACCAAGGATGCTTTTGCCATAGCCATCTGAACAGTCTTCTCCGCTTCCAATAATGCAGCTTCCTTGGATTTTGTGAGACGATCCAAAGCTTTGTTATCATCCTGCAATTTTGTGATCTGAAAAGGAGAGAACCGGTAAATCATAGCATATCATGCAACTTGATAAACACAGGTATCCCATTATGGAAGAGACAGACAAACTAGCAGATATAAGCAAATAAGTAGATACAATGCATGCCTCATAAAACTAGGTCCTAACACAGTGCCTACCTCCTGCCTAGCCAGCTTCAGCTCTGCTTCTAGCGGAGCAATAATGGCCTCAATCGGAGGCATATCGTCATCTTTTTGAGCAGCATGTACTCTTCTAAGAGTGGCTTCTGCAGCAAACTGGGCAGCAAGAGCTGCTTTCTTCTCCTCATTTATCTTTTTTAATTCAAGGTTCTGCAAAAAGAGATAGTAACAGTTCAGAGAAGCATCAAAAACTCACCTTCTAAAGCTAATGAGACTAAATGACAGTTTTCATTTGGTCAAAATAATGCATCGTACCTTGCTCTCCAGAACAGCTTCAGCACCTTTCAGTTTTCCATCTAGTCTGTTGAGTTCCTCATTAAGCTGATAATGAGACAACAAATTTGCATTGACAAACCACAAATTCGTAATTTGTTTTCCGGTAACAAAACACGCATAAATACAAGGCATACACATATCATAGCAGCCCTTTGAAAGCTAAAAAGGGAGGGGAGAGGAAGACTTCAATGTAGATCATAGACATCCCAAATATTAAAGAGACTTGATATCAGTGAGCAATCAACTTGCACTTTTTATAGATTACAAACCTCACCCAAATGGAAACAAAACCATAAGCTTATTACTATTAGATTGAGAAAAGCAGGTTTCCATTCTACATTCTAAAATGCGTGGGGACCATGACATTGTTTTCATAGAAGCGTGCTTTTATGTTAGAAATACCTCTTCAACGGCCTTTTCTTTAAGGCGTTCTGAATGCTTCAATGCCTTGATTTCTGCATGAGCTTCTCCCAGTTCCCGGTCCTTTTCTGGAGATGACATGGAAATCTACATGAGACTTCTTGGTGGAAAGCAAACAAGTCCATAGAGTATATTTGTCTTAGCAGCACTTATCTAGCTATAAATCAACCACTTATGCCAAGTATTACTTGAGTTACTGACCTAAATACACTGCTGAGAAAAACAACTTTTTGTTGGCTCATTCACATACTGGCTCATTCACATACCAGACAGATGAAGACAAGTGAAAATAATAGGCAGTAAATTTTAGCAATGGAGATAACTGCTGATAAGTTGGGAAAATGCGAAGTGACTATTTCCAGGTTAGGCATTCTTGACATGGGTGTGTATGTGGGGCGCCCCCCCCCCAAAAAAAACCCCCAAATGAGAGGCATAAGCATATTGGTAAGAACATAAGATGTGCTACAATAGGAGTTTAAAGAACAATGTTAGTCATGGTAAGGTAGTGCCACAATAAAGTATAAACCCTCTAATACTCAATTCTACATGTAGGATCATACTGCATGCGTGTCAATTAGCCTAGCTAGAATTCTCTAGGCCTTGTTACTGGGTTCAAATTTCACCTATGTCAGTCTTTAAGCCTCCTTTACATAAAAAGAAAAAGTCCAGACAAATATTGTATGGTGGCTTTTTTTCTACTAATTCCTCACTGTTGGTGCTGATAAGCTTTGATTAAAAACATTAACAAATAGGGTTGTTCCTTGATCCATCCTCACATTTCCTTGAATATTACTTTCCTCCAAAATTCAAATCTATCATTGATTATTTATTTTCTCATCATAAAGTGAAAAAGTATGACATCTTCATCACAATACATTGATTCCATTCTTCAAAGTACAACCTAAAAGATCCTATTCTTAATTAAACTTGCATGGAGGTTGTAAACATCCCTCCCTTCCTAATTGCACAATCTTAACCTAAAGGAGAGGAGTATTACCTTTTGAGCCAACAAACACTCAGTCATTATTATAAAATTTTTTAAAAAAATATTCAAAGGAGACAATACATGCAACCAAAAAAATGCTTATACGTCAAGGCTAAGTAATAAAAACACTGCCAAAATTGTATTAAACCTACCAAACTTGCTTCAGACATACCCAAATTTTCCCATATACAACCCAAAATGTAATATTTCCAAGGCCTAACGATGGGGGATTAAATGCCAACAAATTCAACCATAGATTACCATATGTTAATACTAACAATCTTTGTTTCTAAGCTAAATTTCTAAGCTATATTAATCACAACTGCTATTTTGATCAACAACGAAATCATAAAGATTACTTATAGCAAAGGCCTTCCCACCTAATTTAGTATGGACTAGCGAGTGGAATGGAGAAGTCATTGCTAGAAGTAGTAATTGATTTGTTCACCCCACTGTCTTCTTCTTCTCCCTCCCTTTCTCTCTTTTTTTTTTTGGGAGACTACCACTTCCTTCCTGAGTGCACATTAGAAGAGGAAATGGTTCCAAATTAGTAGTTATATTTATAAAAATCCTTAGCTAAAAGAGTTGACAAACATCCATAGCTCCATTCATAAGAGCTACATGGTAATTTGAAATCTTATTTCCATGAAAAAATCGCACCTTTGGAATAAAAATGTCTTTATGTCATATACGAAAATTGTAGGACCTTCTCACAGACAAACACTTACCTACAGGACAAAATACAGGGACAAATGACAGGAAACCAACACGCACCCCCCCCCCCCAAAACACAAAAAAAGGGAAAAAAATATCCAAAAAATGGCAATCAAAATTAACGGAGAAATTAGACCGATCTCAACCTTGTGCAACATTATGATCCTGAAACGAAATTTCTCCAATAAACATATCGCAATCAACCAGTAATAATTCATTTTTACCAAATGATTCTCCAATCTCAAATATATCACTCAAAAGTCGACAATTTTTCCCTACGATAATCAACGGTCAAGCAAAGTAGAGCATTTGACGATCATCAACTGAACCAAACTAAACGCTCCAAAACACAATCACAAATTACACCGTCAACAACGAAAGTTTCACCATTCGTAAAACTAATAATTCACAAATGCCGATCAAAACAGACAGAGGCTGAAAGAATTTGAAAGCGAGAGAAGGAAATTAGAAAACCTCGAACTTCATTCTCGAGGCGAGTTAGCTCGACGCGGACAGGATCCGACCCGTGCAACATGTGAATGAAGTCTTCAACCTCCGACCCGACACGAGAGTGGCCCGGCTGCTTCTTCCGGTGCTTGAAGGACGATGACGACGTCAATCTCGCCGGCGCCGGCGTCACTTCGCCGTTTCCGTAATGGCTGTTCGCCATTTTCTTCCCCCGAGATCTGAAGATAGAATTCCTGGCCCCCTCTCAACAACTCAGAGATCAAATCAAACCCTAAACTGAAAAGGCAAGCAGTGTCTTCCCCAAAAAAGCGTAAATAGTAGCGAGAGAGAGAGAGAGTGCTTGAGAGGTCTGAGGTTGGAATAATTTTTTTAAATTGTACCAGACCAGCAGGAGAGAGAGAGAGAGAGCGCTTTAAGGCTTTTGGGTTTGAAATGAAGGGGTTGATTAGATCAGGATATTTGAAGGAGGGGGGGATTAGGGAGGAAAGGGGAGGGTTTAGGCGGGGTTTAAAAGGAAAAGAAAGGGGATTTGGGTTTTGATTAAGGCGATGATGGGGGGGTTAATCATGGATTTTGTATAATTGGTCCACCTTTACAGAATAATCCCCCATGCCTCTGTCCAACACGTGGCTCATCTTCTTTGGCTCATTCTTTTTTGTAAATCCGTACACACTAAATAAGGTTTGCAAGAGCTAGAACATCACCTATTGACCCACGCGACAATTCTCTCATTTTCACCTTTAACTTTTTTTTTGGGGCATATAATGAATAAATTCATTGATTAAGAATCACAGAACACTTACAAAATATATTAAATCTAAATAAAAACAGCTCTAAAATAATAGAATAAATTTTTCTTTTAATAAAATTAACTGCTGACACACTAATCGCTCGTCTTTCACTCACTTGTTATTTCTTGATACAATCTTTCAGAACACAGATCCGTAGACATAGCTTAGTTTCATGTGGAAAAAAAACTTGTTATCATAGATCGTATCTGCAATAACCCGACCCCAACCCATATTTATTTATTTAAATCATATTTATTTATTTAATTAATCATATATATTCATTTAATTTATCATGTTTATGGATTTAATAACTCATAGTTATTTGTTTAACCAAATCATGTTTATTAATTCAATTACACTCAATTTATATATTTAGCGAGTTACCTTATGTCATTTAAATTTTTCGCTTTCAATTATCATATTTAATCATCCTGGTTGGGGGATATTTCATTTGGGTCCCATTTTGCAATTCAAGTTTCATTGGTTGTTAATTCAAGTTTTGTTGATTAATTAAATATCGGGTGAATCGATAGTAGGTCTCGATAATTATGATTTAAGAAATTGTTATTATTATCATTATTATTATTATTATTATTATTATTATTATTATTATTTTGTTATTATTGCTATTATAATGATTGTTATTATTATTTTTATAACATTACAAAAATTTAATTTTGAGTTACGCAAAACGTTATTGTTACAAAGCGTTTTATTCCCGAACCCAACTTATTTCGACCCAACTTGAAGCCCAACAAGTTTGCATTCTTTAACCTAACTAATTACCATGATTTAAAGCTAACCATGGTTAACAAAAGCTTTGTTGAGGATAAAATTTCAACCACAAGTTAGATTAGTCAAAACAAACACAAATCAACCCAAAACACTCCATTTTCTCTCTCCTCTCTCTCCCCCTCATAGCAGCAGCCAACCACTGTTCTGGCTGGTTTCCGGCCACTTTTTCGGCCAACTCCGGCGATCTTCGACTCCTCCCGACATCTCAATACCTCAAGCTACCATCCTCCATCATCAAAACGACTAAACAACACCTCCATCTCTACTTATTTTCAATCAAAGTGAGTAACCTTGAAACTTGATCTTGTTGGTTTTGATTTTTATTTTAGTTTTGATTCTTGTTTTGATGCTTGTGATCATTGATCATGATATTTTGATAAGAAATAAGAGTTATTTTGGTGTTGATCATGGTGAAGTTGAGCTTGAATCATGTTAGGGTTTAAGGGTGATCATGTTCATGCAAGCTTAAGTTAAAACCATGTTTATGGATTGATTTGTATTTGATTTTATAATATTTAGTTTTATTGATGTTTATGATGATGTTTTTGGTGATTTGGAATGATTTCAATTGAGGATTTATGTGAAAAAGGAACAGAAAACTACAACAGTGAGGCTGAAAATTTCAGCAAAACACGGCAGAGTTCACGATTAAATTGGTAATGATTTTGAAAAATTATGATTTTTTGTGGTTAGATAGTTCAGTGTGTTATATTTCAAATGCCTCTTGAATCGCCTCAATCCGAGGTCTATGGAAAAAGTTATGCTCGTTTTACCGAAACTGCGCAGAATGGACTAAAAACTGATACACTTGTATTTTAGCCCAATTTTGGGAACCCTATTGTGGGAATCGTATTTTGTGTTGTATATGAAAGTTTTTTTGGACTTCTTAATATTTTCATATTGGGGTTTTATGTCTTCATTTGAGGTCTAGAATGAAAGTTATGAGTTTTTGAAGTAAACTGACCTGCTTGGGTGTAAATCAGGTTGTTATTGACATTTCTGTGCAGTGTATATTTGGAGAAAAATTCTAAAAATTTTAATGTAGATTTTCTATATTATTTTAGAATTTCCTGTAAGATCTCATGAATTTTGGTTGAGTATTTTGAGTTTGATGATTTTTGGAAGGATTTTGAGTGATTATATAAAGAACAATAATAAAGATTAAGTGAGATTGATCATGCACTAATTTTGTGTATTTTGGGCCAAGTCATTTAAGGAAGAAATGAATATTCATAGACTTTTATAGAGCTTTTAGCTTTTTTATAAGTTTTGAATCAATTATGGATCTTACCAAGAAAATATCAAGCTTGGTGAGCTTAATAGCTTCTATTGAGTTCAATGATTCATTTGGGGTGGAATTCTTTATCTAATGAATTTATGAATGAAATATGAGAAGTGGGGAGAGTTGTGACTCATAAACCATATTTAACAGACTAAGTTATTGCAGTTTATGCTATTTTGAACCAATATATATCTCTTTTGGCCTCAAACCTTTATTACTTACTCACTTCAGCTTATATCAAATGTATTTATCAAGCCAATCTAGTGTACTTGCTGTTATCTTGAACCAAGTTATACATCAGCAAGTCTTAAACCCGTATCAGCAACCTATTTCAGAAAAGGCCATAACTACTCTCTCCATTATCACCATCAAGGCCTTTTCCTTTGCAATATCATTTATCTCATTGTGGACTATTTTACTTATATTTACTTTATATTGGATTTAATTATTTTCATCAATTCAGTTTTGAAGTTATGTATATCATTTAATTACTCAATTTCTGTTACATATACTTTTACCTACTTAATTATGCGAGTAAGGATCATTTACTAACTACACATATCTATAATGACATTTATGAAACAGAATTGAGGCTTAGTTATCGTTCCCCATTATACATAAGTGTTATCAAGTCAGAATATATTTATCAAGTTAGATGACATTTATGAAACAACTAACTTGTATCAAGTTAGTTGACATTTTTAAATACTCAAGGTACGTTCATTGCCTGTATCTTCAGAAAACATATCATGTTTATCAAGTTACAACTCTTAATGAGTTTGTCAATAAATCAGGTTATACAGTGATTTGTCATTTAATTTGTGACCCCGTCAGTTATCATCTATAGGGCGTCAGCCCATCATTTACCCGCGCGACTTCAGGCCAACTCTTGATCGGATTGGCAGGTGTACACCTATGTATAGATCATATCATTACAAGGGGTTCACATCCCGATAATAATGAGCAATTCAGTTTCATATTACTTTCATTTTCATTGTTATTGCGAACTAAATGAGTTACAAAAGCGGGTACCCATCAACAGTGTTTATATGCTCATTTTACAATACAGGAATGCATGTACTGAGTTTTTGCTCACATTTTCGAATTGTTTTCATGTTTTTCATTTTAGGGGATGAAGTATCACATGTTTCCGCTTTTAGCAGACCTTTTTGGAAGTTATCAGATGCTCATAGTGGATTCAGCATAGCATGAATATTGGAATCGACCTCAGGGTTAAATTGAATCTATATTGAATATACTTGTATAGTGTGGAGTGAAAGTTATCACATGGTATGATTAAGTCCATGGTATTGAAGTTGAACTATTATGGACTTTGATCTTAAAGCGTTTCAGTTAATAGATTTTGTGATTGTGAATATAAGTTGCAAGATTAAATGGTTTCAGTGAGCCTTATCCTTATCAGGAAGGCGCTAGGGCCTTCTTTTACTAAGTCTTCCGTAAATAATGTCATTAGTATTTTGGGGGCGTTACAGTATCTGACGAATTGATATTCATAAAAAGTCTACAATGCAATCAATTAATAATTTCATCCCATATCCATCGAACATGAAACTAAATTTATTAAAACTCTTCAAGTGGGAGAGACAGTAACACCCAACCAACAAAGAAGGGAAACCAACTCTCACAAATGGAGACATTAAATTTGAACTAAGAAAAAATAGTACGAAAGATATAGTAACTGAAAATATTAGGGCTTATCATTAACAAATTTACCAATCATAGCTCATTTCAACCACAAGAGATTAGCGTTTCTTATGGGGAAAAAAGAAAGACGAGAGAGAAGAGGAGGCTAATGTTTATCCATATTGCCATATTGGAGTGTGAAAGTGGTTGTCATCCTATATTGAGAGCACCTGCAATTCAAGGCTCGCGGGTCAAAATTTTGGCTCATGGTCCAAAAAACACCGTGTATTAGTGACCGCTTTGCTTGCCCAACGGTCCACCTCGCAGCCGTGACCCGCTTCCTACACATTTTCTCTTTTTTTTGATAACTAAGCCCTTAAAAGTTTAAAACCCAATAATATGTTCGTGGTGTGGTTCATAAAATATTATTTTATTTGGTGATCCAAGTTGATGATCCATAGGATGTAGAGAAGAGAGAAAAAGTTGACTTGTGGAATGATATGGAGGGTATGGGCCCCCACTTGTGATCCAAAATTATGGATCACCATTGTATATGTTCCCATAAAATTGAAAGGTTTGAGTATAAGTTTATGAGTTACTCCATCCATTATTAATTGGTTCTGGATCGGAACTTTATTTGAGTTTCTATACATGACTCATTTATTGAAAATCCAATTGATATAAAAATTTAACAATCAATATGAATTTATGAATCTACAAATTATCTATAAAGATGTCAATTGATTTAACTGTAAAATTTATGACAATTTTTATGAGAGATATTTACCTATACTTATTCTTTTACATAAAAGATATAAACTGTGCGTGAATAATTTTGTTGTCATGTATGAACAATCAAAATGTACAAGTATATAGTCTAGACTATAGGATCCAATTCCACGGTTTAGAAGAATTATTTGTACAACTAAAAATTAGATAAAAAAAATTTAAACCATCATTTATTGCTTGCTGGGTTTTGTTTATTTCTTTGAACTTTATTTATATTATCAGTTGTATTTTATCTAGTACAGCACGCCAAGTTGATACATTTTTTACTTGTGTACTTAAAATCATCGGATTGATCTAAAATTAGGTTAGTGACATGACTTTTTCTTATTAAATTATTTGCAATAAAAATTCTATATTTATCAATAAAAGATGATAGGCACGATACTTATATTCAAAATCAGAATGTTAATTAATTTCTTTAAAATTGTAAGGAAAGAAAATAAGAATAAGATAGTAACATA
>JACYFF010003369.1:76518548-76534229 GCA_017589665.1 Selenicereus undatus
GACAATAAGAGCATGTGTTTCTATAAGCACATAAGAAATTACAGGGATGACTCATGTGATAAGAATGTATATATATTTGACAACTTTTGATCATTGAGTGTCTCATTTTCGTGGAAAGATGGGATCATCAATTAAACTCGATTTTTAAATATTCCCAAAAAGGTGGATTTATTTTGAAGGACATCATTAGTGTACGGCTGCTCATCTGTTAATCACATTTCGCTGTCTTCCATTCAGGCACACCCAAAGGTAAGCCATCTTTTTTTTAAGACAAAAAAAGGGGGGGCAAAATTCATACAAAGAAAAAAGGGAAAAAAAAGGACCAGTAAATCACGCTTATCGATAGTGTTCGTTTTTTTATGTGAATTTGTTAGATTCGATCTCTTTACTTGTAGAAATATTTATAAGAGTAGTACTATTTATATTTTAAACGCAAAAGCGCGATCCACATGGGAATGAAATTAATGTAATTGTTGTTAGTACCCGTATCCAAACAGGTGCAACCGCTTGATTGATTGATTTATTTTTAGATAAGATAACGACTAATATAATTTTTGATAACATTTACTACAAAGCAAATTACCCAATTGATACATAATTGGTCCACATTTGTAGATTACGAGTTTGAGTTTAATGGTTGTAACTTTTAATGTCTTGTTAGCATAAGTGGCAAAAATCATATATCTATCCCCCTTTTAAACGTTTTACAATAAGCAAGGAAAATAACAACCATTTTTGGTTTCATTTTAGGTTCTATTTGGCAAAATTGACTGTTTAGGTAGCGAAAAGCGATTTAAGTAGTGGATAGTTGTTTAGGTAACAAATAGTGGTTCGAATTTAGTTGTTAGTAGGTAGCTATTTAAGTGAGCAGTTGAAGCTAATGTGTCCGGTAATTTCGTTGTTGGGTTAACAGATTAATGTAAATTGACATAAAAGAATATAGATACTTTTCCAAAGATAAAATTTTTAAAGGATATTTTTTTGTCAAACCAAAAAATATGAAATGCTACATTTGAATGCCAAATGCTAATATTAGTCGTTTTTTAAAAACGCTGCTTGAAACGCTAAATATTATAATAGTATTTAAACCGTTGTTGTCGAATACAACCTTAGTTAGAAGGCAAAACATCGATTAACATGCAGTATTACTTTTTTTTATACGAATGTATTAACTTGTAGTGCCATATTATTTTTTGGTCTAGAATATACTCATTTATTCATTTATTTATTTTTGTCAACATAGAGAAAGTACATTATTTTTGTATCAATCAACTCATGGTTGCCCTTGTTTTGAAACATCTTCAAACAATTCAACACTTCATGGTCACCACTCACCAGTATGCTATAGGCCATTTTATTTGATGTGCCTATTAAGAATAGTGTTAGTACATATATGAACTAAATCTATATGGTGGCTTATGTTTTTATTAACATTGATTTCAAATACGGTCTACCTACGACGTACCAATTAATGCTAATTGTATATGAATTTTTAAATTCAAGGTGTTTTTCTTTACTAAAAGAATATCCTATATATGTAAACAACTAAATGAATTGAAGCTCTTTCACACAATTTGTTTGTTTTATGATTACCTTTATGACTTTGCACACATCAGAAAATTTTCACACTGTGTAGTTACATTGTAAGTTTTTCAAAGTACTCTAGGCATGTCTAATGCGAATGTAAATTTCTCGAAAGTCTTAGTTTAATTATTTTGAGAATTCTAACAGATTTTGGGCACGATATTTAGCCTCTTCATACAGTTCAATCATAAGCAAAGACTCTGCGCTTGGTATTTGAAGTTTTTTTTTTTTAAAAAAAAAAAATAGTAGATAAGTCCACCTAAATGCTAACATCTTATGAAAACGCTATCAGTAGAAAAATATACTTAAAAAAGAAAAAAAAAGGGGTATATCTTGTTATAGCGAGGGCCACGTGGAGAATGCTACATGGCTAAAAAGCGAAGGTGATTGGGTGGTAGAGTGCACATTTGAAGTGGGTTACCGCCCATGTGTCTATATTTTTAATGCATATGTTTATAATATATTAATTTTTTAATATATATTTAATGATGTGATTCGTGATAGTATATACTCCTAATAATATGATATACATATTGTTAGAACTGAAAAACGGTCAGAGAGAGGGTGTAGAGAGAAGAAAAGGGTAAGAGTTAGGGCTGGTGCACATGCGAGGAGGGAACCACATGCCCTTGCGTCCACTTTCTCTCTTTCTGTCTTTACATTGGTGGTGGGCCCATTTCCTTTTTGGGCCCAATTTAGATTCCACCCTATGCACCCACCGACCCCCCCTTCCCAAATAAGAGTTTTGTTGGCCAAATTATTACATATTCCCATGAACATATGCTCCTATTATCACACATATACATATTTTTCAAAGTGTATTTGTCATATGAGTGGTTATTAATATATATTTCACTCACGTGACTTCCAAAAATACATACTCTCATATATATAATATAGGCATTGGTTTTGTTGGGGGGAGGGGGGTTGGAATTCGCTAACTCTGTACCCTAGTGGCTGTGGCCAATATATATACTGAAATAACAACACACAAGTTAGAAAAAACAATGACAATTGTTTTTCGCCGAAACATGTTAATGGGGTTGACATGAAATAGCCACAAAGAAATTGGAGAAAAATGATAAACTTTTTACAAACATATTAATGGGGTTGAGATGCTTTTTTGGGGGTGTCATTTCTGTATTATATTTAAATTTGTGGGACATTCCTTATCCACTTTCTTTAAAAAGGAAAAAGAGCAAGACGAATAGTTTCTTATGGCACGTTAATGTATCATTAGCATGTAAGAGAAGATAATTACTCTGGTCTTCCTAAGAGCTTGTTCTTCCAAATTGAGTAGAGCTTACTTAATTGGAAGAAAACCAGACATTATTTGACAAAATTAGAAGAATTAGAAGAAATTAAGTTATAAGAGACTTAATAGAATTGAAATAATTAAAACAACTTAAAACAGTAAGTAGAGAAATAAGTTAATGAAAATGTGCCCTTAAAAGAGATTGGGGTTTCAACCCTTCTCCAATAAAGTCAAGATCACACTTTTCTCTCCACTGTATGCTTCATTTTGCTTCAAGTTAGAGGTAGGCAGGTAGCCATGCAACCAACACTACCCCCCCAAAAAAAAACCAAAAAAAAAAAAAAAAACCAAAGGAAAAAGCCAAGACTTGTTTATACTGGACTTCCACTCAAAGTATCAAGTATACGTCAGTGTCAATTCCAATGGATAACTTCCGTTTCAATTCTCACCATGTCATCTCCTCTTTTACTACGGTTTATTATCTATGCAACAGCAAACGTGATTAGCAAGGCAAAAATATCAGCGTTATACTGATTTCCATTACCAGTAACATGCAACGCTAAGTAATTTCAGAAAAGTAGAAGAGAGGCTGCTTGCTTCAAGAAGATTGCTTCACATAGATTTATACTGATTGCTTCAAGCATGGGGATCAACAAAGACAAAAAAAGTATATGCAACACAAACAGAAAATACAGTCCCCATATTATTTGTTGAGAGCTCATAGGATTGACAAGAAAGCCTTTCTTGTTGATCAAGGATAAGACTGCATATTTCGATTGTCCTGGACCCTAACAGACTAGGACAGTAGGACCCATACTAGTTCCACTACTTTCACAAAATTGGACGGTTATTTCGGACTGCAAAATTTGAGGCTAGATGAGACGAGCAGATCTACAGGACAAGCGAGCCAGGCACGAATGTGCTGCCGGGTACTGACAACAAGAAGAGCATGAGATAGTTGATACTTTAGTTTGTTATGAGAAGGCAAGAAGAATGCTATGTAGCATTAGCTCAGAGAAATGAGTCGTCTGCAATGATACCAATCATTCACAGGAATCACGGCTTTGCCAGGGGCAAGGCTGAGTAGGCATGAACTTCCTTGGCCATTTTGCCATATGCAATAAGCTCGAAATGTTGCCCAGTACAAAGGTAGTAGTAGTTACTTGTTGGAACACACTGCATCCAGAAAGACTGATGTTTTGAAGCTAAAGCTATGCTGACACTGAACCTTTTCCCATGGAAGCTTCACGTACCTGCCGACGCCGTTCTCTCTGCAGGCCATCCAATGTCAATATATCAGCAGCCAAGAAAACTATATCGCACAAACTAGAAAGCCATGCTCAATAGGGGAAAAAAGGGTTCATTTGAGGCTAACAACTAACAAACATAATTACAGGAACAAACAAAACAATTATCCAAATGTGTATTTCATACGTTCTTTGAGACGCAACTCCATAAATCAGCATTAATCTTATTGCAAATACGTAATCTGCAGCACTGGCAGCCTCAAAGATCTTGCTTCAGCTTACCAACGAATAAAAATGTAGAACTTGATGTAGCTACATACTAAAGGAAAAGAATGATCAAAGTCATCAAACTTGAAAATGCACACCAGGCCTTTTCTTTTCGTGGTTAAATTTTGGTCCCACTCCTTCCCACTCCATTGAATTTCTTTCCACTCCTTAAAGATAAATAACATTCCTTTCCATTCCTACCCATTCCTTTTCATACCTTGATATCAATAATTCCATCTTTCTCCCATGCCTTCCCATTCCTTCCTACCCCATTCCACTCCTTCCCGTTCCTTCCCACTCCAGCATCATTCCTTCCTACTCCGTTCCATTCATTCCCATTCCATATCCACTCCATCCCTAGGAAAAGATCAGGCCCTAGTGGAAAAGCATCATATATCTCTAGAAGTGAAATGAATAAATAACCAAAATAATGACCCTAATTCCTA
Source organism: Selenicereus undatus (assembly GCA_017589665.1). Lineage (NCBI taxonomy): Eukaryota > Viridiplantae > Streptophyta > Magnoliopsida > Caryophyllales > Cactaceae > Selenicereus > Selenicereus undatus. Next base: position 76,523,348 of record JACYFF010003369.1, read on the forward strand.
AAGAAGAAAACATGTGACTATATCTTGGATTCTCCTCAAAATGTTTACCATAGAGTTATTCCACTAAGATGCCCTAAAGCCAAGAAAAACCAAAGACCCTTACTTAGTGATGAGCCAGTGAGATTGCTCTTTTTAGTTAAGAGGTCTGATGCATATACTGTCTTCTGCAATAAATCAAAGGAGAATAGGAGATAGTTCACAATCTTAAATTCATACCCTTCTTTCCGAGTAAGGGTGAAAGCACACATAATCATAGACAGGTCACAATGTTAAATTCATACCCTTCTTTCCCAGTAAGGGTGAAAGCACACATAATCATAGACAGGCGAGATTGTTGACACCAAAACAACATTCAGGCCAGTAAATAAAAGAAGCGCTGTCATAGGCCGCCTCCGATGTGGCATTGCTCAAGAGTAAGCTTCCCCTGTGCAAATTATTAAAAGACAAAGAACACAGCATCCTCAGTATCACAATCAGCAATTCTATAAACAAAAGCTATATACAAATACTAAAAATGAAATAAATCTGAAATCCAGAGGTACTTTGGAATAGAGGTACAATATCGTTGAAGTTCTCGCCTCTTCTGAAAGACAAAGTAACTTCTTTTGTTGGGGGGGGGGGGGGGGCGGATGTAGAGATCCTTACCCGATCATCTGAGAAATGTTGTTTTCAAAAGATCCTTGCTTCCAAGACATTGACAAGCCTCACGAAGTAGAGGACTAAATTTGATTAGTATTTTGTCATCCACGTTGGAACCTACTTACTAGATGTGCTTTCAACCCTGAAGCTAAAGATTTTTAAAAAAAGGCCAAAAAATTTTCAACTTCTATTTTTCAAAACTGTTCTATGATGATGCTCACTCATTGTTTGTTCATTTGGCATGCCCTATGTCTATGAATTCTTAGCATATGTGACTTGAATTTATAATGGTATTCCTCATGATTTCCTTAATTTAGTACCCCTGCATGTTTTATCTCTTCGCTGCTACTCTGTTCCTTAGCGAGCCCCTTTACAACTTATTTTCCAACTGATTGAAATTGATAGAACTTTTATTTTTTCGAAAGTCCGGTTGTTTGGGAACAATCTCTTTGCTTGTATTTGTAACATGGCTAACATCTAACTATCACCAAATTGATACAATGCCTTGGTGGGATTCACAATAGGTGATTGTCATTGTTGTACTCTCATACGCGTTCCCTCATTGGTCAATGTGTAACGAACCGATCCAAAATCACACAACACGACCAACTAACATGGGAGGCCTAACAATTGGGCCCACCACTCAAGTCACCAAACTTAAAGTGGAAGACCTTGTTGAAATACTTTGTGGATATTAAAATTTACACATACAGATGGTTGGGGCGTTACCTACTCCCTCACTCACAGAACGCAACATCCTTGTTGTGCAACAGCAAGGGATGTGTGGGAGTCAGGAGTTAGTCGTTTGTTTGTTAAAGCTAAGATTTAAGGCCGCTTAGCCTGGAATACAATCATAAAGTTGAAACTTGAAAGTACGAGAATTTCCTAAAGGCATACCATCAGAAAAACTTCCTTGACTAATTGGGTAGATCAGGAAAACAGTAATAGCCACTACAACTGGAACTAAATATGCAATAGCAATCCAAGGGCGTATACCCAAACGGAAACCGAGTCCCCACTCATGATCCATATAACAAGACAAACTTGAGGGTTGCAATTTGACACAATACCGATTGAGGATCCCTGAATCGAATCTCCTCCTTAGACAATGAGGGCTTCCAAGGGCATCAACCTACCACGTTGCTACCACCGATCTCTATACGTGGCACCACCCACTCCCCCTTGCTGGACAAGAGTGACTATGGGGGCAGGACGGGTTCGGGGCGAGTTGAGCTATACCAGTACCCATACACATTTTCAAAAGTCATACCCATATCCATACCCATACTCATAAGGTTTTAGATGGTTGTACCCATGCCCATCCCCATCAGATTATTCAAGTTAACGGGTTTTATTCAAGTGTGTATAAAGTACACAAAGTGTCACCCATATTTAAACCATATTTGCAAACATGCTATATTTTATTGGGAATTTCAAACAATTTGCTACTAAGATTCATATCCGAATGAACTCATGGAAGTGAAAATTGTAAAAAATTTAATTTTTCATTTCTACATAATTAAACACTATACACTTAAGAGTTTTATGTGTAACATTTATTTTGAGATTTTACCATATTTTGGTCACCTTATAATAGCAAATCGGGTACACAATCAAGTACGAGCTTTAAGAATCCACCCATACGGCCATACCCATGCCCATTTTCAAATGCAATATCCATTCCCATGTTCATACCCACTTGAAACCCATTTTCATCACCCATTCGGGGACGAAATAGGGCGGGTTTTGATTGGGTTTTTCAAATTCGGATGATACTCTTATCCCTAGACAAGAGTATCATGGAGAATACACAGTAGGTCCCAATGTGACTCATACATTGTGAAAGAGAGTTGGCTCTGATACAAAATGAAATGAATTGACCCAAAATCACGCAATACAGCCCACTAACGTGGAAAGTCCAACAATTGGAGCCCCAACTCAAACCAACCCACGTTTAAAAAAGCGCGCCCAATCTCACCTAGACTCACAAAAGCCCAAAGCCCTATCCCTTGCGCCTTGCAAGAGGTCAAGTCCATCCCATTCTTTAAGCCCACAGAAACCTGCGCCTTTTTGCGGTTCGGACCAAGGCTCAAAACGACCCAAGCCCGCAATTTAAGGAAAAAGATCATGGGAATTAGTTAAAAGAGAACACACACCATGGAAAAACACAAGTACCTTTAGATGGACACTTACATTTGCTCTATTAATCAAGTTTGGATAGAAACTTTATCTAATTGTGTGCAATTGTTTCAAGTATAGACTAGACTGAAGAACCCTAATTTAGAAACCCTAATTTTTGGATGGAGGGTTGAGCTGTAGTTGAAGGTTTACATAGTGTTCTAATAAAGATAGAGTGGACCAATCTTTGCTCATACTTTTCTGGCAGCTGATCTACTCCGCTCCCTCCCTCTCTCTAAATGGGAAATACGGTGCTACCAATAATGTGGAAAGAAGGATTAAAGAATATAAATATCTTCCGTCCTAATATACTGTCAAATATTGTTTCCTTCTTTTTTTTTCCTCTCCTTTCTAAAATGCCTTGAGAAATAATGAATCTAATATAAGATAATATAGTATGGTCTACTGTGATGTCTAATCACTTGTTTAATACTATCATCTAACTTATTTGTCAAAATATGGTTTGTAAATTATTTTCAAGCATTTTTGAGTAAATGTGCGCTTAATGTCCAAAAAACCCACGCCTCCATCTCGAAGCCCGCCCCCCGGGCCTGAGGACCCTTTGCTCTTTTGTGCGCCTCAAGCTTGTTTAATCTAAGAAACCAACCAAACCCAAAGTAGAAGACCAAAATGTTTTGTGGCACTGAACTTATAAATTTGACATATTTCTTTCAAACTAGCGCTATGGTACAAAGTATATTCACGTACACATTCACACATACAGATGGATAGGGCGTTACACATAAATACACAATGCAAAGAAGCTTCTATTTTCATTTAAAGTTCCAAAGAACCAAAAAAAAAGAAAATGAAGCAGAGCTGAGGTTTTATCTCCTAGACAAAACCTCAGGCATATTCAGCAGCATTAACAACTAAAATCATATCTGAATTTGCACTCCCCTGAAACCCAGCAACAGTTGAAACAAATGTAGCTTAAGAACTGGCTCTGACAACCAATGACTACCTCAGAATGGCAGCAACCAGTCAAATAGAACCAGAAGACAGGCATATAACATGACGACTGAGACCAAGAGACCTCAATCAATACAAATTACGAAAAGAATGAAGAAATGTCAGATGCTTTCCATCATGATTTCCATGGTTCCACCGTCCACCAAAGAGAAAAGCTTGTAATGCATAGAACAAAAACTAATTCTCCCAGAACTACCCATTTTTTATTCTGTTTCTAAAACTTGAAATTAAACCAAGATTTAGTTGATTTCTCACTATCAAAACATCACCCAATTCAGTCTGTAGAGACTTTGACCTATTGTCTTTCAATGAAGAAAATTGCAGATTACTATCATCAGCCCACATATCTCTTCTCTCCACAGATATTATCAAGCTCTTCGCTGCTTCCAAATCAAGTAGATATAGTACTTAAGGAATAGGACTAGTACTAACAACCCAGCAATGATTTCTTATCGAAGTAGTCAATCATTCCCAATTTTCTTCCCCCCCCCCCCCCATCTTGCTGAATCAATCCACATTCAACTAAATGGTCCATAAGTACTGAGTACTGACACAGGCAGCCTGGCAGACCTCCCATCCCAAACGGCAAACGCACACATAGGAAAGAAAGGCATGAATTGGTAATCTCATTCAATATCAACAAATACTTTCTGCAATCTAAGTCCCTAATTTTAGCATGAATTCATTGTTTAACTGAAATGGGCACGAAAACGAATCACCACCTCCACGTGTGTACACCCAACAGGAAAATCAAATCAATTGAAGACCCTTACTACTAAAGTCAGTAGCTGCATAAACCCTAGAAAAACCCAGAACACAAAATACCAGAAATCACCAACTAAGATGTTCCAACAAAAAAATTGCGCCAAAAACTTCAAAATTTTATAACTCTACAAATTCGTTCAGCAAAGAACGTACCTCAACTGGCTCGAGATCCTCACCTCAAGAGGAATCCCAGTTTAATCCTAGAAAATTTCCCCTTTTTCTTAGTCGTTATATATATATATATATGAGAGAGAGAAGGGGGAAACTGGGGAAGCTGTAGTTCTTCACATGCCCAATTTTAGCAAATTTGAGCCCAAAATGTTTTGGGCCTCTTTCCATAATGACTCCTTACAATTGGTTGAAACTGCAGGATTCCATTTGGATTTCAGAAAAATTCGTAGAAAGATTAAAATTTGGGAAAATAATTTTTTTTGTGTGTGTTTGGTTTAAAGAAAAGCGCAAAGAAAAAAAATATAGGAAAATTAGATAAAAAATTATTAGAAACAAGTGATAAAATTTTCCTCATAAAGTTGTGAAGAAATTTTAGGAAAATTCCCAAAACATTTCCCAATCTCCTCCAACCTCGCACTACTTAGATAATATCAATATGATTCAAGTAATTCATTAACATTTAAATTTTCATTCAAATTCTTGTAATTTTTTCTCAATGCAAATAAAAGAAAAAACTCACTTTCTGCCTACTTTTTTCTCTTTCACATTTTTTTCCTTGAACTTTTCTTTTCACCAAATTTTTTAAGGACCAAATGGAGTATAAAGTGAAAATAATAGACATCTTCAATCAAGATCTTTTTTAAAAAATTTTAATAATATGTACTTTGAGTTTTGAAAATTAATAAATTGACTTTTAGAAATAGGTTCTAATGTTTCAAAGTTTGAGTCTATTTATTCACAATGATCTGTACTTAAAAAGGGATAGACTCTAACCCCCATTTCAGTTTATAATGGCTAGCTTTCTAAATGTTGGATTATTGAGAATAAATAGGTCCAAAAGTTCAAAAAAATAGAGTCAATTTTTAAAGCTCAAAACAATGGTTTGTAAACTTCCTAAAGTTCGGATTATTAAAAACCAAAATTCTTTTTCCAGGCTCCCTTAGACCGACTAAAAATTAATATATAATTATCCTTATTCGTTAATGACTGGAAAGGTATATAGAATTTCCAAATCATTTATAATTTTTCTCTATTACAAAACCACATATTGTAATTCTTTTTTTAATTTTATGGTATGATTAGTCTACTAAGATTATTTTAGGTCCATGGTATAGTTGACAGATCAAAGGCATAGAGGATAGAATGAAAGAAATGGTAGGTTGAGTGGCAAAAGAGAACGGGGGAATATAAGGAGCAGTTCTAAGTTAGGGGTGAGCACTTCTGGATACTATCTAAGAATCAGTAAATCAAGTTGCTCAAAATCAATTTTCAAATTTTGGAAACTAGAATTAAAAGTGACAAGCTTGGTTTCCAAAAAGTTGGTTCTAAAAATTAAAGACCCTTGAACTTTTGGTCAAGTTTAGAAAATACCCCTCAATATCCTTTGATTTATTTAAGTTATTTTTTAATATTTACACTAATTGATGACATGTTTTTACTTAGATGATGCGGCAAAATTAGGAAGAAAAAGAAAAGCCAAATAAGCACATTGTTTTTTATAGGACACATAAGTGCATTATTTTATATGTAAAATAATACGGTTTGATGGGAAAAAAATTATATATATTACTTTATCTTGAATGAAACTTTCTGATTTTTTTTTTTTAGAAAATAATAATCTTACATTAGCTCATAACTTGTCAAACTATCTATAATTAACGCCAAATTGACTACCTTATAATCATTTATTATAAGGATCTTACCCAAAGATTTACACATTTTAATTTATCAAATATTTTACTATTTATAAAATATTTTACTGTAATGTAAAATAAATAAATTTATACTTTTGTAATTGGCCTACATATTCAAACAACCATTTTCATCGGTTTTTGTTTCTTTGGTCCATTTTTACTTGAATTAAGAAACATGATTACCATAGCACTATTTTTTTTCTCTCTTTTTTTCTATGTAATTATTTGCAAAATTTGGTTTAGATAAATTAAATTTCGGCTCCTTCATTTTTGTGGATCATGTTTGAGGAAATGTTTGTTTAATAAATTAAATTATTGTGAGATGCTCTAATATGACATTTGATCGTAGGCCGTCATACGATAAGTTTTGTGTTAATGTAAAATTATTATTTTCTGAAAAAATTATGGGACTGTTTTACCTAAAATGCATGAAGTAATTAGATTATGCAATTTTTCTAATAAATTATAGCATTTATATAGGTAACAGTATGCTTATATGGAATTTATTTTTTCATAATCTTGCCACATCATTTAGGCAAACACATGTCATAAATTAATGTGGATAAATAATATAAGTAAAAGGGTATTCACCTCACTTTTAATATTGAGGGGTATTTTCTTACTTTGACCAAAAGTTTAGGGGGATTTTATTTTTAGAGCCCACCCAAACAACCGCTTGTGGTTCCAATTTCAAGTGACTCCTTGCATTTAGAATTTAGATTTAGACTATTAGAATATTGATTTTTTCCCCTTTACTTATGAGGAGGGAGGGGTTATTCAACAGTTCAAATTTAAAGGGTAAAGTTTGAAAATGAGTTGCCCCAATATTTGCAATTACAAATGAAAAGAACTTAGCAGATCTTATTCTCCACAAAAAAAAAGGCCGACAAAAGCACAATCCCTAACAAACTAGTTACAAAAACAGAAAGTTACATAATCTATAACAACTAACATCAAATTCATAATCTAGAGTTCTACAAAAACTCTTAAATTACATGCCAAAATCAATCTTCAATTTTGAATATTCTTTGAAACTTGAAATCGAAACTTTATGAATTGCTTCCGCATTTTTAATAATTAAAAGTGAAACAATTCGAGTAATTTCAATTTAATATCTTATTTAATTTGATCAAGATATTCTAACTTGGATGAGACGGTCAAATAGTTTTTTGTATTCATGAAGAGGTGGGCCCCTAGCTAGGGCATAACCTAAGGATTTTGAAAGCTTCACAATCCACATATAGGCTCTGGGCCAAATCATGCATAGATTTTTTTCTAAACATTTGGTTCAAGCCTGCCGATAATTTAAACAAGAAGTCTCCACTTGGCCACAATTAAGCTTGAAACTCCTCCACAATTAATTTGGGGCTGCCAATTTGCGATTGTGTCAAAATGCCGGTCCCCCTCTTCTAAAATCTCTCGCACGTACGACGAGAACTCTGCAGTAGTTTCCGTGCACGATGAGATAGCATGTCTCAATCATTCAATATCGTGTCACTTTTGTCTCATTTGATAATGCCAATAATCTCATCTTTTGTAGATAGACGTACGTTGACAGATCAAAATCAACCAGAAAAAAAAAAAACACAGATGTTAAGAGTTCTTCCTGTTTGCACATTACCCTTAAATTGGCTAATGTAAATGTATGCTCTCGATTAATAACAGACTGTTGGAAATTATAGCATAAAACACACGGTGAAGCACGACAAAGACATCATTTTAAAGGATGTTTTTCAAATGTGGTGAAATCGTTTCTTCTTTATGGGTATATAAAGTTTGATGACACTTTTAAGTTCCGACAATAAAAATTCATGTATGAAAAAGAAAAGATTCTTACTATAAGTGTGTCAGTAATTAAGTGTTGCATATCAAGATTTTTGTGGTAGTGTTCATTTATTGCACGAGCGTTTGCTTCAACCACTGAATCTCTTATTTAATAATGTATGTGTGCAATACACATATGATGAAATTAAACTTCTGAAAAAATATTAATAGGAGATTTGGATGTGTCCGTTGTCCATCGAATTGCTCTAGTCGATGAGATTCCGGTCCAACTTTAGTTTAGTTTGGATCGATTTCGATGATTGATGTTTGATTTTATGAATTTGTCTTGCACAAAAAAAAAATAACAATATTTTTGAGAAAAAAGGGTTCAAATTATATTAGGTCAAACCACTTCTGTTTTGAAGAGTTGAGTTGATTATAAATCTGAATCATTCAATTTTAATTGTAAATTTAAGATAAGTTCCGTCGTATCATGTAAATATATAAATTAACGGAGAAAAAGGCCTCAAACATAGAGATAAAAACATGGCGGGCTACAGGGACGGAGCCAGGATTCAAAGCAAGGGGGGCGAGAATTTTTTTAAGTTATCTCAAATTGGGATTTAGGACTTAAGAGTTAGGAGAAGTGGATGCGGCCACTAGCACAAGTGGCAGGTGGCATTGGTTGGTCGACGACTGGGTTGGGTAGACTGCAGAGAGTGAGAGAGAGAGAGAGAGTGCGTGGGCAGTGAGCTAGGTAGAGAGAGAGTGCGCGTCTAAGAAAGAAAACAAAGCAAGACTAGACAGTCGAGATGCAGAAATTAGGGAAAATGAATGGGCAAACCTAAAAAAAAAAAAACATACAAGGCATCGCACAAGGAGAGTGATGAGAGTCGAACCTATGATTCCTTAAAACAAGTAAAGTAGCCAACCATCCTACTAAGCATGCATTTATAAAAAGTATGTTAACTAATTAATATATATCTATTTTATTTATCCATAAAAATATTGACCTCTTTGTCTCAATGTAGCTCCGCCCATGGTGGGCTAGGGTGCATAATTAGTTGGTGAATCCTTGGGTTGCCTAAAAATGTCAATTAGCTAGGCAGGTACGGCATAAAGGTGGAGTACTACTGGTACCTAACCCACCGTTATTATCTGTATAAATCCAACATCAACATGGTGTACAGGGGCTCTTGCCCAAAAAAAATTAATGACTTCTTTTTAATGTGATTGAATTGATATATATGGACCCCCTAAATTAATGTTCAAAACATTAATAATACTCTTTAAATATATCTAGTTCACATATTGGTATTTTTTATTTTTTTAAATATCAAAAGTTCAGTTATAAAGTTGGAATTTGATAGAAAAATAAATTAAAATTAAATGCACCTAAGCTCAAATGTCTCTCTCTTCCACCCTCTCTTATCTGGAGTTTAAACTTTAAATGTATTCTAATTCTACTCTCTTTAACTTTCTTTTATTATTATTATTATTTATTTTTTCGAAGGTTTAGTTGCAATGTGTTCTTGATGCAAATTTTTCTTTAATTTGACACTAATGATTGATTTGAACTTGATGCTATTTGTTTTCCCCTCTTTTGGTGCGATTAACTAGTGCGAATTGCTTATTTGTAGTTGTATCTTATGTTTGACAGGCTCACTTCATGTCTCAATTTTTTTTGGTTTTATTGCTTAGTGCTAATGATTTGTCTTCTGTAACTAACGGTTTTAGTAAATGCTATGTAATTGTAACATTTTGCGATTTCGCACAATTTATATATCAAATTCAAAATCTGAAAAACCGCAAAGAACAAATGTAGTAATAAAAATAACATAGTTTTTTTTTTAGGAGTAAAAAAAGTGGGGTATATTATTATTACTTATGCAAAATAAACTATCATAATATGCATCATATAATTTCTTTTTTTATTGGTATTGTGCATTAGTGATGTCGTTAAATAGATGGACACTCCTATTCTAAACATCTAGATCCGCCACTAATGATGTACATGGTCTGGTTGCTCCTTGTTCCCCAATGATGCGCGCAGTCAAGATTCAAGAGTGGCTGCGTCCCTGCAATTTGTTGTAATAAATTTCATGGTTACATTACAATAGTTTTTGATTAGTTTTTTTTTCCAAATTAACCTGTAGGATATTATCAATTTGAGTTTTAAATTTAGATAATTTTGTGAAGAATGAGCTGGTGTTGTTAAATTATCGCATCGAGCCAGCTCAGCCTATGTACTGATAAGATCAATTTAAATAGTATCTGATCATATGTCTTTATTTGAAATTGATATGGTGTGAGGAAGCTAATTTAGAATTCGGATGAATAATTAAAACTATTATTTTTGTATTTTTTGAAGAATATTTTGTTTTAGAAAAGTTAGAAATCAACATTTTGAAAATCCAACATATCTTTATATAACAAATGCTAAAATGAGTAAAATGCTCACAATTGAGGAATTCTTAAATACTGCATGGAGAGTGATTTGTGGAGTTTCAGCAGATAACAATCGTGGATTTAAACTCGATAGTGAATCCTGGCTATTCATTTATTCACATTATTTTAAATTTTAAAACAATTAGAAATTAATCTGATTTAAATTTTAAAATTCATAAAAATTCACAGGTCTCACAGGTTCCAGGATCGAAACCTGGCTCTAACAGAAGAGTTGCTTCCCTCTCCTCCTT
>JACYFF010003369.1:76539229-76571023 GCA_017589665.1 Selenicereus undatus
TTTTATATGATTGATAGAAGTTGGTTAAAATTGATTGAAGTCGATTGAAGTTGGTTGAGGTTGATAAATTAGGATTTACCAACGAAAAAACCAGAGCCTTTATATGGATTGTGTCAACTAATTATTGAAAAGATTCGTTGTTAATGACCTGTTCTTTTCATTAGGAATTAGGGGTTGGAAAATGAGTAAAGTTGGTTGAATGGGTTAAAATGGGTTGAAGTGAGTATTGTTTTTAAAATGGGTTGAAGTGAGTATTGTTTTTGTTGAAGTTGGTTGAAATTGGTTGAAGTTAGTTGAATTGGGTTGAAATTGACATTTTTTTAAATGGAATTCGCGAAGCAAGTTGAAGTTAATTAAAATTAATAAATTGAAATTTATCATTAAAAAAAACAGGATCGTATATTGCAAAAGATAGAGTAAGTCATATTAATGTACAGAAAATTGGTTACTGGAAGATACTAATTAAGTTATATGCTTGTGTGTATCTCATTTTATTAATTAATATGGGATAAATGTATATGTTAATTTGTTATCTTATATGTGAGCCACTGGGAGGACCATCACTTGCACATCATCAAACATACGATATTTAAGACGTTGTCAAATCAATGAGCAACCTTTCTTGACACGAAAAAATTAACGTTCTTGAAAAAATGATTTAAAGTTATTTTTTAAAAATTGTTTTAACCTTGCATGCTACTTAATCCTTATATGGGTTTGCGTTTGTTGTGTTGTTTACATGCATGTAGTACTTGTTTCTGAAGAGATCATTATTTGTCTATCGCTGCAAATGTATGATACCTCCCCCCTCTACTTTACTATACCGGCGGTTCTCTCTCTCTAACCCTTCTTTTATAAATGTTTTCACAAAATTCTTATTTTGTGGGTCGCTTGAAATGAGCCTCTCTACAGGCAAAGATGTCGATTGAGGTAAGGCTGCCTACATCTGGATCTCCCCAGATCCTGCGAAAGCAGGACCCACACTGGGAGTTGTTGTTGTTGTTTCCTAGAGCACTATTAATTTGTAACCTATCGAAAATTGCCTTAATGACAATAGTAATTTCTTGGCATGTATTTGGCTGACAAGAATCTTTTAATTCTTGTGTATGGTTTTGAGACGACTTTTAATTCTTGTATATGGTTTTGAGACGACTATATTTTCGATCAGGTGTTAATTAGCTCAACCAATAAAATCTTTAAAAGTTGTTATTAGAGACTTAAGTCAGAGTCTTATCTACGTCAAATTCTACGCATCACTGTACAAAAAATTAACTCTATTTTCTAAGATTATACTGAAATGAGGGTTTCCCACCTTGTATAATAGCCTCCCCAGGGATTGATTCCTGGTGGGAGTAGTTTCCTCTTATTTGAGGCTTTTTCTTAGGCTCTAACCGATCTTTAGGCCTGATCCCCCGTGGACCATAAAGTCCTATGCAATATCCCTAAAAAATAAAAATAGGGGGTACAACAAAGATGCCCATAAGTTGCATTGTATAGCTAGATGGTGCAAAGCAATAATCAGTTTTATCGAATACGATTAATCCAGTTCCCCTCCTAGACGGTTTACTTGAATGGGGGAGCAATGTAATCGGGTATTTTTTCCCCTCTAGAAAAAGCTAGTGTTTTGGTAAACTAGCTACGTTTTTTCTTATATTTTTATCTTTTATATATATCTTTAATTCTATGATATTATAGTATTTTTAAATGTTTTAACATTTTCCTTTTTTTGTGAGGAATGGTTTTAAAATTTAAGACGTGTATATGTGAATTTAATATAATCACACACATTTACTCGTTGGATGTATTTTAGTTTATAGTATTACACCATGGATGCATTCAAGAACTTTGTTTGCAGTTAAAGCAAATTAAAGTGATTGGGCGTGGGTAGGACACGATAATGAGAGGGACCGTAGTGTACATAGACATGGGACCTTGAGTTGGCCTTCAATTAATTCCCTATGGCCTCTTTGGTTCCTTCTCCCGTCCTTGTTCATCCACCCACTTGAGCTCCCATTCAGTACAGAATGACAATAACAATAATAATTTTTAGTATGAGTCCCGTTTTTGCATAGTATGAGAAGATTCAGATGTAGGTAAACTTATCTCTGTAAATATTTCTATACACAGACAGACCAATTCCAAGAGACCTATATTAAAAAAATTTAATAAAATGTTTTAGAAGTTGAAAATCTTTTAGTAGACAAAAGGTAGCATATATGTGAAATAATAATATAAAAAACCATTAAGTACAAATGAAAACAAAAAGGAGGGATAAGAATGGTACCTCCAACAATAGGAGGTGAGAAAGTAATAATTGATCCAAGATTAGACCGTTACCAGCGTACAAATATGCCACAAACAAATGTTAGAATAATATCTAGTATGACTTAATAACATTCCCTACTTATTCAGAAGCTAAAAGAAAGGGATGAAGCAAACTTTCGATGTTTCATAACCTTAATCCTAGATCTCTACAAGCTCTTATCCTACGCCATGTCTCTGTGAGTTGTAAACACTTTAATTCATGTTTAATCACTTCGTTCCAAGTTTTCTTTGATTGTCCTCTGTCTCTTCAACATTTTAGAATGCCAATTATTCCACTTCTTCTTACTGGTGCATCTACATTCTTCCTTTTCATATGACCAAACCATCTAAGTTTATTCTCTCACGTGTTATGTACTAGGGGTAACACTCCTACTTTGTTTCTAATCACTTCATTCATAATCCTTTCTAGTCTCGTATGGCCACACATCGACCTAGTCATCTTCATCTCTACCACCATCAACATTTGGACTTGAGTCTTCTTGATTGGTCAACACCTATGATTTGTACAACAATGTTGGTCTGAATACCATGCGATAAACCTGTCTTTCAATCCTACTGTAATCTTCTTATCACGCAATACTCCTAAAGCATTCATCCATTTTTGCCATCCTACGCACTCTTATACGTTAATCAACGTCTTCTTCAATATCTCCTTGTTATTGAATGATTGAGCCCAAATATTTGAACTCCTCAACCCTTGGTATTGCCATGCCACCAATGGAGACCTCTTCTTCACTACCTCTTTCCTTCTGCTAAATCCACAGTATAAGTACCCCACCTTTGACCTACTTAATGTACAACCTCTAGATTATAGGGTATGTCTCTATTGCTTCAACTTGTTTATTCCATCTTTAGACTCATTAATAAGAATAATATCATCAGCAAAAAGCATACACCATAGTGCATCATTCTGAATCCTTCTAGCAAGCTCATTCATAACAATAGTGAAAAGAAATGGGCTTAAAGCTGACCCTTGATGAGACCCAATATCAATAGAAAAGTTGTCCGTATTTCCTCTTGAGGTCCTAACACGTGTCTTTACCCCCTCCTACATATGCTTAATAACTCATATATAAGTAGCAGACACTTCTTTCTTCTCCAAGCACCTCCATAACACTCACTTCGTACTTTATCATATGCTTTCTCTAGTTCTATGAATAACATGTGGAGATCCTTTTTCCTATCTCGATCCATATAATTCCATAATTCCATTAGCCTTCTTAAGAGATGAATTGCTTCTGTGATCGATATATTAGGCATAAAACCAAACTGGTTCTTCGAAATTGATATATCCTTCCTCAAGCACGTCTCAATGACCCTTTCCCATAACTTCATAGTATGACTAAATAGTTTTATACTTCGATAATTATTACAATTTTGAATATCGCCTTGCTTTTGTAAAGGAAATGATATTACTGAATATCCATTCATGGGACATCTTTGTAGTTAAAAAAAAAAAAAGCATTAAAGAGCTTCCTTAACCTATTTAGCCGCTTTTCACCTAAACACTTCCAAATTTCCACAGGAATATGAGATGAGCCCCTAGCCTTTCCATTCTTCATCTTCCTCAAAACCTCCTCAATCTCATCTTTTCTAATACCACTGCAAAACCTATAGTTTTCTTGCTCCTCACGACCCCCTTGTTCACAACTCTGGGAATTCTTTCAGCTCAGCATTAAAGAGTTTATAGATGTAACTTATCCATCTTTCCTTCATCATTGCTTCCTTTACTAGAATCTTATTATCCTCATCTTTGATGCACCTCATGTTTCCTAGGTATCTCATTCTCCTTTCCCTAATCCTTGCTAGCTTAAAGACCTCTTTTTCACATTTCTTCATCTCAAGTTTATGATATAATATCTCAGACATTTTTTTTGCTACAACAACGACATGATTTGAGCAGTCTTGTACCTAACTGTATTAATCTCCTTTTCTTTATTAGTTATACTATTGTTTAGAATAGCGCATGCTTCTTGTTTCTTTTTGACTTTCTCTTCTACCTTTGCATTCCACCAACAAGCTCCTTTTATTCTGTCTCCACCCCCTCTTGAAGTTGCTAATATTTTCTTAGCTAACTAACATTCAAATGCAATTTGTCATTGCTTCCCGTGTTATGTATGCATCCTCTACTTATTTTCATTACCTTTCTAAGTCATTCTTCCCCGATAACCTAGTTGCATTCTCTTTAGTAAGATTCCACAACTTAATTTTGAGATCACCAACACCTCTCCTTTGTATGCATCCTCTATTTTTTTTTCCCAATCTATTTCAATCTTCCCCGATAACCTAGGTGCATTCTCTTCCTGTGTGGAATGAAAGCTACCTATATTGATGCCTCATATGTGAAAGACATGGAAATACACAGAAAAAAAATGCAATCAAGTTTTTGTTTCTTGTCAATCTATCATCAAGTTATTATTATTTTTGAATACCTCTATGTTTAGTTTTTTTTTTCCCCAATTTGTCACGTAGTGACTATGCAACTTGTCATTATTGATGGCGAGTTAAAAAAAAAAAAAAAACTCAATGACAGATTGAAAAAAACATACAAACAAATAACTCAGTGGCATATTTTTCTCCAAAATACTAAACGTATATATTGACAATGGAATTTAAAAAAACGTTGACATATTGGAAAAAGAGGAATGATGACCTAGTAACATTTATGTCCATGAACTTGAAATGCATACGAAATTAACTTGTTTCATCCGATATTGTCAGACTTGTTTAAAAGTTTATTAAAAAAATAATGATATATGTCTTGGCACAAGATACCCTTAAATATTTTGCCTTATTTCAAATTAACGTATTTTATAATTTAAATCACCAAATTTTCAATGATTATACTTAATTATAAATTGTTACCCTCAAATGTGTGTCGATGGCTATGCTGACTGTTGGACGGGCCTAATTAGATTAGGCCCGACGGCCACTTAAGTCGCCTAGGGCGACAACCCTAGCTACCCCCTAACCTATATAAAGGAGTTTTAGGGGGTTACCCTCAAGGTTGATGAATAGAACACTCCTCTCTCTCTCCTCATGGTTACCCTACCATCCTTGTCGGTATTCGGGTTTAGGACGTGGACGTTATAAGGCGACTCTAGTAGCCGCTGGGATTCCTATTATTACTGAAGAACTGGTATTCTTATTATTGTGGACTATCACCAACAGTATACTTCCGCATTCAGGTTAGTCCTGTATTTATTTCCTACAGTGGTATCAGAGCTAGAACTGTTTGGATTAGTCCCGATTAATAGATTAATAATCTGATTTGTTAAAGCATGCTCCTTTATATGATTAATTGCCTAATTTATGTAATTATGCAAATTAATAGCATGCCTCTGTGTTCACATCCTGAATCCAGAACGATTTATTTTTCTTTTGTTTTAAATTAAGATTCATGGATGTTTTGTCTCCTATGCCCTAAACTCAATTTTCTTTGTTGATATGTTCATCATAAACTGCTTCAGATTATGTATCTGGAATATTGGACAAATTCATGCTTCCGTGATTTTGTTAACTAAAAGATTGAATTTTTTATTTTGTACTAATCACCGAAGTCCATTATGCCCCAGTTGTTTTTAGCATGTTCCTGCAAATCCAGTATCAAGAATTGGCTAAAGATTAATTATTTGGCCATGAATATGATTCTGCCTAAACTAATAAGCAATTAGTTGACTATTTTGTATCCAAAATCATGATTCTAGAGGCGATTATGATAAATCGAATTCATGGATGATTAGCAGGCGGCTGTTTAGTGAGACCCGAAACCCTAACCGCCCCCTCTACCACGAAACCCTAACTCTAGAAAAACGGCGGCATGGACCTCAGTGGCCCACTGCCCAGTCGTCAACCACCGCTTGGGGCCTTTGTGGCCGCTGTAGCGGTGGGCTTTGCGGGGCCTCGGTGGCCCTCGCCAACCACCGCCGACATAGTCACGGCCAAAAAAAAAAAAAAAAAGGAGAAGGGGTAAAAGAGACTGAGATCGAAACCTAACCCATCAGAAACCACCGAGGAAGGGTGGCGCGTGTGTCGCACGCGCCGCCAATGAATGCTTAAATAGTCATTCTTCTTCCTCCATCCGCACCCTTGCCTATCGATCTACCCAAATCCGGCAAAAGGATCCGCGAAAACCACCAGAATTGGCGGCGCGTGTAGGTCACGCGCCACCGCGTGATAGGCGCGTTCGATGCTCGGCTAGTGTTTTCCGGCTCAGTTGCGGCCGATCTACACGCCGGTGGGGTTATCCTTGACTTTCGACGGCGGGTGGGGGGTTTTCCTCATATGGGTTTCTCAGCCAAACACTAGTCGCCCACCACAGGATTGAGAGTGGCGACATGGGGCGTGAGGAAGAGAGAGAAATTCGAAAGGCAGAGAGCCTTCCATGGCCAAGGAACAATGGAGTTCGGTGCTCCATAAGCATGGCGAGGAGTCGAGAAGGGTCGAGAGGAAAAGAGATCAGGGGAGATTGAGGAAGGTGGAGAGAGTTCGAAGGCAGAGGGACTCGAGAAGCAGACCAAGGAGAGAGAGAGAGGGCTCGGCCTTAACGCTGCCTCCTTGGGCTAAATTATCTAATTAAAAAAAAAACGGGGAGGCCCGGCATAATGGGCCGGTTTTGTGGCCCAAATTTTTGTTTTTTTTTGAACCGTTTTTTTTTTCTTTTGGGCCAGTTCTTTGTTTTTTGTCATATTTCAGTGATATGGGTCAGGCTATTTTTGACTGTTTTGAGTCGAATTATTTTTCAGTCATTATTGTTTGATTATTATCATTAGTCATGGCATGATTTTTCAATTGAATAATAATGATATTCAAGTTGATAAAGTTTGATGCAGTTAATTCATTTGTTGAATTAAGGTTTCAAATTAGTTTTAATCATAGGTGCATGATTTCGTTATAAAAACATTAATATGTTTAATGTCGTATATAAATCTGTTTTATATATGTGTCAACTTGAAATTTTCATGCCGAATAACTTGTTATCAAACAATTGGGTTGAAATTATATGAATTCGTTTCATATTTATGATTAGTGTGTATGACGTAAATTTGTTTTACTCAAATCGAATGAATATGTTTCATAAGTTACATTAATGTGTTTAAAGTCATATATAAATTCGTTTTATATATTTGACGATTTAAAATTTTCATGTTAAGTAACTTGTTATCAAATAATTGGGTTGAAGTTATATGAATTCGTTTCATATATATAATTAGTACGTAAGACGTAAATTTGTTTTACTTGAATTTGATAAATATCTATGTGATATTTAGATCCCCTTAGTCGATAAATGAATATGTTTCATAAGTTATATAAATATGTTTTATATATGATACTTAGTTACATGACTATGTTTCATGATTTAGCAACTTTATGTAAAAATATGAGCAATTATGAATTAGTTAAATGTTCGATCATTCTTGTGGCTACTTCATGCTATTATTTGGATATATAAGATATTTGATCTTATTTTGTGAATTTGTTTCATAAATTTTAAATTTGCAATATTATATGAATACGTTTTATATAATTTGCGAGCTTTATTATGAAGTTGTTTCATCCAAATTTTAACATTATATAGATCTGTTCTATGTATGAGTTGTGATTAATACTTGGATATATTTTATGTTACAAAGTATGTTGCATTCGATGCATGAATAGGTTTCATGTCAGCCACCAAATTAGTAGTATTATATAAACGCGTATTATTTATACGAACTACATAGGTTGTAGTAAACTTTGCTAAATTGTTTTAGCACTTGCTCCTTGCACAAATTAATGAATGTGGATTCGTTTTCATGTTACCTGCTAATTATGTAACTTAGCAGCATTTTATGAATTGGTCTCATGAAATTTAAATTCGTAATATTATAGATGTGTTTATATTTTGCGAATAACATTTGAATAAGTTTCATATAATTATATGTAAATGTGTTTTATATATTGCTATTTGGGCATTTTATGAAATTCTTTTGTAACATGTTATTATTCGAATATGTTTGGCAATATAGATTCATTTTATTATATAGATGCGTTTTATATAATAATCTGAATTTCACATTTGATATGTCATTTATAAAGTTCTAGATGACATATTAGTAGTTATATAATGAGATAACTTAATGTAAATTTGATTTACATAAAGTTAGATATCTTTGTGATATTTCTAAAACGTTAATTAGTTTAACCATAATGTTCTCCATAAATCCTATTTTATGGAAAATTGTGATAAATAAGTTATAAAAACTTCTAATTCATGTTTGCATGAGATGATTATGAGCTTAGCGAAATTTTCGATCATACGACATGGATAATGGAGTTTTTTGATAATTTATTTATTTGAAGATATGCCTAATGTCCACTTTTACAGAGTATATACCCTTAGCTATGGCAATTAAAATAAGGTTGGTAATTTGTTTACCAATAAGAAAACTTGATAGCGCTGACTATGATACATAATGTTAGAAGATTCAGTTTCTTCTAAATGAACGTGAAATGTTAGGACACTCATTAGGTTCTAGGTCTCATAGGATGGCAAAGATGGTACTGTTAGTGAACAGTATCTAGAAAACTTAAAAGCATACCAAAAGTGGTTCGAAAATAGATCGATCAAGATATCATATTTTGTCGTATTGCATCAATGTCGATCTAGTGGGGGAATTAAAAGTCATCCCACTGTTGAGTACGCGTGGGATTAGCTTAACATCAGGTTCGTCCGAATCCATTCCCTCAAAAGATTCTGGACCTAAGATTGGTATTGCAAAAGGGAAAAAGGATAAGGAAATAAAGAGAAGCATATAGCACATGTGAGTACTATGATTGTGGAAATTAGACATCTTATACTTAGGATTGTCCTAAGTCGATTAAGGTACTTCCTTCCACAACCCCTCCTAGATAATGTGTGCGCTCCCAAACATTTGTTGCTAACTATGATCCTTAGTGGATTGTAGGTATGGGAGAAATAAAGTACATAGTTCGGGATTGAATTGATCTTTGTGAATTTTCACTACTACCTGGTGGATTCACAAATTGTCGTTTTAGGTAACAACGATGAAAAAGGTGTTCTTGAATTAAAGACGCATCATTCGAGGCCCCTTGAAGGGACTACGTTGTCTTTTCCCAAATACTCTTTATGCACCTGTGGTGCGATGCTTCCAAATGTCTTCTGTCCCTAAGTTTAGTTTTCTTTAATTTTTGTCTAGATGTCTTGGGCATCACATGACATGGCGATTTGTTTGGCCATATCACATTGAAAGGTGTTTTCAATGGACGAAATAGAGCATTTTTCATCCTTGTCTCATTTTTTTTGAATCTGTCTTAGACGTGCTCATTTTGACCATAAGGGTCAAGATAGAGATAACTAGCTAAAGATGGCCTTTTAAGACCAACTTACTAGGCTTAAAGTGCAAAATGTGAGTTATGTCTAGCTAGTAAAGCAATAGAAAATCCTTTTGTAAGGTTTCAAGGGCATCAAATCCCTTAGCGTTCGTTCACTTTAGACATTTGCGGGTCCATGAATATGAAAGCACATCATAGAGCCATATGCATCCATGATATAGGTATATGTACCTACTATCTCACCGATATTAAGTACTTGATGTGATTATATACTTTATAGCGGTAGTAGGATTCAATTGGGACGAAATATTAAAACTCTTCGAACCAATTGAGATCATGAATATTTTCTTTATGAAACAAAATCCCGCAATGTTGATTTTCTTAAGGATGAGTTTCTTAGCATTTGGTGAAATTTAAAAGGGCCTCAATTTGAATACGTTACAATAAGACCTTCAACCACCTCTCGGTGAGGGGGAGGATTTGAATTCTCACTAAGGCACCGAGGGTGGTACACCACACCTTCCTCATTTGATAGGAATGGTGAAGGTTTGTCTGTTAAGGAGAATGAGATTCGTCCTCAATCTCCAAATGTTGAGGAGAGTCATTCCTGAACATGTAGTTAATCCTCACGTTCAGGATCCCACCTCCAATGGATAGTGGGAGTAATCTTCTTTCCTTAATCAGGGTTCCATACCTCTTAGAGAAAGGGGGAGAAACCCTTAGTCCCATACCTCTTAGAGAAAAGGGGAGGGATTTTCCACATAGGCAGACAAATAATGAAGGTCCCAGGATCCCAAGAATTGAGCATGGATGAATTCCTCGATGATATTTTCAAATCGAAGAGGAAATATTCCTATGCACATCCCTTGGGAGTTGAGGGATCTACCTCCTGTCAAGAGACGGTTGATTCACCAAATTACAAAGAGTGATTGAATGCAATAAGGGATGAGATGGACTCACCGACAGGGTTTAAGAACTCATTGAAACTCCACCCCGATGTAAGTCTTTAAGATAAAACAACAGGTGGATAGTTCAATTAATAAGTTCAGGCCCAGATATCCCTAGCCCTGGTTGCCCATTCGGACTTTGAGTTGTTCGGAATGGACGTAAAGGTTGTCTTTCCCAATGGTGACCTTGAGAAAGAGATTTATATGGACCAACCCATTGATTTTGTATCAAAGGGATAAGAAGACAATGTGTGTCATCTTAAAAGGTCCACATGTGACCATTGTGTATGTTGAAAGATCAACATGGGGATTACGTTCCTTATGTTGATAACATACTATTAACTAGGGAACAACTTGGAAATGATCCAAGCTACTAAAAGGTAGTTATCCCATGTCTTTGAGACAAAGGACACGGGTGAAGTTAGGTATGTCCTAGGAGTGGAAATAATCCAAAACTGTCCCAAGAAGCATGCGTCAAAGTGGCTTGGAACAACTTTTGGGTCTATAATTCCTACCCCATAGATACTCCAATTGAGAAGGGTCCAGCCCTGAGTCTTGCTCAATGTTCTAAAACAGATGACAAAAATAGAGATAGTGAACAAATGTCCTTAACCCTAGTATCATAGTAAGCTTAATTAAAGTCATGTTATGTACATGACCTGATATTGCTTTGAGGATAGTTTGATAAGTCATTATCAAAGTAACCCAAGGCTTCCTGATTGACAAGTCATCAGGAGAATCAAATGCTACCTTCGTGGCATTGATAACTCAGCGTTTTGCTATCAAGGAGCAAACCTCAAATTGAGAGGATGCTCAAATTTTGATTGGGGTAGTAACTCGGATAAGTCTAAGTTAACCTCAGGACATGTCTTCACCCTGAGTGGGAGAGCCATGTCATGGTGCGGCAAAGAATCATAGTTGCACAACAATGTCGGCTATGGAGGTAGATTGTGTATCTTGTACCATAGAGACAAAAAGCATTGCCATTGGGTATATGTATATAGACTAATAAGGTGATTATGTTCACTTAACTAAACCCATTCCTAGTGATGTGTCTAAAACTCGTTGGTTGAGTCTTGGATTTCATAAGGTTTGGCATCTAGACATGTTCTGTTACATGATGGACATGTTTTCTTCTATGAGCGTGATGCTCATTGTCGTACGTTAGGCATATTGAAATGTCACAGGCTTCTGATTGGCCTAGTCACACAGGCAATCGCCCTGACGCTTGAGTAGCGAGCAGGATGAGACGTAATCATATTGGCACTAGGTGTGCAATATCGATAACTCATACTAGAAGTGTATGAATGAGAAGTAGTCGCCTTAGTAAGACTAAGACAAGACTCAAGGGAGTCGAGTATGAAATAAGTTTTCATATTGAAGCCTTAAAAGCCGAATCTTGAGTGTCAAGACCAACATTCAGTATGTTGATCTAGTGGCTCAGGTTAGATTTTTGAGTGAAAATCTAGACTGACGATTCGCATGGCATAAAGAGTGACGAACCCAACTAAGTGGGAGCTATGCCGTGACACACATCTCATACTGTGTGTGCTTGTAACACGACCCATATGTGGGGTGACAATTGAATTCCCTTTCACTTGTCACTGTGTGACCCTATGGACGATGACCTTTTGACTTAAAGCTATGATATTAAGTCAAAGCTTAATGATGCTACTTTAATGTGATTCTCAAGAGCCATGATGTATACGGTTCAGCGAGAACACGTTAGGAAAGCAATTAAGCTAAGATGAGATTTCATGAGTGTTTAAGGAAAATTTATCCACCATCACCATATCAGCCTGGGCGATTATGTTGAGAACATAATCATATGATATATCAGGCATAAGGGATTGAAGATGCCACTGGTGATGTCTTGGGATATTTTGGGGTATCGCATTTCGTGAAAGTGTTATGTTAGTTGGATGGTAACTTAATATAACACTACTTGTTATTTTTGGTCGCACGTTCTATTCCTGGTATGAAACGTAAGGAGTTGTGATACATAGAGAATACGTGTTTTACGGCCTAAGTGGCCGAGTGGGAGCTGTTGGACGGGCCTAATTAGATGAGGCCCGACGGCCACTTAAGTCGCCTAGGGCGACAACCCTAGCTACCCCCTAACCTATATAAAGGAGTTTTAGGGGGTTAGCCTCAAGGGTGATGAATAGAACACTCCTCTCTCTCTCCTCACGGTTACCCTACCATCCTTGTCGGTATTCGGGTTTAGGACGTGGACGTTATAAGGTGACTCTAGTAGCCGCTAGGATTCCTATTATTACTGAAGAACTGGTATTCTTATTATTGTGGACTATCACCAACAGTATACTTCCGCATTCAGGTTAGTCCTGTATTTATTTCCTACACTGACAAAGTATTAAATGACAATATAATCGTATCAACCATATCCGTGAGGGCACATAATGCACCTATTTTTAAAATGTGTTAAATTGTGGATAAAAAGATGATTTCGTATCTTTTTCTCAATAAATTTCCTCATCACTTGGTGAGAATTAGCATTTTTGTTTCCTTTCCATGCCTTGAAGTTAGTAAGTTCTGCTGTGACTTTTTCCCCTCCTCGCCTTGACGTGAGGTACATAGATTTGGAGAATTATTTATAAGAGAATGATTGGATGTAATCATATGAAGTTTAGTTGTTTTGAAGGCAATTGAGTTTACGATGAAATTTCATGTTTCTGAGCAGCATAAAGATCTTAACTCTCTTACATTAAGGAAAAATATATTGATGTTGAAATAATGTAAATTTAGTTTGTACTTATTAATATAAATATCAAGCATAGGCTTCCAGGTTGGGTGAGCCATTCTACTACCAAATCTCACAAGATATCAAAGCCTTTTTGAGAGAAAGGTCTCGAATTGGAATCTTAGTAGCCAACATATTTATCGTGCAAGGTATGTAGGGGTCTTCGCAGCATTCAGGCTTCAAACCCAAATGTCATTCGCGTGAGTGGGCGCGTTAGAATATTAAATTAATTTCTGAACCTTCATCCATCAGTTTAAACTTTTGGCTAAGAAACAAGAATCATCTACGACTCCCTGGCCTTCCACACCCAGAGTTATGTCTCTATCTTGCTGTCTTCCGTGAGTCCTATATCTTCTACTGGGGTTGTATCCATTCATGGTCTACGTTGGGTTTCGTGGCCCAAAATCCAAGAAATGGCACGGTGGGACTGTGCCAGATGACACGGGTGTGTCAAGCCGAAGAAGCGACGACGAAAGGAGGCAGGAATTTGGCACAGGGAGGCCATGCCACCCAGGCACGGGGTGACCGTGCCACCTAGCACGGTCGTGCTGGGTTCCCAGTTCTGGAGCGGGTTTTTTGGCGGCTAGGGTTCGCATATTGGGATACAATCTTTGTGGCGGCTAGGGTTCTCCTCTATGAATTAAACCCTAGATTTCTATACTCTATATAAATAGGCCTTACCTAGGATCTAAAATCAGTTCTTCAGACTTCAAGTCCCTAAATCCCAAAATCCATAAACACATTGAGAGGTAGAGAGTTTTGAAATAGATTACAAGAGATATTGTAATTCTGTTGTTGGATCAAATCACTTGTTGTGATTGTGATCGTTTTGTATTCTCCCTGCTCATATAGTGAATTGATTGTGCTCGTCGCCGTCCGTTAGTTTTTCCTACATTGGATTTTCACGTAAATCTTGTGTACCGTTGTTTTGTTCTTATTATCGTTCCTTTAATTTCTGAATATTTGTTTCATCCTATCGCTTCCGCTATTAATTTGCTCTATTTCCTAACAGCCTACAAACTGAGTCCTGCGTATGTTGATTGCATTGAGCTCATAGTCTGCTTTCGCTCATGCCCTGTGCTCCTCGCCCCTTATTACTAAATGTAGTCCTTCCAGTGTGCCTCCCTGTGCGCGTTCTTTCGGGACGGGCTTCCATGTCCCACCTTCTATATCTATCTCCGTCTCTGCTTTTCTGTCGTCTTATTCTTCTCATACAAATGCTCACCCTATGCAAAAGTGATCCAAGTTGAGCATTGTCAAGCTCAAACGTCTGCTGTCTGTCTTGCTGATGTTGAGCTTACTAGTTTCAAACAAGTTTCTCAACATCCTAGATTGTGAGAGGCTATGTCTGAGGAGCACAATGCTTTGATTACTAACAATACGGGGGAATTGGTTCCATCTTACCCTACACCAAACTTGGTTGACTATAAGTGGGTCTACAAAGTGAATACAAATCTAATGACACTGTGGGGAGATACAAAGCTAGATCGGTAGCCCAAGGTATTCACCAACAGGCAGGTACCATGAAACTTTCAACAGTGTTGAACTTGCTACTGTTCGTCTTATTCTTTCTCTTACTGTTGTATTTGATTGGTCTCTTCGTCAGTTAGATGTTAAAAAAGCTTTCCTTCATGGACATTTAATTGGGAAATTTTATATGAAACAATGAGCTAGTTTTGTTAATCTAGATAAACCTTGTTGTGTTTATCGTCCTAAAAATGTCATCTATGGGTTGAAGCGAGCTCCTTGAGCTTGGTTTCACCATTGCAACAGTTTCTTGCTGGCTCATGGTTTTGTCTGTTGCATGACTGATCTTTCCATTTTTATTTACTGCACTGGCGATCTCGCTTAGATTCTTCTAGTTTATGTCGATGATATCATTCTTACTGGGAGTACTGCCTCTACTTTACAATCCTTCATTGCCATTTTGTCTCAGCTGTTTGCAATGAAAGATATTGGTAATCTTTATTACCTCTTAGGCCTTCAAGTGCTTCATTCCTCTTCTGGTCTTTTTCTAATGCAACAAAAATATGTTCTTGATTTGCTAGCTTCGTAAGTTCAACTCCAAACTTTCAAACCTATTAGGACACCCTTTGCTAGTCGTATCCCTTCATGATAGTGACCTACTTGCAGATCCTTCTCTGTATCAAAGTAGTACTGTAGGTGCTTTGCAATATTTGACCAAGACCCGACCTGACATTGTATATTCAGTTTATGCAGTTTTTTAATATATGCATACTCTCTGTACTACTCATATGCTTGTTGTCAAGCGTATTTTCAGGTACTTGCAGGGCACTATGGATTATGGTCTTCTTCTACATCCTTCCGTTGATGCTTCTATCATTGTTGCTTACTCTAATGCAGGCTGAACTAGCTACAAAGACACTTGTCGTTTGACTACTAGTTGTACGATATATTTTGGA
Source organism: Selenicereus undatus (assembly GCA_017589665.1). NCBI lineage: Eukaryota > Viridiplantae > Streptophyta > Magnoliopsida > Caryophyllales > Cactaceae > Selenicereus > Selenicereus undatus. Next base: position 76,555,021 of record JACYFF010003369.1, read on the forward strand.
CCCAACCTGATTGCCTAACGCTCCGAGAAGCAATCTACAGTATCCAAATCATCCACTAAAACTGAATATCACTCAGCTCCCTCGATTGCACTGTTACTGAAACAATTTGGTTACATAAGCTTCTGTTTGATATTGGCATTTCACTTACCGCACCCACATCACACATCTCTATTATGATAATTTGAGTGCTACATACATGACGACCAATCCTAGTCAACATGATTGGAGCAAGCATATCGCTGTGGATTGTCATTTTATTCAGGAACATGTTGCTCATGGAGATCTTACTGTTTGTTATATCCCTTCCAGTTCTTAGCTTGCTAATATTTTTACTAAAGGTTTAACTTCTTAGCAGTTTTTGCATTGAAAATCCAAACCGTCCGTGCATCCCCCAATCAACTTATGGGGGTGCAATAAGAGATACACTAAGGATATAAATGTACATTTATTTTGTACATATTGGTATAAATATCACGCATGTGCTCTCAGGTTAGATGAGCCATTCAACTACGAATCTCACCAACAGCCATAAATATTAATTAGCTCCTGAATCACTAGTTTTATATAACCACTCAAGCTTCTTTTAATTGAAACAAGTTAACATCAACATTAATAAAGTAATTTCGTCTCAATATTTTTGTTAATTATGGTTGATGGTTTAGCTTGCATGGTCACATATTGGTAATAAATTCTTGATGCAATAATAGCTTGCTAGCATCAGCTTTGGATGGACGATATTTCATGGAGTTTAATAGTTTATAGGTGTGGTGAGCATTGTAGCCACCCCACAATGTTAAGATGCTTCTTCTATTATTGTCCTTTGTTTGTGTGGTAGGTCAAACCATGCCCCATTTTTGCGTCTTTTTTTTCTCTCCCATCCTCTTCAAGCTAAGCACAATTTTTCTTATGAAATCGTACTCTCTGAGATTTTGTGCGTGTGTGCCTTTGAACCGGTTTACACTGGTCATATATACATGTCGTCTAACTTTTACTAATTAATTTCATTATTGCAAAAGAAATAGAGAATCACTTAAAATGAAAAGGGCAATGATATATGCAGCAAAAACACAAAAATTATTTGTTTTTAGTTAAAGAATATGAAGATTTGTGTTTGTGTGTGCGTATAAATGTAATAGGTATATGCACACACATATATATATATAACAACACGTACATATGTATAGGTATATAATGTGTGTGTGAAGGTTCTTTTATTTTTTAATCTATTTATTCTGATCGAGTTATTATGATTGATTTTTTTTTTCTAATTATTACTAATCGTACATACCAAGCATGAAAATCACTTAACTGTTATAAGTTATTCTCTTATTCAAAACTTCCACAAATCCACTTATTCCACTTTCAAATCTCATCTAATAAATTTTCATTATGTGCCGAATTAGACTTTTATGTAAAAGGTGCAACAATTCCCACTTGTGGTGACCCAATCATATTTCAAATTACTTTAGTATTCATTATTTGAGTTCATGTACATTCTAGAAATATCATCAAGTACTGTTTAACAATACGTGTTAAAACGTATTGAATAATTCAGCTACCAATACAAGTTGGTTCAAGTGGTTTGACACTTGTTCTCTTAAAGTAAGTGTTGAGATCGCGAGTATTCTACCACAAGAGGGGGGGTGAATTGTGGTGTCTGATTTTCGCGTTGTGAGTAACAAACACCCCTGTAACTTGTTTGCAGAGGGTGTTCTCAAGTATTGCAAATGCGAAAATCACCAAGATAAATGCGGTAATTAAAGCACACACAATTTTTACGTGGAAAACACCTCTAGCCCAACTGAGGTGTGAAAAATCACGACCTACCTCGTGTAGGATTTAACCACTTCACTAAACCGGGCTTAACTCGTTACAAATGTAACACACCTTGTTACAACCTTGCAACCACGTAACCTCCTTCTCTAAGGCAGATTACACCACGTCCAAATCTCACCAGATTGGACACGTCCAAAGTCCACACGACTGAGGACCACTCACTCACTTTTCTGATTCAAGATCAGGGTTACAAAACACCTTACCGGGTGCTTCTGACTTAAGCAGATGTAAGGTACAATGAAGTCCTAGTATGCCAATATATTGAAAGCTCAGTTTAAACACAACTTGAGTTGGTTTTACTTTTCTCAAGAGTAGCTCAAAATTCCTCTAGAAAAACCACTTTTTGAAATTTTCCTTTTGCATATGTTGTGTGTTTCTCAGTTTTCACTCTTTGCTTTTCTTTCTGTCTGTGTGTGTATCTTGTGGGGACGAAAGAGCTGCGGTTTTATGCACCACAAAACCAACGGTCAAGAACCAAGGAGAATCACCTAAGTTTGGAAAATGATTTTCAAGAAAAATACTCCCAACGGCTAGTGACAAGTTCTTTTCAAGTTATAAGGGATTTGTTATCTTAAGAGATAACCCTTATCTTCCCATAGCCGTGAAGAGGATTTAAAGAAGCGGCCAGAAATCTCTTCAGTTTTTGAATACTTATCAAAGCCGAAAATATGGGAAAAAGGAAATCCTTTTAGTTTTGGCAAATCTCCTATTTTCGCAAATCTCCCACAATATTTTCAGAAAAATATCATTTTCAGAAAAATAGCAAACTTGGAGTTTAAAGAAATTATTCTGGAGATCTTGGCCAACCGAAATGAATTTTCAAAGATAACCGGGTATGGTCACTTTAATTCAGAAACACCCTAGGCACCTGTTTGCAGGATTGTTCGCAATTGGTGTTCTGAAGCACTTAGCGCAAATACCGATTCAAGAGGTGTTTAAAAAGCATTTTCAATATTGGCATATTAACAAGAGTCTAAATAAATAAAACCTATATACCCAAGACTTCTTGTTTTGAACCAGTCATCTTGTCCAAGATTTGTAGACCTGCTGTGAACACCAAGGCCACCTTGTTTGCTGGGGTTGTTCTTTGCATTGCTAGAGTTCAGAAACTGATCTTCACATATAATCAACTCATCGAGGTGGTGTTCTTAACTTGATCGTGAGCCATCAAGGTATGAGACCTGTTCTTAAGAATTGTTCTCACATGTAGCAAACCAGTTAATACAATAAAGATTACAAACACCAATTAGGCCTGTTTGGGGAACGTGTTTGGAGCAACATTACTTGGACAGATTTTTACACTTGGATTTGTTATCATCAAAACTTAAAAATAATAACTCAACAGTAAGGTCTCAAGTTTGGGTCTTGTGAATGGAAAAAATTTATGATGATCGAGAGAGCTCTACCCCTTATTAAGCCAACAATAATTCAACTCTAATGAAATGGATGATCCAAAATCAAAAGAAAAAAAAGAGAAATTTGGCTCTTTTCTAATTATGCGCGGTCACTAGATGTAACTTTATTTGATTTTATACCATTTGTTAATGAGTTTCCAGCTAGATCAAGATGTGCTAAATTAGGTGTGAATGTAAGCTGAGACTTAGGCCTAAATGGGAGCCCCTTGCATTATGAGAGTATAATTAAGGTTCGAGTCATGAGGTACATCATAGAAGTTGGAACGTGGTAAAATTATCATATATTTTTTTTTGATACATATTTATCTCTATTACTATCATCCAGTTCGTATATAACACCTTATGGATATAGTGTCAAATGGCTTAGCAGACACCTCTTTGACAAAGATATTTGTGAAGTAACGAGAAGTAGATACATACTGAACAATAAAAGCTACTCCATCTACTATGTGTTCTCGAATAAAAAAAGTAGTCAACTAGGGTTCTGTTCATAGTTGAATACAACTAGGATTTGACCTACATATATAGGATACACAAATAAAAGAGAGAAAAAAAATAAAAGTTTTTTTTTTTGAAAAAATGACCCAGTCTGAAAATCAGCTGTTAGTTGGTTACATTAATTGTGTGATTGCTTTAGCTGTTAGTTTTTAGATAATTGTATTACTTTTTTGGCTTAGTTGATTGTATTAGTTGTTTTTGAAAAAGATACTTGGTTAAATTAGGTGTTGCTACTAATAGTATTTGGTAAAATTTCACTTTTGCCTATATTTCAATTTCGGAGGTTTTTAAACAATACAACTTTTTCTTACATATTTGTGTTTTTTTTTTCAATATAAATTATAAATAAGAATTATGTGATACATAAAGTTAAGTTTAAATTTTTTTTCTAATTTTAATATTTATTATCATAATGTTTTTTAAATGCTAAATGTTTTTCTTTTTAATAGCAATTGAAATTTATGTGACATAGAAATATTTATTTATCATGTAAGACTATTTAATATAAACTATTTTTTAAATTTAGGAGTGTTCAAATTAGATGCATTAACTTAAACAACTTCTCCACGCACAACTCTTGCCCTAAAAAGGAAAAAAAAAACTCAAAAATCGAAATCGTAAGCATCTAACATTTGAAAATAACATTTGTGAATAGCATTTGATATAATTTTGTCCAAATTATTGGAATTAATATAATTATTTTAATAATAAATATAAAAAAAACTCATTAAAAAAGCTATCCTAGAAACCTTTTTACAAACTAAATTTCTATGTATAAAAAACTAATTCAAAAACCTAATCAGCCATATTCAAATAACTTTTCAATCAAAGTCAAAAACATAATACTTTCATTTTGTTTTTTTATATTCAAAAAACTATTTATTAAATACGACAAATATATATCTTGACAAGCCTGCCGACGAAGCTTTGAGTAAACACATTCATGAGAAGAAGAAATAGTACCACAAGTGGACAGAAAGTATCATGTTTTACAATTTATTTATCTACAAATTAAATAAACAATTTCCTTTTATTTGGATGCTGATAAATAAGGACCAACTTCTGGGGAACATCCAATGGCCACATTGAATGTCCTAAGTTAATCATATGATTTGAAAGTTGGCCTTATCTTGTGGTCCTCCAACCTCTATATACTGTGATTTGTGACGGCTTTCGTCTTTGAAAGCCGAACCTAATTACCCAGCAACTCATCCTCACATCATTTGAATTTGGCTTAGCAACTGTTACACTGGATGCTTTCACAACTTGCGTCCAAAATTCATGTAAGTTTACGTATCATTTCAGTAGTTGCTATGTGTACAGTATTAGTCACTAATGCATCCAATCGTCCTTCCAAGTCTACATGATCGGATTGGTAGACAATCATATTTCAAGTAGCAACTGATTAGTTCATTGGTATTCTCAAAATTCTTTCCTTTGCTTCCTTTGTTATGCGTTAAAAAAAAAAAAAAAAACTCTTGTTCAATCTAAGACGCGTGCAATTGAAGCACCCTTAGGCACTTGTGCGCTTATGCAACCTGCTTTTTGTTTTTGTATAACTTTTTAAATTTTAATTTATTTTTTGCCATGGGGTAACTAGTTTATGTTTTCACGCTTATTTAGCAATGAGAGACTGAGACTGTCTGGAAAAGAGCGAGGGTAATGTCTCACTTTTTCCTAGTAAAGTGGGTGTTTCTGAATTTAATTTGTTTCGTTAACTAATCATTAATTTTGATTAGTTGACTCAATAATCTAATTTTTAATTTGTCTGTCTAAAACATAAGTCTATTTTTTTAACATAAATATATCAAACACGTTGCTATTAACAATACATAAAGAGTTGCTCTCACTAGCTCAAAATAACTTTTTGTGCTGATACATCACTTGCATCAACTTGAATGAATTGCAACCGTTAAGAATAGCCTAACAAAAACAAAAGGGAACAAGTTGGCAACAAAAGACACATAACGAGTCACGTGTGTAGCATACTGTTAGTGATATCCTTCTCTCAACATCCGTTCTCAATTTCTCAATTTTGATGCATAATTTTGCTCTTCATGAACAGTGTTGGGTTGAATACTTGAATTTGCCAAACCCAATTTGCCGCTCCCATTCCCAGTTTAATTTATACGTATACATAGTACATTTCACATGCACATGCAGCTAGTACCCACTTCCAGGCCAGCTAGCCCATGGTTCAATGAATCAGGGTTCTAGGCAGGAGTGAAGTCAGAAAATTCATTAGGATTCGGTTAATATTACAGGCTTATTTTCATTCAAAAAACAGAAACTCATGGTTAAAATATTTGTATTTTGGGGGTATTTGGTAAGTTAATGAGCAAAATCTTTAGGTTGGTAATAGAAGTATTGGGCTTGACTTCTTCTCATATTATTACATGCCGCTCTCCAGTACCGGAAAAGAATATTAAAAATTGATATCGGGTTCAAATTAAAAGGTCAATCAAATAAAAAATAAGTGAGTTATTAGAATTGAATGAACAAAAAAATAACTATTGATAAAATTAATAATTGCGAGAGAAATCACTTCGGTTAGCATTAGAAAATAGATAGAGAGAGGTACATATATGGTGAAACTGTTTCCTTTTGATTCAAGATTTTAAGGATTTACAACTATCTCAATCCTGTTAAGATATTGGCTAATAGTTAGTTGGAAGTTGAATGAACAACTTTTGTTATTGTTTGTATTTTGTAAATCTAGTTAATAAAGGTATAGTTAGTGAATCATATAAGTTGCCTTTACATACAGCTAAATTAAAAACAGAACTATGCAATTTCGTGTTTTAATATTGAAACCTTCAACCAAAAAGAAATCAAAGGCAATATTGCCTGAGATTGCCAGAGTAGGGACGTACTATGGCTATGTTCTTTTCTATGACTTGAAGGATTTAACTCCTTACAGTTTCTTACATCTTTAACTAAATTCTTACAGCTTCTACATTTTCTTCGGTCTTCTTATATATTTTTTATAACATTCAACTTATAATATATTTTTCTTCTCATATTTATAGAACTATGTATATATTTTTTATATCCTACTAATATGAAAACTCCTGTACCTTTTTTTTTATGAATATAATATTTGTAAATATAAAAATAGAATTTAACGATGTAAATTATATTTGAGTTTCAACATGAAGCATATATGCTATTGTAGAGAAAATAGGTCAACATATTTTAAAATTGTAATACAAAAATCGCATCTATGTTTGAGTTTCAAAGTGAATCATATATGAAAATAATCAAACTACAAGTGACGATAGCATTTCAACCATTTCATCCATACATATATCCATGACAACTTGGCTGCTATCATTGTACAATTGTACATTGGGTTGAATTTAATTGCAAAATTTTTAATTTAAATAGGATTTTATTTTTAGGGTTCTATTTAATTTTATTGAGAAAATTTGTTATTTTTAAAATTTGTTAATAAAGAGGTGAAGCTAATTTTAATTTTAAAAAGCCACCTCAAGTGTAAAGCATATTTGGTTCTACATATTTGCCAACGTGAATTTATATTATTTTTATTTAATTAACTTGTTTATTAATTATGTTATTTTAATATTATTTTTTATCATTCCAAAATGATAATTGTAGAAAAATAGTAAAAAATTGTAATGTTATAATATAATTTGTTTAGTGATGTTGTAAAATTTATTTCATAAATATCAGTGATATATGTAATAATTTTTTTCCACAATGCATACATTAAAGACCAACAATCATGTATATATATCTAAAAATTATAGTTTATAATTTTTTAATAATTGAACAACTTTTTATATCTGTCCTTATAACTTTTTTTAACTTCTTATATCTTCTTATAATTTTTAACTTCTTTTTTATAATTCTTATAACTCCTTGACCAAAAAAATGAAAACATGCATATGAGTTGGGTAAAAAGGGGGAAAAAAAATAAAAACCCTTGCAGAGCTGAGTTGTATGATGAACAGTTTAGAAAGGAAAAATGACGTCAGCATTTGAGCCCAGCACGCAAGGGCAACAAATCGTTTAACAACAGAGGTGCTTCAAGTGCCTCTAGCCGCTGAGCTGGTCAAAACTTACTGTCACTACATGAGCAATTTATGAATTTTACGATGGGAAGCGGCTGCGGCCCCATTAGCCCCCGTGAATTGAATCCGCCCCTTGTTTTAGAAAAGGGCCAGGCGACACTTGTGGAGCAGTTAATTTAAGAGCATATTTAGCAGAATTTTAGTTTTAAAAATTCTGATATGTTATGTTAGTAAAAGTTTTATAATTTTAAAACTTATATTTTATTATTTTTTTAATAAATAGAACTCAATTTTAATTATTCAATAAAAATATTTATCATGAACCTACCTCATAACACACAACCTATTTTTTAAATTATTTAAAAATTATAAATTAACTCCAAAAAAAAAAACAAATAATAAAAAAATCCCAAAATTTACACGCATGGAGGAACGCCCACAGGTTCCTCCCTGCGCCCCCCCCCCCCATTTCTCCCCCCTTGCTGCCAGAGAGCATTTGACACGTGTGTGACACGCAGGCCCCACCTATGACCCGCGTGCTCACCGTTGCCAGTGATCTAAGAACATCATGATAAGATTACTATTACAAGATATCAAATGAATAAATAAAGAACACTTTTTTGGAATTTCTCAATCCAAGTTCCTTCAACAATGAATGCATAGACTCTAGTGTACCTGGTGCATTACTATTTTCTAGTTTAGTAATTTCGTAATATAGGAAAAATTAGGGGTGGCAAAATTTGCGAATCCGGACAACGTCGACAAAACTTTTTTGTTTTATTTGTTGATTTTACAGGTTTGCCCTTATAAAGTTGCTAACTTATTTTGTGGTGTTGGTGTTGACTTCTTCTTCTTCGTCAGTATAATATGTTATTTGTGAATCATTAAGGTTCATGTTAGGTTGATACCAAATTGTATATTCAAAAGTTTTTTCTAGCAATGAAATGTTATCTTTTAATAAATTTATTGTTATGGGATGAACTCTTTCAGGTAAAGTTGCTAAATAATTTAGTCTATGTTTATAGTGATTTAGCAAGTTTTGTCTCATAGTTCTAGGAGTTAAATCAAAAGATCTTAAATAATCCCATGCTTTTTCTTGGGTATAGTGTTTTAGTTCAGGCAGATTAAAGCTTTGTCCTGCTATATAATCTCCATCTTTGTCCAACTTAGAGTTAGATTGTAATTTGTTTTTAAACATGTTTACTGTAGTTATACCTTGATCTAGAGGTCAGGCTCTGATACCATTTGAGAGGGGGACTAGTGGTTTTTATGGAAAAAGCGGTAAAACCATTTGTTGAATTGATTAAGTGAATCACACGAAAAGGGTCTGTCAAGTCTTTAAAGATGGTACTCGGATACTAAATTCTCAAATGAAACTTCAAACTAAATATCAAATACTTCTATTAAAACAACATTAAATTAAAGAAATTATACCTTCAAGAGTTGGATCTGTCTTACTCCTTCGTGCTCGTTTTACTCCACTCTGATACGAGGCTTACCTACTCGTTCAGACCTTCTCCTTCTCTCTCTAATACCGTTTCTTTAACCAAAGTTGTAATAACAGAACTATCGATACAAAGTTTTGTGGAAAGATTTCTCTTTTATTCCATTGATAATTGTTCTCCTTTCCCTAAAGGGATGAAATTAGAACATTTTGAGAGATTTCTTACAGAGAGATTTTTCTTCCCAATTGCCGATGCCTTCTACTGAAACAAACTTAGCTATTTAAAGAGATAAAGAGTGCGCTATGACGTAAGCGCTTACATCAGGAGAATCTAAAGAGATAAGATTTCTAGCTAAAAAGATAAGCTTTACAGATAAGATCTCACTACTTTGCTTTTACTGGTTTGTCTTGTTGTGTCGGCAAAGATAAAGGCATGATCTCTTGTGACTCACATGTTGACAGCTTTTATGCAGAGAGCATCTTTCTTTTTGCTTTGTCTTGTTCTATTCTGTAGAGGTCAGTGAATTTTGTTCGCACAGCTGGACTGCCTAGAAATTTCTTGGGCTCCAGAGAATAGCTGAATTCGAATAGTTGTTCATCAACTGAAATGCTTTCAGCTGCTTCAGTTGTTACAAGAATGAGATTGTCTTCAGAGTATAGAGTTCTTGCTCCTTTAGTCATTAAACGCTCGCACTGGCATTTAACAGCTAAAGCACCTGTAGATCTTCTGTAATAGATCCATCCTTGATCAAAGTGGGGAAACTTATAATGTTTCTGTTTTTCTGCTTGAATAGAAGGAGGTTGTGATGAATTTCCAGATTTTGTAAGGTTAGAGATTTCAATTAAATGAATAGTAGGGTAAATAGTTTCTTCGTCTTTCTCAGGAGAAATGGCGAAAAAGCGAAGACATAAGTAACCTTTGCTGAAACGTTTAATAACTTGTTTCAGATTGGGTGAGAAGTATTGAAGTTCAATAAGACTTAAACTAGGGTAGCAATAGTTTAAGTATCCATAGGTAAAAAGTTCAAATACTAAATCAGGACTTGCTTTTGAGAATGCAAGGATCCTTGGGAATAGAGAGTCTCTGGGATTGTAATAGAGTTCAGGTAATCCGGAGATCTTCTGATAAGCGAGAACAGTGGCTTCATGAAAGTTTCTGTAAAAAGAGTCAGAGAGTTCAATAGTTCGAGTGCCAGTATTGGGATTAACTGGTCTTGCAGCTAATAGCTTAGCTTTAAGTTGCTGCTTCTCTTTCTCTTCTTCAGAGAGGGGGTGTGAAGCTTTTCCCTGATTGGGCCGAAAGGAGAGTTCAGAGAGTTCAGATTGTTCAGTTTGGACTTTTTTCAAATCCATAGTTGAAGAGTTCTTTTTGAGCTGTTCAAGAGTTTGATGGAAATAGGTTGTTAGGTCTCGAGCTTTTCCAAGATCAGCTCTAAGATCAACAACAATTTCCTCGATAGCTTCGATCTTGTCATTCACAGCTTCGCAGTATTCGTTTATGTTTAATAGAATATCTTCAAAGTTCTGAATCAACTGAGTATGATCCGTTTGTTCCATTGGATCTTTACCTTTGTCCGATGAACTCATGTTCTCTTGTTAAATAATCTGCAATAAAATTGTTTTTTCCTGCAACATGCTCATAAATTGCATTAAATTGAGATAAAAATAATTGCCATCGGTGTAATTTACGCATGTGAGGTCCATTGTCTAAGGCTTGTTTTACAAAAGTAGTTGCTGCTTGGTTGTCTGTTAAGACTTTAAATGACTTAGGTAGCAAAAAGAGTCTCCACTTGGTAATTCCTCTAATAATTGCTAAGAGTTCCTTTTCCATAGTATTATAATTTTCTTCTCGTTCAGAAAAAGTTCCACTATGATAACCACAAATTTCATTCAGATCTGTTTTTAAAACTGCTGCCCATGTTTTGTCAGATGCGTCTGTTTGCAGAATTAAATTGTCTTCAGGTTCAGGGAGTCTAAGACAGGGGAGTTGTTGACATTCTGTTTTTAATTTTTTAACAATGTCAGTATGTTTTTCTGTCCAACCAAGAGTATTGTTTTTGCGAAGTAAACTTTGTAATTCTTTCTTCTTTTTGGCTAATTCTGGGATATAGGAACTAGCATAGTTTAAGAGACCTAAGAAACCTTGAATTTGTTTCTTTGTTCTTAATTCGTCTGGATATTCCATGATTTTTCTAGAGATATGTGGTTGTAAACTAATTCCATTAATTCCAACTTCAAAGCCTAAAAATTCAATTTTTTCTTTCTCAATAGTGGCTTTTTTCTCACTAAGACAAATTCCTTCTTGAATTGCTGTTTCTAAAAATGTATTGAGATGCTCACGATGTTCTTCAAGAGTGTCTGAACTGATTAGGATATCGTCTACATAGACAATAAGAAAATTGTTAAGATGTTTGAATACATTATCCATTCTTCTTTGAAAGATTCTTGGTGCGTTTTTTAGTCCAAAAGGCATAACAATCCATTCATAAAAGCCTTGAGGAGTACTAAAACCGGTATATTTTATACTAGTGTCTTCCATTTTTATCTGCCAGAATCCAGATTTGCAGTCAAATTTTGAAAAGAATTTTTTATTTTTCACAAGGTTAATTAATACTTCTTTATTTGGTAGAAAGTAGTTGTCTGTCTTTGTGAACTGATTAAGCTTTTTATAGTTGATAACCATTCTAGCTTGTCCTCTTCGTTTCTCTGCTTCATTAAATACCAAAAAGGCTGGTGAAGAGTATGCACCATTAGATGGTTTGATTAGTCGTTTATCTAAAAGTTCTTTGATTTGAATAGAAAATTCTTTAATGTCATCTTCAGAGTACAACATAGGTTTTTCTTTAATATAAATCTCTTGTGTTAATTCAATTTTAGCTCGTGGATGTTCAGGTTTCCAAAATTGTAATGGATTTTCAGAACAGATGCGTTTTAGTTTTGCTAATAGTTCTTCCTTTTTGATAATATGAACTGTAAAAGTGGGTTTTTGTATATGAATTTGAAGGGCGATTTGTTCATAACCTTGTCCACTACGCTTCGCGCGTACTCTGTAAGGATTTTTTAGAGTGGGTATTTTTAAAGTATGACCACATTTGGTTGTAAGATAAATAGTATAAGGAGTTTGCGTGAATTTCACAAACTGTTTTAAGAAATCATTTCCTAAAAGAATATCATAACCTGAGTTGTATTGTAAAACTGTAGGTATAGTAAGAATCTTGTTTCCTAAAATTATAGAAACATTGTTCTGTATTAAATCTAAATAGGTGGGAACAGGATGAACACCTTTGATTCTGATTTTACGGTCATTGGGGAGTTTATCCCACTTGGGTAGTAAAAAGTCTTGAAAGAAAGTTACTTCAGATCCTGTGTCAATTAAAGCGGTGGTTGTAATGTCTAATTCTTTAACCGTTACATCGATATAGGTGAGAATTGGTATTTCAAGTTGCTTCATATTCTATCAAGAATAATGGGACTGTTTTGATTTAAAAGAGTTATATGGGTAGGTCCAATTTCATAGTTCGTATATTGGTCTAGGAAGTTCATTCCTAAGAGTATATGATAAAATTCATTATTTATAGAATGATCAATATAACAATTAAATTCTAATAATGTGGATGTAGGAGTTTTCATCATGATTCTAGACTGTTGATTTAAAGTTGCTTTTTGACCATTATAGGTAACAAAGTTATATTCTGTGGCTATTGAGGCTACTAAGGGTAATGGGATACAATGGCTTTGAGATGAGCCAGTATCAATCAAGATTTTATTTGTAATCCAAGTTTGTCCATTAAAATAATCCAATTTTACTTTATAGGTACTATTCTGAGGAGGTTTAAGTAAAGGAGTTATAGTTCGAGGGGTTGTTGTTGTACTATAGCTTCGTGTTAAAAATGGTTGATTAGCTACTCTTATACCTCTTTCCGTATAAGAAAGTCTAGGTGTTTGATAACTAGTTGATGCTTCATCATGCTCTACTAATTGAAAATCTGTTAATGCAGGTATTTTGGCTTCCTGTATTGGAGGGGAGATGATAGTGCTGACAGTTGAAAAGATTGGATCAACGGTTATTTTTCCTGTTTGCTTAAAATCTTTTATTGGAAAGTTTGAATTAGAAAATATGTATAATCCTCTGTAATAAAAGGATAATGCATCATTTCCTGGGTGTAATCCAATATCTGTTAAGAGTTTGAATTGTAAGTTTAACGTGTCTTCTATATTTCTGCTTTGGAGGGTTACAGAGTAGTTTGGGTAGCATTCAAAAATTAATTTTTTGTAAATTAGATTTCCTTGTAACGTTCCTAAATGGCTATTTTGAATATTTCGAAATCTCTGGTCATGTAGTGATAAAATAATAGGAGAGTTGATTCCTTCTTGAAAGCAGGCGTTAACAGCAATTTGTATTCCTTGTAAATGAACATATTTAATAAGTTTTCTATCTTTTGTTGGGATTTCTGATAAAAATTTGTCTATTATTTCTCGAGTCATTAATCTTAACCGAATATTTCCTTGTAAATGTTGAATTTGAACTGGTTGTTCTGTAGTGTAGAGTTTAAAGTATCTTACTGATTTTCGTGTTAAAAATTCATCTAATTTTTTCATGAATGTTCGAAGATCCTTTAATGATAAATCTGTAGCCATAATTTTTTCAAAAAGTCTTTGATTAAAAGTAATTATTCCCGTATAATTTTCATTATTTTCTTGTTCTTGTTGCTGCATAATTTCTGTTTCTTCAGTATTCATCTTCGGAATCTGAATAATCTTCTGTTTCTGATGTATTAGTTTCAGTTCCTGAACTGATAGATTCATAACAGCTTAAAATTGTTTCATGCATATTATTTTCTGTTATTGGATATAGTTCGTCTTGAATTTCTTCAAATTCTTCGTAAAAAAGTTTAACTATATTGGCTTTTCTTCTGTTACAGTCAATCGACTTGTGTCCAATTTCTCCACAATTCCAACATTGGCATGAAGTTGGTTTTTTACTTCTTTTATAGTATCGATTTTGTGGGTTAAAATTTTCTTGAGTTAGTTTTTCATGTCGAAAATGTTTACTACTTTTCTGTGGTTTATTTACTGATTTTTCAGATTTTGCTTTTTCTGTTTTTGTTTTCTTGGGCGTAAATGTTTTCTTTTTTTGAAAATTTTTTCCTTGGTGTCTTTCTTGTTAAAGGTTTCTTTGTTGTTTGTTTTGGAGTTCTTTTTCGTTTAGGCCGAAAGTTAGGATAATTTTCACATCCATATTGTCCTGGTTCAGTAACATTTTCACAGCATAAAGTTGCTTCTTTAATATATCTTCTTCTTTGTTCTTCTAAACATAATTTTGTCATTTCTTGGTTTATGCAGGATTGTACTGCTGCTACAGTTCGGATAACTGTTGGATTTTTAACAAAATTTTCAAACTTATCTGAAAAATATTTGTTCCAAGGGTGAGGGAATTTGTTCAATAGCAATTGTATGTAATTTTCTTGGTTTTCTCTTGAGTCATATAGCTCATAATAATACTTATCGAATTCGCAAAAGAAGTTTTTGTAATTACATAGGTTACAAATTCGTAAGTTTGTAAGTTTATATAATGCTTCTTTTTGGGATTCATATTTATTAAGTTCAGTATCTTGGGCATAATCAAATCCTTGAAATTGTCCAATTAAGTATTTTTCAAAAGTCCATATTCCATACTCGATAGATTGAGAGAGACTGTTTTTTACTTCAACTTCAATTATATTTCGTACAGTTTTAGATAATCCGTTATACCAATTTCGCACAATTCCTTGGAAAGAGAAAATTATTAAGTTGTAAATAGCATTTACATCTCTTCCTTCTGCTGCATGTGTTGGTTCTTGTAATAGTGATAGTATTACTGAATAGCCCCAATTGTCTATTGTCGCTCTTTTATCTGTTACGCAATCCAGATTTAAAATATATCCCCATGCGGGTACAGGTTCTAATTGTAAAGGATTTTTAAGTTTAAATTCGTCATTTATCATAGATTTTTTAGAAACTTTTCTTTTAAAGTTTTCAGTATGTTTGTTCTTGTGATTGTTTTGATTGTCTTGGAACGGATTAGAGGGTTCTCCTCTTTCAAAGTTATTTGGATGATTACTTCCTCCACTTTCTGTTGGTGTTCCTGCTTGCATATTTACTTGTTTTACTAACTCGGTTAATTGTAAATTTTCGAAGTCATTTAATAGTTCTTCAATTTCCCTGTTATATTCACTCATAGTTGGCTACTTTCTGCTTCTTCATGTTCTTTAGCTTTAATTAGTCTTCTTTTTTCAATAGTTTTTTGAATAGTTTCAGCTTGTTCTCTGATTACATTCTGTTGGTATCGCTCAATATATTTAGCGTCGTCACTGTTGGGTGTTATTTTTTCAGGAATTTTAATTTCTATAGGTGTATATTCTCTCTTTTGTTTTGGTTTTAACATACTTTCAAATGTTAAGTTTATAAGTTGTATTTGTAACACTAACTGCTTGATAGAGTTATTAATTTCACTAATTTCTTGTTTAACAGCTTGGAGTTCACTTTCTAGTTTTGGAAAGCTCATTTTTTAATCTTCATCATTAAACCAAAATTCAGTATCGAATTGATCTAAATTGTTGTCAACATTGTTCTCTATGTTTTCACAGATTTCTATATAAGTTCTTCGTTCTTCCTCATAGATTAATAGATCAAGTCTGTCTTCATTTAACCATATTATTTCTTTAGACATGTTGTTTTTTCTTAACTGATCAATTTTCAATATATAAATTTTTTCTTTGTCTATAATGTCCTTTTTT
>JACYFF010003369.1:76593370-76629150 GCA_017589665.1 Selenicereus undatus
ACATAAACGAAGAATTTTTGTTCTTAGGAGCCAAAAGAATAAAATATTCATTAATTCAAAGAAATTATATACATATATATATATATATGTGTGTGTGTGTGTGTGTGTGGCAAAACATCATGTATAATATTTGTTCATTTATGCTCTCGATACAATTAAAAGTATCTAGTTACACAATTGTGTTTTCCCGTCTCTTCATAAGACTTGATCAAAATACAGAAAGTTGAGAAGCAAAGGTTCTAATTAATGTCAAATTACAATAGAACACTATGTATACTATCGTGATTGTGGGATTAACTCAAGAAACCCCCCCCCCCAAGTTTTGAATCGACCTAAAATAATAGATATATGTGATTTAATATTAATAGCTAGTTACGGTTAATTACCAATGTTAAGTTTAGACATTGGTTAAGATTAAACTATTTTCTTTCCCTTTTCCTAATTTTCTCTTGTTCTTTGGTCCTACAAAATTGTTCATCGATAATAAGTTCCATTTTGCTTTGTTGGTAGACTTCTATATAGTTCTCTCTATAAATAATAAGATGCCATGGTTACCAAAACTCCTTGTGTTTTCCAAAAAAGGCCAATCAAGTAAGCAAAAGATTAACTAATTAACACCTCGTTCTTTTTTGTTGTTCTATATCCTAAATTAAAACTGATTGTCAGCACAATATGCACATTGAAACTTCTTTAAGATAGGACAATTAATATGGAAGTTTTTTTTTCTTTAAAACAGTAAATGGATCAATCTTTTGGACTCCTATCTAGAGAATATCCTGATATTGTACCATAATAAGTCAAGGCAGGAAATAGGAGAATGCCCAAAATTTCAAACAAGCTAGAGCTCATGACTAACACCCCACCCACACACAATTTTCCTCATCACAATAAGGCATTAATGAACCCCCCCCCCCCAATATCGGAGATAGGGTCGGTAAAAAAAATCCGTACTTTCTTAAAATTCGCAAAATCCGCTCCAATAAGTGTGGGTATGGGTGGCGAAAATGGAAAAAAATGAGGTGCGAATTGCTTAAATAGGCATGGGTATGGGTATAGCTCATACTCAACTCATACATGTTTTATCAATATCTCTCGCCCAATATAAAGCCCGTACTCATTTGTTTAAAGTTTTAATTTGTTACTTGTACTTGAACATTGCTTTGAGTTATATGATATTCAAAACTTCGGTGAGACATTTTGTTTAAAACTGTAATTGTCAAGTGCTAATTTATTGCTGTGATTGACATACTTTTAGTTGTATTGAACGTGGTATGATATGTTGTTAGAAGTTTGGTGTTAATATGACATATTAACTATTTGATATCGAATATGAGTACAAAATGAGTTTAATTCTTTTTTGTCTTTATGTATCTGAATAAAACCAACATACTCGCTATACTCAGTTGGTATGGATATGAGTATATGTTTACAACACTCAGCGGATATAAGTATGGATATAAATGTTAATTTTAAAAATAAATATAGTTAAGGGTATGACTAAATCCGTCTCATATCCATCCAATTACCACCCCTAAATGGAGGCATGAGAAGTGTATGAAGATGTTTGCCATTTAGATAAATACCTCTTCGGCATTGACAATTATTCCAAGGGCACTTCTCTTCAAAACTAATAAGTTTGTCACGTTAACCAAAAAATCTTTGGATCACCTCATAAGCTGCGGACCCCAAAAACTAGCAGTAGCTTGGCGGCTTCAACTTGTTGCACTTGTTTAATGAAAGCAAGTCAGCTAGCTAGAGAGCAAGCACCTAAGCTAGCTACTTTGCCGACGTTTTATATAAATAAATGAACAGAATTATATGGTAGGGTTTTTCCATCGGGAACTTCCTCTCATGTTATCTGGCATTTTTGGCATCTTGGAATTAGACCAATCAGCAGGTCTGTATCCTTGTTGCGGGGCATCCCTCTCTCTCTCTCTCTCTCTCTCTCGCACACAGTTTTTCCCTTTTTTTGGTTGAAAGGAGAACGTGATTCAAAGCCATGCTAAATTTATATCAAGGGTGTATTTGATAGGAGAAAAAATTATTTTTTAAAAAAATTATTTTTTATGAAAAATATTTTCTCAAGAAAAATAATTTTTCACTTACATTTTCAGTTATTTGGTAGAATAGAAAATCATTTTCTTTTCACTTCATTTTTTGCTATTTGATAGAATGAATATCTTGTCCTCACTTCATTTCGTTTTACCATCGACCCCCTCTCTGTTCACTACTCTGACCCGACATAACTAACGAATTCTGTTTCTCTTCCCTCTTCAAAATCAAACCCAAAACATTAATAAGAAATGTACTCAGTAACAAACCCAACAAAAGAGATAGTCAACACTAATGAATCTCAATTTTTTCACTACTTCCAAGGATTCCTCAGTTGACTTTGAGTGATATTAAATCCAGATTAAAGAAAATGACGAACGGGGAGATGAGTGTCTCAGATTGCGAAGTTCTTCAAAAGGACAACTATAACAAGATCAGAGAACTCAAGAAATAATTATAGAGATCAACGATGGAAATCATCGATGAACATGATGAACATGAAAAAGAGGGGAAGAATGAGAGACAAAATGAGAATGAAAATAGAGTGATTCTAAGCACAATTAAAAGAAAATAAAACGAGAGACAAAATTGGGCAACGAAAATTGGTCTTGAAAAATCATTTTTCCTACTTTTTCAAGGGAAAACAATTTTCTTCAAATGGGGTAAAAAGATTTTCCTCTCCTTGTTTTACCAAACGGCGTAAAATGGGAAAATTATTTTCCGGAAAAATGATTTTCCCCCCTACCAAACACACACCAAATATCAAATACTTCGGGCCTATTTTTTCGTTGGTAAATTTTAATTTACTAATTTTAACTCACTTCAACAACTTTTAATAAAAATTTTTAATTTTAACTAACTTTAACTCACTTCAACCAATTTCAAAAAAAAAAAAATCAACTTTAAACCACCATGTAAAACAAAAATATATACCAACTTCTTCCAACTTCAACTCACTTTAACCTACTTCGACTCACTGCAACTCGTTTCAACGAAAAAATCAACTTCAACCAATCTCAACCAACTTATCTCATTTCTCAACTCATATTTCCTATTGAGGGCTTGTTCTTTTTGTTGGTTTTTTCCAGTTTATTAGGGGCGGATTTAGTGTGGTGTTAGTGGGGTCACCCGACACTCCTTTCGCCTCAAAAAAATAGTTTGCCGCAAAACTCAAAAAATTAAAAGTTCTATATAAATATGAGATAAGGCATGTTGTTACATGAAGTTGTCTGTAGGCTAGCGGTTAGGGGTGAAAGGGATCGAGTACCCGATTGAGTCTTTAGGAATTAGAACCGGTTGGAATCGGATCCTAGAATTTGGAACCAGTTCCTGACCCGATTGAAATTGGGTCATAAAATTTGGACATGGTCCAATTCAGGGTGTCTGGTTTCTAATTAACATTTTTTTTTTTTAAAAAAAAGATTTTTCTCATTTCCCCAAAGAAAGTATGGAGAGGGAGAGATTGAAGGAAGTTGAGAACCCATATATGAAGCCAAATGTCTTAAAATAAAATTACAAGGCTAAATTAAATATGCAATAAGTAATAGAGAAAATTCACATGCTCTAAAGTAAACTCAGAGAATTGGAGACAATGATAATTAGAAGCCCACAAATCAAGATTACAAAACGAACAAGAAACATACAAATTATTTTAATGCACTTGAAATAGAGAGAAAAAAGAGAAAAACTGTCAAAATTATATAAAAACAAATACATAGTAATTTTTTTTAATTTCTAATTTTTGATTTTTCAATTTTATTTTTTTATTTTTTTAAAATTTTTATATTTATTTTTTTATTATTTTATTTTTTTGTATTTATTTTTATTTTTCTTAAATTTTTTAAATTTTTTTAGTTTAAATTTTTTTATTTTTTTGTATTTATTTTTTATTTTCTTATTTTTTATTTTTTTGTATTTATTTTTTTATTTTTTATTTTTTTGTAATTTTCCGTTGGTTGTTTTTTTGGAATAAAAAAATGAAAAATAAAAAAATAGATACAACAAAATAAAAAATAAAAATAAATATAGAAAAAATATTAAAAATTAAAAAATTAAAAAATTAAAAAAATTAAAAAATTAAAAATAAAAAATAACAAAAATAAATAAATACAAAAAAATAAAAATAAAAAAATAGAAATAAAAATAGAAAATGAAAAATTAATGAAAAATCTAAAAAATAATGAAAAATAAAAAAATAAAACTATTCCACAACATCCGAAAAATTAAAATTGTTCATAATTACTATCAGATTATTCGTACACACAATTACGTAAATTATAAAAATTTTCAGAATATGAGAAATGGTTATTTTATGTAGGTGTGGGAAGAAGTGGGTGAGTGTGGGAAGGAATTGTATTTTTTTTAAGTGTGAGAAGGAGTGGGAAGAGGGGGGAAAGAGTGGGTGAGTGCGGGTTAGGTTTATTAAACTACGAAAAGAATAGGGCCTCAATACTTTCACTGCATTTTTTGATGTTTTGATTTTTTAAAAATGTCTTGCCCACTCTTGATCAGTTAATCCCTATCTTTCCCCTTTTTTTTTCAATATTTTCACCGCATTGTTGTAGGTATTAAAGACAAAAATAGGTTACTAGTTGTAATATTGATTGCTGCAACTTTTTTGACCTAACTTTGCACAATTTTAGGTTTCAAATTATATAATAAGCATAAGGTTCTATCTAGATAGTTTTGTGACTCTTGCTAAAATTTAGGAGTTTGACATGCTTATTTCATCTTTTAGATAAACATATTCCTTAATTTCCAACCTTTCACTACTTTCTCATAACTTATCCAATTAATTACGTTTTTTATAACGTAATTTTATTTTGTTTATAAACTTTCTCAAGTCTCTTCTATTTAAAAAAATTACGTCTCAATACTAATAATCAAACCCCACCCATCACCATTATGTGATAGTTTTCTAAAGTTTTATTATTATATAAGTGAAACTTGAAAGATATTAATTTTACTCTAAAAAAAGGAAATAAATATTTTACTTTTACATTTGATTGTACAATAGTTTCTAAACTAGAATCATACATGATTAAATACTAATTAATGCTAGTTACTTAAGTCTCTTGCAATTGTTAGACTTTTAGTCACTAGAACTTCATCTTTAATGAATTGACTTATATTGATTTTTTTTTTCAAAAAAAAAAATACATGTTTTACGCATTAATTACCCCCCAAACTCAAAGATTATCCTTCAAAATTTGTTGTTGTTGATGATAACATTAGGCATTGCTTTTAAAATATGAGGTGTCTTTGAGGACAACTAAATTAAATGTTGCATAACAATTTTTAAATTTTAGTTTTATGACTAATATTAAATTTTATATTGTATGAATTATTATTTCCAACCTCGCTCTCTTAAAATCCTGGCTTCACCGTTGCATTTTATCAACTTGAACCTACTTCAACCTACTTTAACTCACTTCAACCAACTTCAACCCACTTCAATAAAAAAATTCCAACTTCAACTCACTTCAACCAACTTCAATCCACCTCCTTCAAATTTTATTCTCACTATTTTAACCAACTTCAACCCATCGTATAAAAATATATCAAGTTCAACTCACTTCAACCAATTTCAATCCACTTCAACATACTTCAACATACCTCAATAAAAAATACCAATTTCAACTAACTTCAACCTACTTCAACCAACTTTATTTTTTACCAATTCCAATTTACCAATGAAAAGAACAGACCCTTAATACTATATATGCCAAGTGACTAGTAGTTTAATAGCACCAAGTACGCATCCCATTATAGACGCCAAGTTTGACCCTTGGCCAAAGCATGTATCATGCTCCACAGCTCCAGGAGCCGCATAAGCATATTTATATGAAAAAAAGAAGTATATGATAGTTACATGCTAGAAAAAATATATGTGGCGTTCGAAAATATATTCTCCTTGGTCTATGTAAGAATTTGCCACCCTTCAGGGCATGCACAAAGTGGTCATTGTTTTCTTCACTTGTAAGGGTGTGCAACTGGGCCTATTGAGCATACGTTTATGCACGACTTGTCCTAACTCTCTCATACTAGCCCTAGTGCTTAATTATTTACTCTTATTAGTGTAGACCTGTACTTTGCACGATGATTTATAAAATAGATAATAAGTACTTTACAAAAGACACACAGTTGCTATTATTATTTAGAAAAGAAGACACAAATAAGTTACTTAATAAATGATGTTGTTATAAGTATAAATAAATTTTCACTATAAAAATTTAATAAGCCTAGTTATTATAGTTAGAATTTTTTAGTATTATATACTTTTTTATCCTTTTCTTTTAGGGGATTTTTATCTTTGAAAATAGATCTATTTTGGTCACAATTTTATTCAAACTATCTCAATATGTGGTTACAATACATCAAAATTAGCCATCTATGATACGCTTAAGCTCCTCATTTTGAAATCATGAAGTTAGGTGGCCTTTTGTTGCAAAATATGTCATCGAATTCTTCTTTAGACAACATATCTTCCTAAGGTTAGTGTTTCACTTAAATCATGAGTTGTTGTAGATTTAGGACCATAGATTTAGTGATTTTAGGTGATTTTAATTAAGCAAATTTTATTTTTTTGGGAAAATGGGGACTATAAAAATAGTGGATGGATTTAGAAAAGCAATAAAAATTATCATATACGGCTGCTGGTCTATTGGTTTGAAACTACCTACCAATTTATATAAGCTGTCCAAAAGATGATGAGTTAACATAAAGGCGCATATTGAGATATTCTAGTTAAATCATGGATCATAATTAGTTGCAGCATATTACCCACAGAGTTCTGACTGTCTATTTAGTTAATTCATAATTTAAAAACCCAAAAATAGTATTTCCAAATTTATTCATTCAATTAGTTAACCTAAAATTGGGTTATTTCATTTCTTGAAATCAGAAGGACCCATCAAAATCTCAATTAACACGTGATTTTAAAAAAAACAAACTCAAGAAATTAAAATTTTCTATAACCTTACCTTCTAATTTGTGTCTTAAGTTATAACTATATGACATGATTAATGATTTTGAACATTTGTCATGATTTATGAAAAAAACCTACAAATAATACTCAAGAATGCATTACAGTATTTTATTAAACAACAAAAACTGTTACATTTATTCAAGCATCCATTACAGTATTAAATGTATGCCATGATTAAAAAAAAATAAAAATAGTATTCAAGTATGCATCGTAATTTCTAACTAAACAATGAAAATATTCAAGCATGCATTATAGTTTCTAACTGAATAATGGAAACAGAAAATTACATTGATTCAAACATGCATGTAATATTGAACATATGTGATGATTTTAAAGAGAAAACTGAAAAATTACATTTGTTAATGTTGGAGGCATATTTTGAACGTGAATAAGTTAATCAAAATCGTCCTAAAGACTTTATAAATTAGGGTCAACTTTTTAATATTAAACTCATCCCATATGCCTATTAATACAATTTGATCATACTACTAGGGTTCCTAACCCAATGAAATCTCCCAACACCCCCTCCATATTGTTCTAAACCCCAACCTGACTACCTCACTCAATTTCTAAAATAGCAAAATTTTTGAAGATATAGATGACCATGCTCTTATCTACGTATGTAAAAAAGGAAGTCAAATTTTGTGGTTTCTTTTATATATCTTAACAATAATTTTTGTAAATTATGAAAATCATATTATAATTTGTAGTATAGATATTTGAAATTTTTTTATTGATGTAAATAAATAGGTCACCAAATAATTTAGATACATGTGAAATAGTTTGCATTGTTGTTTCCATTAAAAATTTCAAACGCCAAGGAAGAGGATCAAATTATTATAGTTTTTCTTATAAAAAAACAAAAATCCATAAATGAACAACATAAATAAAACATGAAAGAATCTAAATACAATTAAGTTACTAATACAATATAATATAATATGAGTAAAAAAAATTTAACCTAAGTCATAAATCGGACGGAATAATTAAGAATATGAACGAATCAAACCAAACACCACCACTTTTAATCAAGCCTGAAAAAAACTACACCTAAAAAAGTGAGATTACGAATTGTAGTAAGAAATCAATGATGGCGTCAATTAGTGAAAGATTAAATATCAAGAAAAGAAAATTAAGCCACATATAGAAGGAAATTACAACAAAAAAGTACAAAAATTTCAATCAAATATGATCAAGCATTTTGACACTACTAATTACAAAAGAGGAGGTCACTTGCTAACGAATTAACAAATTAATACAAATAAATACATAAGGAAGGGAACGATAATTATTATATATCTAGAAGTGAGAGATAAAAAGATCACTTTGACACATATGAGCAATGAGCATGACGGTAGAATTGATTTCAACTATGAGACGTATTCTAATGTATAATTTCAACTATGAGTAAGAATTACTTGACTATTTACACTAATATTGAAGGTTCAAGAATGATATGTTTTTATCTGTAATTTTCGTAGTTATTTGTCACTAACTACTTCATAATTCATATTTCCATAATTATGGGATTATTCTTTATTGAAATTTTACTTTATTATTTAAAATAATATTAAAAGTATAACCACTCCATAATCTTTATTTCAACAATTACAGAATTGTACTTCCCGGAATTATGCTTTTCTAGAATCATGTCGTTAGTTGTTAATGGTTTTTTTCCACTATTACGGAATTATACTTCCTGATATTATGCTTCCTATGATTAATCTTTTTATACAGTCTAGGGGTGATAAGGAGACAGAAGGAATTCAAAAGGTTTAAGAAGGATATTTTTTTATAATTTTCATAATCACTAATTACTGCATAATCATTCCTTTTAGAAAAAAATACTCCATAATCCTCATTTCGACAATTATGAAATTATATTTCATAAGATTATACTTTCTTACGATCATTTCCTTATTAATGATTTTTTTCCCGTGCTACTATGTGAGAGATTTGAAAATTATATACTAATTATTTTCAACAATTGGACGGTTGTGATGAGGAGAGAGAATGAATCCAAGGGTTCGAAATATCTAATTAATGAGAATGCAAGAAAATTTCACATCATCACAACATTGCTTTTATATATAGTATAGATTAAAAATAATATCAAACACTATTAATTTTTTAATAGAATTAAATACGCTAGGAAAGTGGGTCATCTTAAAATTGTACTACTATGTTTGCGATGATTCAGTTCAATATTGATTATTATTATTTTTTTAAAATCGAGACTTGAGAATAGAAGTTGACAAATGCGCACTAAATGATCGATTCAAAAAGAAAATTACCAAAAGAATTGAGACTTATACCACCTACACAAGTTAGTTAATCAGGATGGCCCCTTAATGAGCAATTAAACTTTTCTTTATCCGTACTTCAAGACAGACATATTCTGCTTTGGCTTTTTTCCCATATGATGTACGCACATGGTAGTTAGTAGTACGTAAGATTCATGCATACCCACCGTGGGCCTTTTTTGGGATTGTACATGAAGAAAAGTTGGTTTAAAATTTAGTCGTATATGACACTTAATTTTATAGTGTAGTCATTGTCAGCACTCTCGCCGTCAGGAATTTCCCCTATTTTTCTTGAGAGATTCATTATATATCCGGAGTATTACATACTCATGAGTAGAAGGAGAGAATACATGGGTAGCCAATAGCCATATAGTGGTGGTCACCGCCTCTTTTTCCACAGAAACATCCCCCCAAAAAAAAGAAGAAGAAAATTGTCGTCCAGAAATTTTTAAAAAATTATGTCAATGTTTTTTTTTAAATAAAAAGTAAAGCATGCTGACTCATTAGGTCCCTATGTTAGGGCAACTCAATGGATCTTGTACGCGCGGAGAGAGGGATGGGTCTAACCCACAATACCTAAACTTGTAGACTTGGTTGGTGGCCTCTCGCATCTCAACATCAAAAGAATTGTAAGTCATAAGATTCGATCCCATGACCTCTAATTTGAAAGGCCACCTTAATGTCACTTGAGATATGAACTCTTGATAAAAAAATTATGTCAATCTGGTCTCATTTCTCATCGTATTAGAATTAAAGGGCGTCAAAGACAAGTTGCAACTTATTAGAAGATTCACAAAAATGAGCGTCTTTGACCTCCCTTCGTTAGCATAGTAGAAAAGTAAGTTTATCAACTAACTTGAGTATAGTATTAAAGTATTACTCAGTTAATTCTCAACATCAGCATGATAATAAGGAAAAGATTTATATACATGCATTATATATTTATATATGAATAACGAAAGCAGCTCTTAGTTTGGAGAATCACATTTTATGCGTGAAATTTTCATATGTTACTATCTTATTATAGTTGCAGATGTCTTTCAATAAGATGGTTTCATTTTTCTATGGAAAAACCGGACTTATTGATGACAACTATACTACAAAGATAAAGCAAACATATGACACGTACGTTTTCTGTGTCTAAAACATACGTTTATCTAAAATTTTCTTAAGACATATTAATATGATTGCATACATTAATAATCTCACATATTTATCAAACTTAAAGGTTAATGACAACTTAAATCATATGAGGCACACATGAGGGGAAAGCCAACATGTACATGTCTAAGACGAAAAAAACTCCTTCCATCGTCAATGTGGTAATTTATGATGGCAAAGATGTTAGCACAAATTGATAAAGTTTTAGAGAACACTTGTAGACAGCAAGGATCACGGACTCCAAAAAGCCTATCCCTAGCGCTATTCCTTCACGAATGGCTGGACTCGTTTGTTAGATACTTTATTTTTTTAGAAGCAGATTTAATTTTCTTCTTTTTTTGGGGGGGGGGGCCCCCAGCAGAACAGTAAACAAAGCCGGGTTGCGGAGCTGACTAGGAGCCCGACCGGGTTCCTGGGCTAGAGCCAGGTCCAGTTTCCTGCCCTGAACTCTGCTAATAGCTCCTGCCTAGCCCAGAATCAGGGTGCAGGTTTGATCCAAGAACCTTGCTGGCCAACTCCGAGCCTATGTCCTGGCATAGACGTGCCCTACCGTTAGGATCCGAATCCATCAGTCCAATTCCAGAAGTGCAGAAAAGAGAAAATTGGTGAAATGATAAGAAAAAACATTAAACTTTAGCAAAGTTGTCAGTGAGTTTTTAAGAGAAACTAACAAACCAATTATACTCTTTGAAGCGGCCCATGGACTGATAGGGACAACTGAAAGGGATATCGAAAGGGACTGTTGACTTGCTTCACAAAGATTTTCGAAAGGTCCTCAATTAATCCCTAGTGTGGGGATCATTTTCACACCATGGGCTGAAACCGAGGATCCAGGTTTCCCCGGACCGAGTTCTGCTTGAGATTAGCCCATTGGGCCAATTTCATATGTGAACTGCTTTATGAACTCGATTTGTTTTTTTTTTTAACTATGCTGGGCCTCCAAGAATTCAAATTGGGATATTGATTTTGTCAATGGGCTATTAAAATAAGATGCCATTTTTTAAGTGTCTACACAGGCATATCATTTTTTTTTATAACAAATAAGAAATGAAGTAGAATTAACCTTTCTCTTCATATCACCAGATATCAATATGCTCAACTATTAAAGTCTTTAGAATTTGTCATTAGAAATCTTATATTAAATCCTGCCTACATCAACCTTTATACCTATTCAATTCGCACAACTTCCCCCAAAAAAAACTATCTTCATATCTATGCAGACTCAAAAATACGATCCAAATCAGTAATATTTCAACATAAATTTCTAATTCCACATCTTAATGATGCGTCTTGTCAACAAATTTGAGGAAATTGTATCCACAAGTTCTTGGCATGGTTTTCTTGAACAGGATAATTGGCCCATGATGATACGTCTATCAAAGCCAAGTTGCAAAATGTGGCCACTGTCATTTCCATCCAAATGCAACACATCAGATGCCAATTTGTATAAAGAAAGTATCTATTATCTGTATCAGACAGCTAACTAACTACACAAACATGCATTCATTCATTCATTCATTGGCTTTTCTAGTTAAGTTTTTTCTTATACCTACCCCCCCCCCCTTTTCTCTATTAGGTGATATGCATCTCCCACAAGCCAGAATGTCTTCAGTCATCAGACATCAAGGCATTATAAGAGGTTGGAATTAGTTGTTAATCCCTTTTATATACGTAAAAGTGACTGTTAACAAAGATACAAGTCATTGGCAGGAAGAAACTAGAACGTAATTAGAAGCAAACGAAACCTTGGGCCCAAAAAAGTTGGCTACTTCTTTCCCGTGGGCGACTGATATTTATTTTAAGGGGAGAGATACTAGGCATATAAATGCAAATTTATTTTATACATATTATTATAAATATCAAGCATAAGATCTCAAGTTGAATGAGTCATTCTACTACCAAATCTCACATAGTATCGGAGCTTTGGTTCCTAACTGATTTTTTCTCCTTCGCTTCCTTCTTTCTCACGCATCTTCTCACATCGGAGCTCTAGCCATGCGCCACCTATTCTGCTCTTCTCCAGCCGCTCTTCTCTCCCCATCCATGGCTGGTTCTGATATCCTTAATTGTTCCACACCATCCAACCCAAACATAGACTCATTGCACACCTCTCAGCTAATGAATCCTCAATCGAGTGGATTCACAAGGTCCGACTCCCAAACTGTGTCAACTCAAGCCATTGTCACCATCCTGGGAGTAAGAGTTTAAGCGTGAGCGTTACCTCTCACTATGGAATAGATCTCACCCAATCAGCACCCTATAATGATCTTATGCCAGAAGTATTTTCCTAATAAGTAAAGAAAAGCAGTCGGCATATCGCCATTTAAGTATTTCATAAAGAAATAAAGTTTTTAAGGGTCATTGAGATGCGAGAATGAATAAAATGTGAAAAACTTATAAGGGTCGTTATAGGACCAATACGAAAGAAATTCCTTTTAAAGAATGTGAACCTCTGCCACCTATTCCGTCTATGCTGGTGCGCCTTTTACCGTATTTGAGTTTCTCCATTCCAGCGTTGCCTGGCAGTTTCTCACATTGGCCCTCGAGTTTACCTACCGTGCCTGGCCTGGTTCATGGTTCGTTCTCTGTTGCTGCGCCCTATGCTATGCCTCTGCTTTCCTCGACACCATGCCTCCGCCGATTCCTGGTCTTGATTCAGTGCTGCTATAACTGTCACACCGCTAGTCTGCCTCTTTCGTTGCCGAACATTTGGACAGTGAATGTCACAACATATGTCATGGTTGTGCTCGCCAATGTTGATGATTACTTGTCGTGGCGCACTCAATTCTCATCCTTTGTAATCATACATCAAATAAGTGGTATGATTGATGCTACGATTTCTGCACCTTCTCCGATTTGAACATATATGCATGGCTTACAACAACCCAATCTCGGCTCTTATTATTGGGTGAAAAATTCAATTATGAATAGAGTTATATTCCATATTCTTTTTGTGGTTTAATCGAACCATCTCACTCCTTCTCACTCCCACCCACTTCTTCCCCCTTTATCATATCTTCCTACACTTTAAAAAAAATACTACTCATTCTCACTCCCACCCACTCTCATCCACTCACTTCCACTATTATATATAACTACTATTTTTCATATTTTGAAAATTTTTATAATTTATGTAATTATGTGTACGCATAGTGTGACAATAATTATGAAAAATTTTATTTATTTTTCGGATGTTATGGAAATATTTGTTAGTCGCGTCGGAAATTTTAGATGATGTAATTTTTATTATATATATTGAAGAAATAATAATTTTTTTCTACGCTATTAAGCAAATGTTAGTTATTTGTGACAAGTAGATATTTTGGGTTTGATTCTGTATATGGAAAAGATGTTTTTTTTTTGTGTTGGTTACGACATATTTGTTATAGGTCACCAAAGCTTAGATAGTTGTTGCTGTATGTGTAATAGATTTATTTTTCGTTCATCGCAGTTCGTAGCAGAAATTATTACAGATGTTTTTTCCGGCATAATGAAAGAATGTGTAAATTTTTTTGCTGTTGTTTGTAATTCGTGACAGAAAGTGCAGATGTATTATACATATATTTTGAGTAGATATTTTTTCTGTGGTTAGTAACAAAATATTGGAAGTTATTCATGCAAATTGCAGATCGTTGTTTTCCATGTACTGAGGGGCTATTCTTTTCGTTGGGAAATATGGGTTGGTAAATGGGTGAAGTTGATTGAAATTGGCAGAAGTGGGTTGAAGTGGATATTTTTTGTTCACATGGGTTGAAGTGGGTTAAGGTTGGTTGAATTTTTTTTGTATGATGGGTAGAAGTTGATTAAAACAGTGG
The DNA here is from genome assembly GCA_017589665.1 of Selenicereus undatus. Lineage (NCBI taxonomy): Eukaryota > Viridiplantae > Streptophyta > Magnoliopsida > Caryophyllales > Cactaceae > Selenicereus > Selenicereus undatus. Next base: position 76,607,689 of record JACYFF010003369.1, read on the forward strand.
GAAGTGGTTTGACGTTGGTTGAAGTGAGTTGAAGTTTATATTTTTTTTATTGAAGTTCGTGGAGTGGATTGAAGTAGGTTGAAGTTGGTTAAAGTAGGTTGAAGTTGGCTGAAATTAGTTGAAGTGGGTTGGACTTTTTTTTTGTGTGTGTGTGTATGAAGTTGGTCAAAACAGTGAAAAGTGGGTTGAAATTAGTTGAAGTTTGTAAAATGGGTTGAAGTTGAATGAAATGGTGGGTAGAAGTTGATTAAAATAGTAAGAAGAGGATTGAAGTTGATATTTTTTTTATTGAAGTTCATATAGTGAGTTGATGTAAGTTGACGTTAATTGAGGTTGGTAAATTTGAATTTACCAACGAAAAAAACAGGGCCTCAACATTTGTGTATTTTTTGCATTGTTCGTATTTGATTAATATATGAAAAAATACATCTGCAATTTAGTTTACGAATAACGAAAATTCAATTATGAATAGAGTCATATTCAATCCAATTTCAAGACGTGGGTGACATTTCAAAATGTATCAGTCAGAAATAGGCGATTGATGAATAGAGTTATATTCATGTTTGCTCGATCTGATTACACCAGTTTAACTATCGGTCGCTTATCCATCTGTTTATTTTTAGTTAGGTTTTAATTTTTGCCTCATACTGCACGCATTCCTTCTAGTAATTATCTACCACTTCCGGTGATTCTCTGGAGTTTTTTTTCACTTAATTCAGGTGAATCAGATGTTTTTGCCTTGCCAAACACAATTCCCTTCCCCTGGAAAGTAGAAAGGTTCTCTTTTAATTTATCATTCTCCCATATTGGAATCGCAAGTTTTGGGTTTCGAATAGCAAATTTGACTAAAAGGCTAACCTTCGTGAACGAATCTGGACGAGTTCTTTTGCTTCAAAAAAACATACAATTGGAGAGCCCAAAATAAGCCTCAACCTCTGATTTCTAATAAAGTCAACAAGATTAGTTGTGATTTGTGAAACAACGGGCAAAACCCCCACAAGTTGAAAGGTAAAAAGGTAACAGTAACGGCTAATTTTCCAATGACAACCCCCTCTATCCCCCGCGGGAGGGTTGAACACCAACCATCCGTTTGTACATCTCTTCGTGAGATAGTATCACTTCCTTAGAAGACAGACAACGAAGGGGAACAGAGGCGGCACCTCCGAACAATTAGAAAGGGATCAAAGTGAAAGTCCAAGGCTAACAGCGATGACATGCACATCATTTTTACCACCACCTCCAATCTTAGGTTCATGAGAAATTAATGGGACCAAGGACCGCCTTCAATCTAAAACTCGTGAGAAATGGGACCAAGGGGAAGAAACTCATAAGGTTAAAAGGGGCTAAATCAGCAAAACCATTCATTCTCCAAATACAAACTACCTCTGTCAATCAGTGTTCGTCATCATCGTTATTGGCATTTGTGGACCAATTATCAAGCCACTTGATGAAGCCTTCCTCAAGAGCCAGGTGCATCCAAGGGTGCCGACAATTATCCAAAGCTTCTGGAATGGTTAGCCACCTCCTTTGTCGGGTTGCCTTCTCTGGCCAAGACTGTAGCTCCTCCTTCACAAGGAGTGCAAACATGGCAGCCTTGCACAACCCTTCTGGGCTGAACTCATCTTGCAGGGTTTTACTCTTGAAGTTGTAATAACCCAAGCTTCCCTGAAAAAACACAACCAATAAAGGTTTAGAAACTACTCAAGCTCCATGATACAATTTTTCATCTTCTATTGTAAGGGTCTCAGGTCTGTACTAGAGACCTTAGCGTAAATCCTGCCAAAACCTTGATGTAACTTTTGACATCAAAGTAAAATGGTCGGCATAAACTGCTGTGCTGGGAAAGAAGGCCAGCATTTGGATGACTACAGAATGCCTGAGTTCAGCAAAACGGTACTGGTGACCTACTGCATGACATATAGGTCTGACATGTGTAGCCTTCAGCCACAATTGCACAAAGTTTCCATGAGTGAAGGACACTCCAATGAGATTTAGGAGGAAGTCCGCTGAAATCACAGAGCGCCCGAGGAGGGGTGTTGGAATGTACACGAACTACCCGTACAATAGAATTGTTAAGCGGTTGCTCTTGTTAGCCCCTAAATGTGAGTCACAAAGGTGCTGGCAATTAGCACTTGGATGAGATAGAAGGCTAGGAGCCTGCCCCACTAAACAGTCTCCACATCAACAGGATTGCGTAGGAAGCTTACATGTTACAGCTGAGACCAAATAAGGTTAATGAGACCCACGCCCAGTTGAGACACAAACTGGGTCATTGGTATCCTATGAAGCCTGTCTAACACAGAAGCTACCATTAATAAGAAACAAGAGTTCAATGACAACAAACGGCAGGATACATGATATTAGAATATGTGATATCAAAGGTAATCCAAGGTTAAGTTGCAACATTTTGGAGTAACAATAGAAAGATAGACAGGCTTTTCTGAGATAATGCTAAATGCTCTGAGCTCCGAGAACATGACAGCCACGATAAATTCCCATCATTATTCGCAAGGATACCTAAACATGCTGAGCAAAAGACAAATCTCTCACCAGTATGTCGCCTTTAACACCAGCCTCCTCCATAGCTTCACGCCTTGCAGCCTCCTCAACCGTTTCATCATTTTCCCAGCCACCCTGGGTTTTTAACAACCAAGAAGATAAGCACATAAAGGTGTATAAATATGTTTCCTTCCAATTTTAACTTGCTACAATCTAGACTCCATTAGCAAATCACCACTCATAAAACATGGCATTGTTCACAGCCTCACAGGCAAGAGCTAGGGCCAAGGATTGCACTGCACAGAAGTCAGTTGACACATACAAAACAAAAAACTTCACATATCTCACTCAATGATATCCTCTAGGTAAAATATGAGGTGCCAGGTGATCAGAATGTTCAAAGAGGGGCGATGAGCCGATAAATGAAATTGATTCCAGAAAATCACAAATTTCATGCAAGAACAACAAACAAATCAAATAAACAGGCAGAGAATTGTGAAGTTCGCAAGTCTCATTTATGTCTACTAGTAGACAACAAATTAGCACCTTCATTGGAAGAGAGTAACAGTGAGACCTCTTTAATCATGTACAGCATGATAGCAAAGCAATCCCATATTATAAGACAAGGAATTAACAGGAAATGATGACCTTTCCTACAGTACAATTTTCTCTTTTCTTTTTTTTAAGGAGAGGGGGGCAGAGAGAATTGATTGAAGATCAGATGAGAAGAAATATTGTTTCCCATGCAACAACTAACTTTTTCTCTGAAATCAGTGATACCTAAAGAGAAAAGAAGAGAAGTTGTAGTCCGTTTCCTAATATCACAAAAATACACCTTTATTGATACCCTTATTATAGTTCTCCAATCAATTATCTAGGAAGTATCACGTCCTTTACTTTCCTTGTTACTTAAGAAAACGACAGGCAAACAAAATTGCTTTCTAATGTAAACCTTTATTAGTTGGAAGCTTAAGGATTCAAAATGCAGTTTTGGTTGGAGTGCCACGAAATCACTCTAATGCGGCAATCGTGTTACGTATCAGAGTTGCTGCGAGGCAAAAACGTTGATCGCTTGAATTCAAAACCTTACTGATTTGGCCATCTCGTCTCAACATGGCCGCATTTTGATTCCATAGTTGGAACCAAATTGAAATTGAGCCACAGCTAGAACGCATAAACCCCTCTTCCCCCAAAGGAGGGGGATGGGGTTGGCTCAAGAAAATGCCCTGTTCCCCTAACCAACCTAGGAGTGAAAGTACAGTTTTAGATTGCTCCTCATTGCCAAATCAAACCTAGGTTCCAACTAAGGCCTTGTTTGGTGAGAAAAAATGGGATGGTACTTGAAACCTCATATATCAAGTTCATTTCCTTGCTATTTGGTGAGAATTTCTAAGGGATGAGATTTGATACTTGGGGGTTTCAAGTTCCCCTTGAATCTAAGGAAGTTGAACCCGGCCTCTCGCATAGGATTTTAAGTCCCAATCTATGTTTAAAAAAGCACGCCCCGGTGCACCTAGGCTCACAAAAGCCCAAAGCCCAACCTCTTGCGCTTTGCAAGGGGTTAAGCCCATCCCATTCTTTCAGCCCATAGAAGCCCGTGCTCTTTTGCGCTTCAGACTGAGGCTCAAAACGACCCAAGCCTGCGCTTTATGGGAAAAAATCATGGGAAAGATCTAAAAGAGAACACACACAATGGAAAAACACAAATACATTTAGATTGACACTTATGTTTGCAAGATTATTCACGTTTGGATAGAAACCCTTATCAAATTGCATGCAATTGCTTCGAGTACAGACTAGACTGAAGAACACTAATTTAAAAACTTTAATTTTCGGATGGAGGGTTGAGTTGTAGTTGAAGGCTTATATAGTGTTCTAATAAAGACAGAATTAACCGATCTTTTCTCATACTTTTTCGGCGCCGATCTACACCAGTCTCTCCCTTTCTCTAAATGGGAAATATAGTGCCGCCAATAATATGGAAAGAAGAATTAAATAATATTCTTCTCTTCCGTCCTAATATACTGTCAAATATTGTTTCCTTCTTTTTTCCCCCTTCTTCCGACAATGCCTTCAGAAATGATAGATTCAATATGAGATATTATAGTATGGTTCGGTGTGATTAGGGGTGGCAATTTGCCCAAATCCGGACAAAGATGACAAAATAGCATTTTGTTTTATTAGAATAATTTACTAAATTGCCCTTTTCTCTTTTTCTTTTAATTTTGGTTGAATTTCTTTTTTTTTCCCCCTTATTTTTAATTTCTCCTATTTTTCTTCATTAGTATATTAAGTTGTTTGAGATTCATTTATCTATCTTCCTATTAGGTTGATACCATATAGTATATTCAAAAGTTAATTATATTAAAGCAATGTTATCTTTTATTAAATTTATAGTTATAGGGTGAACACTTTCAGGTAATGTTGAAAGGTAAGTTAATCTAGTCTTATAATGATTAAGCAGATTTTGCCTTATACTTCTAAGTGTTAAATCAAAAGACCTTAAAAGAATCTGATACTTGATCTTGTGTATAATGTTTTAAAAAGATAGTCTCCTTCTCTATTTAATTTTGAGTTTGATTGTAATTTATTTCTTGGATAACTCACGTTTAAGTTAAAGATAATTTAGTAAATGGATAATAATTAATTTAGTAGATAGTAATTAATTGAGTGAGTAGATAGGCTCGGCTACCATTTAAGAGTGAGATTTCGAGTGGTATTTTTATAGGAAAAGCGATAAAACTATTTTTTAGAGCTTTTGAAGTTCTTCAGATTGATAGACAAAGATTTTAAGGTGGTACCCGGATACTAAACTAGCAAAATGAAATTCTAAACAGTATGTCATACAATCTTTCAAAATAAAATTAAGTTAGAGAAATTATACCTTCAAGAATTCAATCCGTCTTACTCTTTCGACCGCGTCTTATTCCTCCTCTGTTACGCAAAGTATCTACTTTTTTTCAGACATCTTTCACTCTTGCTAATATTCTCTCTCTAATTAAGATTGTAAGAAAAATTGTTTGATACAAGTTTAAAGAAAGATTTCTTTATTTCATTGCTGGAAATCGTGAGATTGGCAAACTCTGCCTTCCTCTGATTTCTAGGTCCTTATTTATAAGGGAAGGGAAGTGCGCTTTGCTATTAACGCTCATATCATAGGGATAAGAGTTCAAAAAGATAAGATTACAATCACATGATAAAGTTCACAATTCTTGATAGAGTTTCATATCTCCTTTGTCTTCTTGTGCCCTACATTGTTTATTTGCCTGACATGATTTGCACTTTGGCCTTTTCTTTCTTTAATTGATAAAAGTTCAGCAAATTTTGTTCGCATAATTGGGCTTCCGCAAAAGTTCTTGGGCTTTAGTTCATAGCTAAAGTTAAGAAGTCTGTCATTATTATCGACATGTTCGACACCTTCTGTAGTGATAAGGATCAAGTTATTTTCACAATATAATATTCTTGCTCCTTCACTCATTAATCGTTCACTCTAGCATTTGATGGCTAATGCTCCAATAGATCTCTTATAGTTGATCTATGATTTGTCAAAAGTAGGAGTCTTAAAGTGTTTGTTCTTTTCAGCTTGAATAGTTGTTTTGAGAGCGATGTTGCTGATTTTCACTAGATGAATTGAAGGCTAAGTTGGTAGCCCAAAAACCATGCTTGCCTACCAGTTATTCAACATGAATTGAAGGCTAAGTTATTAGCCCAAAGGCCAGTTATTCAACATACTAGCATCATGACTATTGATATATCATCAAATATGTTCTATAAGAACTATTATGATGCAACCATGCCTTCCTACTAGAAAATTTCTAAACATCCTGAACTCTATTATAATCCTAGGGATTCTTTATTTCCCAAGATTCTTGCTTTTAATAAAGTAAGCTCTGAACTCATCTTTAAACTCTTTACCTACGGATATTTAAACTTTCTTTATTCGAGTTTAAGTCTGATCGAATTACAAAAATTTCCTAAAGACTTCAAGAGAGCAATTAAGAACTTCAGTAGAAACTATGTCTGTCTTCATTTCTTCTCAATCTCTCCTGAGAAAGATGACGAAACTATTTATGAAGTTATTCATCTAGTAAAAATCAGCAACATCACTCCCAAAAAAAGTATTCAAGCTGAAAAGAACAAACACTTCAAGGCTCCTACTTTTGACAAATGATGGATCAACTATAAAAGATCTATTGGAGCATTAGCTATCAAATGCTGATCAGCTAATGAGTAAAGAAGCAAGAACATTATATTATGAAAACAACTTGATCATTATCACTATAGAAGGTATCGAGCATGTCTCTATTGACGACAGATTTTTTGACTTTAACTATGAACTAGAACCCAAGAACTTTCACGAAACCCAGGTGTGCGAACAAAATTTGCTGAACTTTATCAATCAAAGAAAGAAAAGGTCAAAGCACAAATCATGCGAAGCAAATAAATAATTTAGGGCACACGAAGACAAAGAAGATATGAAACTCTATCAAGAACAATGAACTTTATCATTTGATTGTAATCATATTTTTTTGAAATTTTATCCATATGATGTGAGCGCTAATATCAAAGTGCACTTCTCTTTCCCTACAAATAAGGATCTAGAAATCAGAGGAAGGTAGAGTTTGTCAATCCTACGATTTCCTTTGTAAAAATATCCTCGTATGAAGATGTTCTAATTTCTTATTTCTGGGAAAGGAGAACCACTAGCAATGAAATAAAGAAATCTTTCTTTAAACTTGTGTCAAACAATTTTTCTTACAATCTCAATACGAGATAATATTAGCAAGAGTGAAAGACGTCTAAAAAAAAGTAAGTAATTCGAGCAACAGAGGAGGAGTAAGACGGATTTAACTTTTGACAGTATAATTTCTTTAACTTAATTTTGTTTTGAAAGATTGTATGGCATATTGTTTAGAATTTCATTTTGCTAGTTTCGTATCCGGGTATAAAATCTTTGTCTATCAATTTGAAGAACTTTGAAAGTTCTAAAAAATGGCTTTATCTCTTTTCCTATCGAAAACCATTCGAAATCTCACTTTTAAATGGTATCAGAGCTTATCTACTCATTTAATTAATTACTATCTACTCAATTAATTACTTTTTTTTATAAGGATCACTTAATTAATTACTATCTACTAAACTAATTACTATCCATTCACTAAATTATCTTTAACTTAAAGATAAGTTATCTAAGAAACAAACTACAATCAAACTCAAAATTAAATAGAGAAGGAGACTATCTTGCTGGACAAAGTTTTAATCTACCTAACTTAAAACATTATACACAAGATCAAGCATGAGATTTTTTTTAAAGTCTTTCGATTTAACACCTAGAAATATAAGACAAAATCTGTTAAATCATTATAAGACTAAATTATCTTTCATTAACTTACCTTTCAACATTACCTGAAAGTGTTCACCCTATAACTATAAATTTAATAAGAGATAACATTGCTTTACTAGAATTAACTTTTAAATATACTATATGGTATCAATATAATAGGGAGATAGATAAATGAATCTCAAATAACTTACTATACTGATGAAGAAGAACAATAGAAATTAAAAATAAGGGGGAAAAAATAAACTCAACCAAAATTAAAAGAAAAAGAGAAAAGGGCAATTTAGTAAATTATTCTAATAAAACAAAATGCTATTTTGTCGTCCTTGTCCGAATTTCGGCAAATTGCCACCCCTACGTGTGATGTCCAATCACTTGTTTAATACTATCATCTAACTTATTTGTCAAAATATGGTTTGGAAATGATTTTCAACCATTTTTGAGAAAAAATGTGCCTAATGTCCAAAAAGCCCGCGGCTTTGCCTCAAAGCCTGGGGCCCGGGTCCTAGGACACTTTGTGCTTTTGTGCGTCTCGAGCTTTTTTAATCTAAGGTCTCAACCCCACAGGGATGAGGGATCTACATCAATTTCCAAAAAATAAAAGAAAAATATCCCAAAATGTCCAACAAAATTATTCATATGAGCACACTGACAGGCAGACCACCGCAACTAGTGACAATGAAGAGAACGATGGCAGCATTGTTAAGTGTTAGAGTACACCTGCTCCATCATGAATCGGAGACGAGGAAGATAACATAAGAAAAGTTGACATAGGCCCCCCCAAAAAAAAGGTGTCAAGGGTTAATTGCCAGCGACCATGAAAGAAGCACCAGCGACCATAAAAGAAGCCAATTGTACGGCATCAGGAACAGAGAGTGGAGGACTGAAGAGAGACATAGTTGGAGGTTGAAGAGAGTTTGAGGGGCCCGTTGATGTTACGAGGGAGACTTCTTGCTGGAATTTGCCATGGTTACGCACCTCTCAGAAGAGAGAGAGACAGAGAGAGAGAGAGTGGGGGCTAAGTTTGGCAGGGTACAAAAGTTGCTTATTTTTTAAAATTTTCATGAATTATTAATTTACCCAAAATTTCTTTCCACATCTGAAGGATTATTTTTTACAAAAAACTTATTTGTTTGGGGGTCAATCACTTATGGCTCTGACTATTAGAAAAATAATTATAAAAATAGTTGAGTACAAAAGTGAGAAAAGATACCTTAAAATGACATAAAAATATTTTTTTTGAACAAAACAGATTTGATTTCATTCTATAACTATCAGCCAGACAACAAGAACTAAAAACTTGGAACTTGACTCCATTCATGTTCTCTCCAAACACATAGTTTCAAGATTCAAATTCGATTCCCAACCCTTCTAGCTATCAGGAATGACTCCATTTCATTTCAATTTTACTCACCAAACAGGGCCTCAGTTGGTAGGTTCATATGCAACTACACTCCTAAAAATCCTTTACTCCACCACCCGATCTTTTTTTTAGGGGAGGGGGTCTGTTACTATAAATAGATCTTTGGTCAAACATGAACTGGTTATAGCAAGTTATGACTGATTTAGATTTATTTTTTAAAAGGTTAAGCGAGATGGAAAAAAGAGGAAATAATAAGAGATTAATTTTTAAAAATATAAATTCGAGCCAACCCGGTATCTCTCTCACCTCATCCTCTTTTGGCCTCCCCCTTCTTCATCCCCATCATCATCATTACCATCATCTTAATTATCACAGGCATGATTATCAACTCCATCAACATCATTCCCATTGTCTCCATCATCTCCAATGTGGCAATTGGCCGTCAGTGTGTCATTCCACTTCACCATCACAACCACAGTGTTGTCCAACGTCACAAAAGACCTCAGGCTTGTCCTTTAATTTGGACCTAGTTTCCAAAATTCATCACCACCTAAAGAAAGGTTCCAGGCGGGGCGGGATGGGTGACCTACCTTACATCTCCTCCTCCACCAAAATGATGCAAAATCGGAGCTGTGGAATCAATTTAAGGTAATAATTGCATGCTTTACATCAAGTTAGCCACCAAAAAAGTATTGTATGCTTAATTTTGATTTTAAGGTTATGGGTTGAGCCTAGGTTTCATAATTGGGGGGTTGAATTGGAGTTGATTCCGTCTACACCTAGTGGGGATTGTTTTCTTCATCTCAATTTTGCCGCTTGAGGTTTGCGAGATCAATTTCAATTCTAGGGTTTTGAGTAGAAGGTAGGGTTTTCATAATTAGGAATTAACCTTTTTTGGTTTGGGGCCCGGGGGGGGGGGGGGTTTGCCGGTGGGTGTTTTACATTTAACACGGCCTTTTTTTTGTTTTATTCCTCAGCTTTAAATCACAAGCTGAAAAAATAAATACAAAACTTGGGGGGGGGGGGGGGGGGGAGGCACTCTATGTGAGAGGATTGTGTTGTCGAAATGTAAGAGGGGTAGAGGAAGACATGAGAAGAATTGAGGTAAGGTTACTAGACACTTGAGACTTATGGAAGACATGGCTCAGCATATAAGCTTTTGGAAGTCTAGAATTAGAGTGGTATATTTTAACTATTAGTTGTATACACAACTGCATAGTGATCTTCAATGTTGTTGTACTCGTATACAAGGTAAGATAGCAGTGCTAACGACTTTCTAGTATTAGTAATATTATTGTGTCGGACCTATTTTTTTTACAACATCAACAACTTTCGGTGTGGGTCCACTTTCACAGCCTTATCCCTGTAAGCACTCATGCAAGCAAAGAGACTGATTCCAAGAGACTTTTTTACTCTAATAAATGTTACTTGTCATTGATATTTCATGCTTCTATTTTCGAATGCGTTTCAAAAGATTTCACTGCAGCAATTTTTCTACAATTTTATTTTTGGGGGACCCACACCAGGGGCTGTTCTAGGGTTACCTACAACATCCGATCACATGGGTCCCATAGTGATAGACCTGACAAAAGTTTTTCTTTTCTTTTGTTTTTCTTTAGGGGGCACATTTTACCACGCACCTCTCCAAAAAAAGAATAGGTTGCAATATGAAGTATTTTTAAAAAGACCAACTTCTGTGGTCCTAGTATTTCTCTACTTCTGAATAATTCTTGGATAATAAGACTGGCATATGAAGGTAGAGAATTGGTGGCCATTGTGAGAAAGGAAGCACGCCCTCTGGTTCAATAGAAAGGTAATGGAACCAACAAATGGAAACAAAAGGAAAGGAATCAAAACTCCATGATTAATGCCACAAGAGTATGAAATCAAACTCCCTTTCCCATAGCTTGGTTCTCAATTATAAAACAAACAAAATTAAATCCCCTTTCTGTCCTCAAACTCATCTTCAGCCTCATCTTGTTCCTCCTTTCTCCATCCACAACCCCCACCATGTCTTTTTGCTGTCATTGTAGCTGTCAACCACCTTATTCCCTCTTTCAATCATCTTGGGTTTGTGCTTAGTAGCTCGAGAACACCTTCCATTTTTTTCCCTCTTGGGCATGAGCTTGACTAAGGGTTTTTGGTAGTTGTAATGATGGTAGCTTAGGCAAAGTGGTTGAGAACTATCTACACCACTCCAATTTTGGGTTGTGACAGTGGTTGTGATTTTGGTGGGTTTCCCCCCCCCCCCCCCAAAACCCCGGCTCTTTAGGGGGAGGGGCATTGGTTTTGGGGCGAGATTGGCAGCCATTCTGCTTGTCATATGGATGGTGTAATATTAGGGGTGACAAATGAATCGTGTTCTTAGTTCTGATTTCATTTTTCTGATTTGTAACCTTTAATTACTTGACCAAGCATGGGTTTGCCACTTTGCCAAACCCTGATGGTATGAGATGAGGAATGAGCAAACTCAGCTTTGCGGCTGGCGCAAGTGCGCAACTGAAAAAATAGTCAAAGAGAAGAGCGAACCAAACATACACAGAGAATGAGAGCATTTCAACACCCTTTCCCCTGTCCTGAAACCCCATAATAATGGCCCATCAGCTCCCTTCATTTTGGCTCCCCTCTTTTCAACATATTACACTCATTATTCAATACCAATAAACTTAAACAGCAATGATGCGCCAACCAGGCAGAGACTGTCGTACTGAAAGAGCACTGGAAATCCCAAATGTCATCCTAACACTTGAACCACTTTTTGAAGGAAGCATAAAGAAGGGAGTGACACCAAATATACATACATCAGTCAGGCAATTACAGAAGCCCAAGCACACATCTGGTGCAGGTGATGTATCAATGAAGAGCAAACATCTCAATAACTTATCATAAACATCATCAGAATGCACCACATAGAGGAAGCATATGTCAACACAACATAGGTGGGACAAAGCCCAAACCCACAGCGATCCTAAGTGACAGAATTATGCCCAGCAGAAAGTCCTGTGTTTAAAAAAGCACGCCTTGGGCATGCCTAGGCTCACAAAAGCCTGAAGCCCAATCCCTTGTGCCTTGCAAGGGGTCAGGCCCATCCCATTTTTAAGCCCGCGCTTTATGGAAAAAGATCATGGGAAAAAGTTAAAAGAGAATACACAGCATGGAAAAACACAAATACCTTTAGATTGGCACTTACATTTGCTATATTATTCAAGTTTGGATAGAAACCCTTATCGAATTGCATGCAATTGCTTCAATTATAGACTAGACTGAAGAACCCTAATTTAAAAATGCTAATTTTTGGATGGAGGGTTGAGCACTTGAGCTGTAGTTGAAGACTTGTATACTGTTCTAATCAAAGATTAAAAAAGCCCGAGGCGCAAAAAAGCGCAAAGGGTCCTAGTGGGCTTCGAGGCGAATGAGCAGGCTTTTTAGACACGAGGCGCACTTTACTAAAAAATGCTTGAAAAACATTCCAAAACCATATTTCTTCGAAAATCAGCTAGATAATGGCATCAAATAAATGATTTTCACCAGAAAAAAAAAAGAGAATCAATTAAACACGACAAAATATAAATAAAGCATTAAACACAGCTCAATTAAATTACTATAAATTGAACCCCAAAAACATAACACATACTGCCAGCATGCCAGGAAGGAAAAGAGAGACAGAGAGAGAGAGAAAAGGAGAAAGATTAAGAAGCACAAAAAAACAAGTAAGGGCCCGGCACCATTGTAGTATTGGAGGAGGCACTATTTCCGACCTCCTTGAAGCCGCAAAAAAACAAAAGGAAACAAAGAAAAACCTTCCATGGTTGTCCAATAACTGAGGAGAAGGATGAAGAAGGAAGTCTGAAAGAAGACAGAAGAACAAAGCATTTACTAGATTGTTGTCCCCATGGTTAGGGTTTCTAGCTCCAGACTCATGTTCAGTGTGGCAATATGCTTTGTATACTTTTAGTAACATCTTGATTGAAAGACTTCCACAAACAAAAAGAGAGGTCGAGGCCCCTTAAAGTTTTTTTTTCTTTTTTTCCCAAATGGTCTGTTATGATCTATAAAGCGCGGGCTTTGTGGGCTTTGGGCCTCAGTCTGAAACCCAAAAGAGCCCAAAAAAGCGCGGGCTTTAAGCATGGTCTGAGTTTGACCCATTTCAAGGCGCAAGAAGGTGGTCTTCGGGCTTTTGTGAGCCTAGGCGCGCCCCAGGCGCGCTTTTTTAAACACAGGCTAATAAAGACAGAGTTGACCAATCTTTCCTTATACTTTTCCTGTGGCCGATCTACATCGGTCTCTCCCTCTCTCTAAATCGGAAATATGGGGCCGCTTATAATCTGGAAAGAAGGACTAAAGAATATACTTCTCTTCCATCCTAAGATATTGTCAAAAATTGTTTCCTTCTATTTTTTTTTCCTCTACTTCCTAAACGCCTTTAGAAATTCTGATTAAAAAAAATGCCTTCAGAAATTATGAATCCTAGGTAAGATATTATAGTATGGTTCGTTGTGATGTCTACTCACTTGTTCAATACTATCATCTATCTTATTCGTCAAAATATGGTTTGGAAATGTTTTAAGCATTTTTTAGTAATAGCGTGCCCAATGTCCAAAAAGCCCGCGCCTTCGCCTCAAAGCCCACGCCCTGCCCAGGACCCTTTGCGCTTTTGTGCGCCTTGAGCTTTTATAATCTAAGGCAGAAACTATATATTTAAAGCAAATGCTCAATGCAAAGGGTTACATAGGTAAACAGAGACTGAGTCACATTTGACATGATGTGACAATACATGCACAAACTTGACAAAAAGTGACTAAGAGAAGCATGAAGCAACAATATGTGATGTAGATTTTATTCAAAATCGTCATTCTCAAAGCAACTAAAAGATTGACAAAATTATTTAATGGGTCTGACATAACCATCCCTGATTTCAACCACCCTGCAAACCACCCAACCTTAAAGTCTTCCTAGCTATGATGACTAATTGGTCTACTACAACTGATTTTAAACATCTTTACCACATAGATCAGATATCGGCCTTCTTTCCATCAATTTACTTCTTTCGCGGTATTCATGTTAAAGGATATGAGAAAATAAAGCGAAAACACATGATCAATAAAAACGGACTAAATAAGATTTATGGAGCTTTTTTTTAATAAGGAAAAGATTAAATATATTTCAAGAGCAAAAGGTTGGATGCAGAGATCATGGAACTGGCTAAGTCAAGAAAGTGATCGATGGTTACCAAGTGGTTACGTGGGCATTTGACCCACCTAAGTAGGGTTCAAGTCCCACAAAGGGCAATTGTAAGGGGCCAAGTCCCGTCTACTCTATTAAGGTGCCCACATAAGTGACGGGGTTCGTAGGTTTTAAAATCTTAAACCCCCGCCCCCCAACACACACACCAAAAGATAAAAAAAATAAAAGAAAAAGGGTGATCACATTGAAAATTGATTATTTCAGATAAGGATCTGTGGCTATAATTCTACAATGATTTTTTGTGATAAGGTATAATTTTACAATGACAATCAAAGACAATGAGAAATGCACACTCTGCAATTCCAAAGATCAATATTTTCACACCAAAATCTGCAAGACATCCTAGAGACCAGAATAACGCAATGCCAAAAAAGGGGTAGAGTACCACAACAAAAGCACCATGAAACAAGGCCCACATCCTTCTCAGCAGCCAAGCACGACTGAATTATTCAAATTATTCCAGAAAGATGGTGAATAAAAACATCCTTAAAAAAAAGGTTTTAAGCTAGAATATCTGAAATTTGCAGCCGCTTTGTTAGTCTTGCATGACATGGAGATCCTTACATTCACAGCCTTTAGGATTGCACAAACCAGAAATCATGTCATACCCTCGTTTAGGAAAAACACGATGGTTTCACATTTAAAAACATTTACTTAAATGCGCCCTAGAAATCCAACTAATTCACAACTATAGAGAATTCCAGCTAAGTTTGCTAACCATCTCTAAACATGCGTAAATGTAGATTGCTCCAAGATGTGCTTTATTAACAACCTAATTAATATATATAAAGAACAATAAGCAAAGGCTGGGTTTCAAACTTTCAACGTAGACAAAGGATGGACAAGAAGATGTCATGCAAAAATATTGACACAAAATAAGCGAAAAACATCCAAAGTCCAAACCTTAAATTTTCATATTGTGTTCCAGCATAAAACAATGAAAGATAGAAACACATAAGCTCCTTCATGCATGTAAACCCAAATCACCATACAACTTCATGTGTTAACATTAATTTCAAATCTAACACAAATCATACATGACACACATAAGCTATTCTGTCATAAAATAAGAACACCTTGGAGTTAAGAGATCAAACAAGAACTTTTGAGAACTTGACAAAACCCCACAAGTTAGCCCCACTACAGTCTGTAGTCTGTACTCCTGATCTATGCTAGCCCTCATTCGATCTTCAGGAAACCAAGCCCAACTCTGACATAAACTATTGAATGCGTGTCAACAGGCTAAGAAGAAAAGGAGTGAGAGCTTTAATCTTCTGCAGGAAAAGGCCCGGAGGAGAGGGGGGGCGGAGGGAGAGCTATTCAATGCCTCCTTAGATCTTAAACAAAGGTTAACAGATAGGGCATGTATCTATCCCACTTTGGCAAGATAAAAGCTAGATGAGGAACCTAATCTTGCAATGGATAATCAACGAGATTCATTACAACCTGGAGCCGAATTCAAATACATAAGTCATACAATAGAAGTTACAAAGACCCACATAAAGGTTCATCACACAGGTTAGTCAGCATACTCCACTGAACATCGAAATAAGTTTGAAAATAACATAGGAAGATTTTTCTTTTGACGTTTGCACTCAGAATCCAAACTGATTGCATAAACTTTCCTCTCTGTTCACTCAACTCAAACAGACTTTCAACAATTCAGCACAGATTACTAATATTAGATGGCAGTTCAGCTGGATCACACCTTATTTGTTTATCAGGCATCCTCAGGCTAGAACATCAGTTTGAGTAAATTCAAGAACATATAAATCCAGGCACATATTCATAGAAGAATGGGGCAAGAGGCAGCAGTTTGTTAGATGCTTCTTTCCTTAAGGAAGTTTCATCATCAAAATACAACATTATGTTGTGAATAGATATAACGTCAACCAACACAATGTTCACAGTTACCTTAGGAAAAAGAAGACCTGGCCCACTGTTTGAGTTAATCATAAGCACCTCCACAACCTTCTCAGATTCTGCTCCATCACTTTCCGAGAAACTTCTATATCGAAAAGGGATACACCTGATAATGAGCTTGCTTTTAGAACTCTGTAAGATCCCTCAAATGTGCGGATGAAAGGTGCAAAAACAATTTATACTATATCAAAGCCAAAAAATTGTTTCATGTGAGGACACAATTCATAACATATCCCGTAACAAAAGGAGCCAAGTTCGAGGAGATATTTTCCTTGCTATGAAGGATTTCTCATCTGCGCTAAACTACTCTCTCTTTTTACACCTGCAAATTAAGGAACCCAGTTATCATCAGCTTTACTTTCTTTCACTGTGACAACTATTACCATATGCAATATGGATAAAATGTACAAGTGTTTTTGCTTCTTCTCACCCTTCTCACTCACCCCAACTTCATCACTTTCTAGACAACTTTTCTAGAACTCTTTCGTGAATTCTCCAGATTTCTTGCACATGCTCTGGATTTGACCTCCCTCGCAAAAATAAAGCGAATAATAACTAGTTGCTCCAAAAGGAAGATCAGTAACACTAGGACTCGAACAAGGCCCAGACTCCTATGGTTACTGCATAGTGCTCATATCTCTTATTTGCATCAAATTAGACAGAAACCTACCATTATTATACCTCCACAACTGGCTTCTTCCCCTTTTTGGACTATGACCGAAGCAAAAAAGTCTGCCTGAGGCATGCCTAGGCGCTCCTCGGCGAGAGGCTACCACGGCAGCGCCTCGGAGGGGACGAGGTGTGCGTCAAGGATGCAAGGCTATATCTTCCCCCTTTTTCTTCTTTTTATTAACCTTACCTTAACCTTTTTTCTTCTTTTCTTTCCTTGAGAGCCAAAAGGTAAGTTATGCTTGTACGGTAAGTGCGTGCATTAGGGAACTACGGTAATAAAATAATTTCTCTTAAGATTATTTGCAGTGTTAGTAGCTATCTAACCACTTTTTAATGCATTTATCTAACTTATTTCTACAAAATCTACTTTACAAAATGTGAAAGACTTTTAAAAATTTTGTATAGAAGTGCGCCTCGGATCCATGAATGCGTGCGCCTTCGCCTTGTGCCTTGCACCTCGCGCTTTGGGACCTTATGCTTCCAGCGCCTTTTAAAACTAAGACTTCTCCTTGACCAGAATCCCTTTTAGAAGATACCAAAATTTGTCGATCTGTCCTCTCTCCCTCCATTCAATAAACATGGGAAACCAACAGAAACAAAGAAAACAAACAACCTCTTTGCACGCAAGGGTAAAGCTACCAATCCCCCCCCCCCCCCCCCCCCCCCAAAAAAAGAGAGATGGAGAAAGATGTGAATTACAAATAGAAAGTTTGGGATATAAGACTCCTATAACTTTTATTATCCCTTTAAAATTCTCTTCTAGCTTCAAGTTTCATTTTAGGATATTTGATTAGGATAGCCGACAGTATAACTTCACAAAATGGATCACTACTATTGTTTTAGTTTTTATTTTTCAAAACACGAATTAGGCTACAAATGACCCCCATATTCTGTGCCAACTTTCAAATTTGTTAATAAATCTTAACTGAATCAGCAAGATTCTTCCTTGCTGGAAAGGCTCTCAATCATATGGTCTTGGTGGCAACTAGCAATCAACCCAACTATTCCATTTGAGGAAGGGGGGGCACACAGCATTGCATTGGCCTTTTCAGGTCCAATTACTAGGATAACTGTACAGAAGGGAATAAACAACAGTTAAGAACATGGAATGTCACTCCATCTATTCCAAGGGATATGTATCTATTGGTTTCCAGTCATCATTCCGAAAGCTCATGAACTAGAAGACAAGGGATCCACAAAATTATATCGCAAATCATCAATGCATCACAATGCAACACCCTAATACAAGGTGTCCAATTAGCTACATGTTATTTGCATCTATTATTATTTTGAAGAAAGTTCCAAGATAGACCTCAACCAATTTGAAAGGCAATCACATGTCCAATTCTTCAGCTGTTTAAACAGCTGACAATTCATTTCAGCTTTGAACTGTGGTGAACTAGGGCAAATTGTTGTTCCTTCTGCTATCCTCTGCTTCTTTTGTTGTGAAGCATCAGGTAGTCAACACCTTTCAAATCTAGGGCCCATAGGAAACAACCACTCTCCTGTTGTATTGTACAGACAAATCTGCTTAGATCTAACGACCGCCCTATCCTTCCATCCTATGTGGCACTCAAGGGTAATGGTCTGCTTTGGATCAAACTTAAGGAAAGTATTGGGTCAAAGGACAATCCTATCAAGACGTATACCTTAATTGACTTGACCAACGTAGGAAGAATTTTAAAAAGTAAAGATGTATCAAAGTTCTATGTATGCCAGCATCAGGAAACTTGGCCATTATCAGCAATAGGCATGGTGCATTAAGAACCCATTTTTTCTTTCTCTGTATATTTGAAAGTACAAGTTCTGACTATAATACGACAGCGAGGTCTTTATACAAAATCCTGCATTTCGGACAGGATGTAGAGGTTGCGATATATTCAACCTTCCAGTGACAAGAAAACAAGTTATGTTCAAAACATCCTCAAAGAGAACTTCTAGGTATCATATACATTCATCTTTGACCAATTCAAGAGCCATAAACCAAGCATCTAACATAGACCTTAAAAACATTATAGGAAAGGAACATTGCCAATGCCTATGTCAGAAAACCTAAGCAAACAATGTAACACTAGCGCACAAAACAAGATAGGGTTTCAACTGTCAACATAGGCAACTGATTTTGTACGAACTACACTTGATCAAATTGCATGAATTGGGGGAAGGGGCGGTATTGAAGAATTGCAGAAATGTGAATCATTTTCTAATGTCAAGCCATTCTCTAAGTCATGAAAGCAAGCATTTTTCAATTAGCCAAAATACAAAATAACAACCCAATGAGGGCTTTTTTCGTTCTTTTTCTTCCGGGGGGGGGGGGGGAGGGAGAAACGGAGAAGGGTACCCAGCAACAAGGCGACAACCATCCTCATAGCGTTGCTGATGGCGACCAGTGCGGGCTACCAATTCAGACATTTGTTCTTCTTTATCACAACCAACAGTGCCCATCTCTTACCAAAATCATATCATCCCTTCTCAAATCCCAAACAAAACAAAGGAACTCCTTCAAATCAGCTAATTAAGGAATGAACCAATCAACCAATACGAGGAAAACCCAGAAATACCCGGAAACTACTTTGCCCGGATTTTGATCCAAAACAGCAAATGCGACCCATCATCTTTCAGAATTTCATAACCAACCAACCCAAATCAAAAAGATGGTTAAGCTCCTCTTCTCTATCTTGGCTTTATGGCGGTTCTTCGAGAGGAACGTGGGAGGAAAGAAGGGGAGAATGAGACGTTGCAGGTGGCGTGAAACGAAACCGGATGATGTGATGTCGGTTACAAATACAATATCATCTCGATCACATTAGATTACATTGTGGGAAAGGACAGAGAGACAGAGGGGAGGGAAAGGGGGGAGAAGCCAAGTTTGTTTTGTTGTAACTTCGTAATTTTTGGTCGCCCACAGCGAAAACTAGAGAGAGCCAGTGAATATCCCTAGATAGTGCCTGGTTTTTGCCTCTTTTATACCCCTAGATAGTGCTTTTTGAGTTCCCCTTTTTTTCCCTATGTTTTTGGTGCAAGGCAATTGTAAATGTCAATATAGGCAGGGTTTAAACTTAGGTTTTTAGTAATAATTTCTATAGAATTTATTAATTGATTTAATAGGGATCTGTTTCTGAAGAAACTTGAGTAATTGAGCAAGAGAAACTCGGACTTTTGATCAATTGGCGTGTCGTCTAGCTAACAATGCTGACGTGTCTTTTTCTTCGATGACCAACACGAAGGTGAATCCTAAGTTATACCTAAGTAAGACTCCTCGATGTTTAAGTCAGCCTCAGAAAGAGATATAGGAAAAAAGGAGAAAAAAGAAAAAAATTTACTATGTTGGGTCATAATCATAAGTGTCATCATGAAATAGTGTAGAATAGTTGCTATAATGATGAGGTAGGGGTACTTATAGCCTTGAGGGTCAGCACCCAATGGTAGAATAGTCGTTTCTTAGTGTGGAGGTGTAATAGTCTGACCTTAAATTATGCTTATTAATTTCATTTCATTAATCCATGGGATTGAGTACTGCGTTTAGAGTATTGAGGGCTAGAGTGTTGTTTTGAGTACTGAGTTTATAGTTTTCCAGGTCTCGGTCTCCTTATTTTCGAATTGAGTTATGAGTTGTTGTAGCGAGGGGCAGTGTTTTGGTGTGTTTAGAGTTCAGAGTTTTGTTAGATTGTTTTGCCAATTTGAGGGCCAGTGGTTGTATTTGTGGTCTTGGCTTTTTTTCCTTGATTGTTTTTTTAGTGTCTTTGATCTGCAGGGTTTTCGTGGGTGACAATTGTGTTGTTATTGGAGGTTAGTTGTAGTTGTTGTTGAAACCATTATTATGTTTTGATGATAACAAACCTAAAGCAATGTTGCTCCAAACAAGATGTTTTCAAACAATGTGCTTTAACTTGTTGATTGTTGAGAACGAGTCCTGAGAACATGTTTTCAACAATGTGCTGAGAACATGTTTTCAACAATGCGCATTAACCTGTTTGTTGAATGTTGAGAACACGCCTTGAGAACAGGTCTCATACCTAATGGTTCACTTTCAAGATCACCACCTCCATGAGATGATTGAGTTGATCGTACGAGAAGCAATTCATGAACTCTAGCAAGACAAAGAACAATCCCAGCAAACAAGGTGACCTTGGTGTTCACGGCATCTATACAGATCTTGGACAAGATGACTAATTTAAAACAAGAAGTCTGGGGTATATACATTTTATTTATTTAGACTCTTGTTAATATGCCAATACTGAAAACACCTTATAAAACACCTCTTGAATCGGTGTTTGTGCTAAACGCTTCAGAACACCAGTTGCGAACAACCCTGTGAACAGGGTGCCTAGGGTGTTTCTGACCTAAACTGGCCTTACCCGGTTATCTTTGAGAACTTATTTTCGGTTGGCCAAGATCTCCAGAATAATTCCTTAAACTC
>JACYFF010003369.1:76633251-76655634 GCA_017589665.1 Selenicereus undatus
TCATGTATGTACTTAAATGGTTTGAATGGACGTGATTGCCCCTTTGAGGATAAACTTTGATTTTATGGCTAAAATTTCATATTCAAGCGAAGCCTTGTCTTTGCGGACGACAGTAACGCTCATTCATTGATTTCTTGGTGTTAAGTTTAGTTAGGTAAATGCAGTTATGATTTATGTATTATTAGGGCATTACAGGAGGTGAAATGACAATTGTGCCCGTCATTCGTTCATCCACCCTTCAGGTCAACCTTTGACCTCTGTTGATTTGGTATTTGTCACGTGTCATTTTGTTATCAGTAGAGACACTAAATACGCCAATCATTTAGTTCTTGACATCTCATCGGACGTCTTCCAAGGCATTCAAGTGAGATGTGTACTCGACCCACCCTTCCAGTAGGTTATAGGAATATCAGCTCTTTCTCCTCACACCACTTGTATTTGTGGGTTTCATCAAATGCTGAAGCATAATTTTCATTTTGCCAAGAGCGAAGAGCATGCCAAGCTCATCTTGTCACGGTTTGACTTTTGGAAGCTTGTAAAGAGCCTTTAGCCCCCTCCTATAGACTTCTTCCACCCCTGTGGTCGTCGTTGTGCCCTCGTTTTGCAAAAACTAGGGTGGAGTCTTATGCTTATGTTGTCGATGTTTCTGAAATCACCCACTTTGTCTTCTATACTTCCATTCTAAAAGAGGTGATTCGCTTTAGAATTGTTTCACCTTTGGCACCTCAAGATCTAACGAAGGCTCCGGAGGAATTTCCCTAGGAAAGCTTTGAAATATGGTTGGGTGCAAATAGTGGTCGACTACCTTAGTGTCACAATCGAGATACTAGTCTTCACACCCCCATTGGTGGTGAACATGTTGAGAGATCAGGTTCTTTGAACCTCCCACTATCCTTTCCTCAAGGTATCCGTCCAAAGGAGAAAAGAAAGTCTTTGCCGAAGGAGAAAGCGAAAGCGCTTCCAAAAGATGAGGAAAGGCCATTGGAGGAAGAAACGAAAGTTTCTTCTGCTGAATGGAAGTGGTTTCTTCCGAAGGAGAATATGAAGTCTCTTCTTGCTGAAAAGAAGCTTGGCTCAAGCTTTGGGCCATCACATTGAGTCGTTAGTATTTACTTGTTCACAACGATTAGATGATGTAATTTAGTTTGTTTCATGGCTTTCTTCATATTTTGTTCTTCAAGCGGGCACTTCTTACCACATTAATGTAGTTCTAGCATATAATGGTGTTCTCTTTTGCCTTGTATACAAAACTCAATAGTGATGAATTGTCATTTGTTGACTTGAGGATTCTTGCGCCTTCAATTTTTTTTATATCATACACCCTTTTTTTATGGACGATTCCCTATATCTATACCTCGTTATGGAACACTCCTTTCGTCTTGTTGGTAAGAATGGTCTTTGTTCAATTGCGGCTTCTTTTCGTTTGGTTTCACTGCATCAAATGCTTAGTTATTTAAAGAAAACTCTCCTTCTGATTTTCCCTTAGATAAGAACCAAATTGGGAGGGCTCCCCCTTTTCACTTAGAACTTTCGAGTTATCGAGTTATGGAAGTAACACCCTTCCCAACTGGGGTTTCTTTGCAAAATGCGACTTGGGAGGTGGTGGCCTCCCAACTTGGAATTTTCTAATTACCAAGTTGGGAAAGCATTCCTCCCAAGTGGGTACTATCTTTATGCCAAATTGGGAGGAGAACACCTCCCAACTTGGTATGTCTGGCCAAGTTGAGAGAGTAACGGCCTCCCAACTTGGTTACGTCAAGTTACGTTGGGAGGGAAATGCCTCCTAACTCAGTTTCGTTGAGTCGAGTTAGGAGTGGGACACCTCCCAACTTGGTTTTTCAAACCGACTTGGGAGTGTAATGCCTCCCAACTTAATAACATCAAACTAACTTGGGAGGGTGACACCTCCTAGTTCAACTTACACAAACCAACTTGGGAGGACGACACCTCGCAACTTAGTTTCATGAAACCGACTTGGGGAAGCGACGCTTCTGTACTCGATTTCGAACCAAACATGGTGGTACTCTTTTCTTTGTTTTTTTGTCGTCAAGTATTGAAGGCAACAGGGATGGTGCTAGCTATTGGATGAAGGCACGGATCTCAACCCTTCCTGGCACTTTATATGCTTTTCTTCCCCTTCTTATTCTCTACTTTCATTCAAAGCAGCCACTAAAAACTTTTACAGAGAGAAATTTGTGCGAGGAGTTTCTCTGAAGTTTCTCCACTTTGGCATTCACTAAGGTATCGTTCCATTTCCATTCCTCCCTCAATTTTCCTTAGTAGGTTCTTGTATCATAGTCATGCCTTTGTTTCCCTTTCTGGTATGGTCATTCTCTAAGCCCTCTTCGGGCTTTAGAGGTGATAATTTTAGTAATAATTTCGCCGATCTGCACTCGTCCCCTTTATACAGGGGAGACTTCATCTTTTTAGGTGACTATAGTAATCCTAAACATGAGACTAGGTGCCAACAAAGTCTACCTGCTGTAATTCCTTTGCAAGACTTTCTTCGGGAGAAACCAAACTTACTTGAAGAGAGATCTAGTAGCTCCCTATCTCTAGACTCCTCTATGTCATATCTGTGGGAGGTATTCCTAGGCAATCCACTAGGCCTTTTGCTAGCATTGGTATGCCGAGCGCCAACGTGGTAGATGTCAGAGCTGGATTCTACCCCCTCTAGTGGTCCCTCTAGGTCTGATTCAAAGGATAAACCCAACACCCATTACATCGACCCTTCCTTTCGTGACAATCTTAAGAAAATTTCTACGTTCAAACTTAGCTTTTCTTTTAAGCATAACTATAGGGTGATTGTTCCTTCGCCCACAGACATCATGATGAACACTCATCTAGGTTGCATCATGGTGTATCTGGAGAGCCTAAAGCATGATCTTTGATTCCTACTCCCCAAGGTTGCGACCCAAATCTTCAAACCTATGACATTACGGTTACCCAACTTTTTTCTAATGCGTAGGTAGCCAGCCTAGGTTTTGTTGCTCCGTGTAACCATAAACACCTAAAGTATACAACCTTTGCTTTCACCTACATTCATAAGATTCATAAGAATAATACGACTAATAGAGAGAAATGTTGGTTTCGTATTTTTCGACCGCACAGGTTTCTTGTCGACCTTAGAAAAACCCTCTTCCATTCACGGTTAGAAATACAAGTTTGTATGTTAAGAAAGTAAACAGAAATTGGGATATTCCGATGTAGAGTAAAAGAGGTCCGAAGAGGAGTTGGAATAGGCCTCATACCATCCTTGGAGAGAAAAAAAGGTCACTATCAACTACTTCCAGCTAGTCGAATCTATCTATCCCTAATCAAGGAAGATCGTGAAGGTCCCAAGCAATTGGCTTCCTCATAGAAAGTTATTTGAGTTTAACTGTTTTCTTTGTGCCACTGGACTTTTCTCGTTGTCCCTTAGGGTAACTTTATTGTCACCTATTCATTTGTTTTGCATTTATTCTTGGCTAACTTTGCCCATTTAGACTTTGTGTCAAAGTAGGTTGTTGACGTTCTCATCGGAATGGCAGGCGAGCTAACCAAGGAGGAGTGGAGGCACTTTGGACAATGTTAGGAGGGAAAAGCAAGTCAGGAAACATGTCATCCAATAGGTCTAGAGTTTGCCTTTCATATGTTCCCCTTCTCGACAATGCAAGCCAAAGCTCCGCCTCGTGTGTTCCTCCCCCAAAATGTATTCCTCCCAAAGCCTAACATGGTTATCGCCTTGAAATCGTAGACAAAGAGTTAGGTCTCGAGGAGAATGAAAACTCCGCTATGTACTGACCAAGTTGATTGGGCGACCTCCCAGCCTACTGACACTCCGAGCAAAGGGGCTTCCAAAAGTGGTAGTAAGAGCCTTCCATCTACGAAGAAGAGGAGGGCTCATGCGCAGGCTTCTACTCTGCCTGATTCAGCTGACAACTGGTCTTTTGAGGGAAGGAGTTCCTTCTTCTCTTCCGACTACATTGGGAAGGTGCTGTCGATCCGAGAGCATGCTTAAAAGTAAGAGCTTCCTCTAGCTCAAGGCTCCGAAGAACTTCCAAACACCCTTAACGCAACCCCGATTTGCTTCATGGAGGTATTCACTTTCACCTTTCGCCATTAAATTTTTCCTTAGCATTTTTTTTATCATAACACTTTCCTCATTTGCTTTTAGGATGCAGTTTCTGGTTTTTTTTTTTTTTTTGTTAGCCCTATATGTTCCTAGCTATTGTTGAAGCTGAGCTGAAACTCTTTAAGGAACAAACTAGGCTCGACAAGAGGGAGATCGTCATACTAAGATGACAGGTGCAAGATCAGGGACTCAAAGTACCATATCAAGGATCAGGATCGTAAGTTTGAGACGGAAAAGACCATGTTGGAAATTCAGGCCATCCATGTTGAGGTAGAGGTCGCCAACATCTTCCTTAAAAATGGGTGCCAGGCCATGAAGAAGTTGCTCACTTAGGCAACCAAGAAGGATGATGACAATCAGAGGCTCTACATAGAATTTCAAGCATGTCTTGGAATAGGCTGATATATTTGAGGTGCAGGAGATCGATGAGCATTCCACAAGGAGAAAGGATGCCCACGAAGAGATCCCTCGCTCGCGTTCAGCAGTTGCTTCCTTTCCTCGTATTTCCTCCCCATAGTCTATTTCTAAAGACCCCTTGGAGGAGGTTGCTGAGGCGACTTAGAGCATTAACTAGGTGAAGGGCGAGTAGGTTGGCGACGAGGAGGCTGATGATGGAGCTCGGGCTTGATTCCTCTTTCCCATTTCATCTTTCTGTTAGTTATCAGACTTTGTGTTTTGTGGACTTGTAGTCCTTGTTTTGGCCTTAAGGCTAGTGATGTATGAACTTATTCGATGCCTTGCTTTGTTTATTTTAGTAGTGCATGTACACATCATGACCTTTTATTTTGCTTTTGTTTAATATACACACACATATATACATTTATATTTAACAGCTTTTACATCTATGCTTACAACTTCTTACAAATCTTTACATCTTCTTAAATCTTCTTACAACTTCTTACATTTTCTTATAGTTTATAGCTACATCTTATTGTGAAAAAGAACAGACCCAAGTACTATCATAAAATTTACTTTCTTTGTCTAGTTTCCTTGCTTCGTTTGTTTTTAAAATCAAGAAAAGCTGATATTTTGGAATTTTGGAATGCCAAACACTATATTCCTCGTCCCAGTTCTGAATTTCAAATTATTATTATTTTTTTTTCGTGGTCAAGAAGCCACAAATAAACAGTACAACACTATTCTAAGGGGAGCCGAACTTAAGACGTGATGCATCCATTGCCCCGTTTTCCACCACGAAGCGATGACCTCATTGGCAGTTCTGAATTTCAATATGCACACACAGATTATTGACCAACTACCTCCTTGGGGCAGGATTTAAAAGAGCATCCATGTTTGCAATCACTATTTAAAGATTGCAGCAAAGGCTTCACAGAAATTGCCGGAGGACCAATGCAATTCGCTGAGTCAATCAAGCACATTAAAGTATTGGAATTCATCATTGCTCATTACATGAAACTATCCATCAAAAGAGATTCAAGTTAAAAACATGTAATATATGCCTAATAACATTCTTCGACTATTGGCACTGACTACAAACTATAAGACTGTAATTGCCAATGCCCCCAACTCAAGTGAATCCTTGTTATGTCCATTGCTTAAACAACATATGGTTACCCTAGTACAAACTGACTGCAAAAGATCAAAGCCTTATCCACAAAAAGTCTGCAGCAACTGAAATCTCACCAATAATCCCCACAGGAGCACTTGCCATCCTTGAAATGGTGGAACCGCTTGTTGTCTCGAACAATCAACTCCCTGCCAACAATTTTGGACATGATCTTTATGGCATTGTGACAATCACCACATATCCGAAGGTTCTTAATTATCCTGAGAGGCGTCCTTGGTGGGGTACTAATCAAGCCATAAGCAATAGCCAACCTCTCACTGTGGTAGAGCAAGGCCTGCTCCTTAGCCTCCTGATCAATGTCGTGGAGAACATATCTAGTGTCCGGTACATAACCCTGTTCTTTCATTGCTGCCTTGTATTTCTCATCGTCCTTATAGAGAGTTGGGTTTTTGAACTCAGGTAGTCTGTTCCTGCCTTCCATCATATTCACTGCCATGTACTTTTTGGGGGGAGGAGCAAGGAGTTTGTTTGCAACAGCCTTCAAAGGATCAAGATCAACAATCAACTCATCAATATAGTCCTCAAGATCAATATCCCCATGGATCCTGGCATAACCCCTCAGTGCCTCCCAAAATGCCACAGTTGGTTGTTGAGGCAACTTGTCAATATACTCCCGAGCTTCCACAAGGTGCCCAGACGCTCCAAGCACATCAAGAACCCCCAGATAATGCTCTGTTCCAGGGTCAATCCCATTATCAGTTTTCATCTTCTCCAAATACATGAATGCTTCTTCCACAGCTTCTGCTCCTGAACATGCAGCCAACACGGCCAGATATGTCTCACTAGTGGGTCGTAAGCCCAACTCTTTCATTTTCTCAAACAGCTGTAACCCCTCATCCCCTAATGAGTTACTGGCATACCCCCTTATCATCAGATGCCAAGAGTCAATATTTCTGTCAGGCATATGATCAAACACCCGGCGTGCATCCACCATGCTCCCACATTTCCCATACATCTCAAGCACCTTGTTGTTCAATCTAAGATCACCCCTAAATGGCGACCTGAGAAAGAAGTCGTGCACCTTCTTTGCATTTTCCAGGGACTTGGGGTTCGCACATTTATCAAACAGTACATAGAAACATTCCCCATCGGCTTTAGCACCTTTCTCCATCAGCTCAATGATATCCTTAACCTTGCCCTCCAAAGCCATGCTCATCAAATCCACATTCTGCCCCTGAACCGGGGCCTCAGGGGCTGGACCGGGGGCTTGATTTGAGGGAAACGAAGCTCGATCAGGAACCTGATTGTTCCATTGAGGAGGGTTTCTAGGTAATTGCTGTTGTGGGTACCCTTGATTTGGGTTATGGCCATGTTGGTCCCATCGATTAGGGTTTCCACGAGGTGGGTACCCTTCATTTTGATTGTTCCATTGATTGTGGCTTCTGGATGGTGGTGGTGGTGGTGGTGGTGGTGGTGGTGATTGCAGCTGCTGATAATTGTTCTGAGTTAAATTAGGGTTTGCGGGTGCACCCCGAGAATTCCACCCACGACCCACATTCTGATTCGGATAGTATTGGGAATTATCGGGGGGAGGAGGTCGAGGGTAGTCGTTAGGAGAGGCGTAGGTGGAGAAAGAGGAGAGAGAAAGGGGGATAGGGGAGAGCTTCAGATAAGGGTTTTTACTAGGGTTTAAGAAGAGGAGAGAAGAGTTTAGGGATCGTACCTTGAAGATAGAGGAAAGACAAAACGGACGAGGAGGCCGGATAGCGATGAGGGAAGCCATTTCTGACTGCGATTAAGCTTTTTGATCCTACACTTTGAATTAATTGAACTTTGGGAGGTGGTTCATGTTTAGAGAGAGAAATCAAGAAAAACCCTTGCAGAGCACTACTCAACCCGGGATGAGACATAGGAGACTGAAAGGGGGTTGAAAGAGAGGGGAATAGATAGGGGGGTTGGGCCTGTCCATGAAATCAGTTTGGGCCTCATCAAATAGTATAGGCTGCACTGCTATAGGCTATCAAATTGTAAACAAGAATTCCTTTTTTTTTTTTTTTCAAAAACCGGAAGGATCCACCAAACCTCAAAATGGAATACAAATGCATCCATCTGTCTTCTTCTTCTTCTTCTTCTTCTTCTTCTAAAATGACTTGTTTAGGAGGCTCGTCTATGTCCTTTGGTTAGTTTAATCAAATATAATTTTACTCCGAGGGTGAAATGTTCCCCCCGATTCCCTTTTCTTCACCCTCATTTAATATTTCCAAACAAGGAAAATAAATGTTCATTAACCTTCATTCCACTCCACTCTCCTTCTCTCCCATCAATCCAAGCGGACTGTGAAATTTGCTCTTTTTTCGAGCTATCTTTCACAAACCCTATTTCAGTTTTGGGGCAATGTTTTGGGGGGGGGGGGGGGGAGAGCCCCCCCTTAAGCCCCAAAGAAGTTCCACCCCTTTCCATAAAGGATTCATTCACAAATCCATACTTCTTTCTCTCTCTTCTTTGTTCGTTTAGATAAGTATGGTATGTAAATCGTAAATTCAATATACTATATTTCTTGTTTGTGCATCTTTGTTTTTAGAATATTTTGTAACTTTTGATTGATATAAGTATAGTATATATATGTATATTGCTGACATTGATGGAGTTTTTAATAATATGGCGTTTTATTGGTAGGCTGAATTTATCTTTCATTTTGCTTCATGTTGTATAGAAGCTTTCTTTTCTAGTTGTGAACTCGAATGAACTACTAAAGACTACTTTTCTGGGTCTCATTTTATCTTTTATGGTGAATCCAAATGAACTAATATTGTATAGAAGCTTCTCATACATTCGTATATTTCTGTTGCATTCTATTTCTATTCCAAAGGACTAGTACTCGAATCCATCATGTTATTCAATTTGAATTAGGGCTTAGTTGACTTTACAAAATCCAATTTTGTATGAATTGCAAGATATTAGTCATATATATTATCCAGTTGTAGTCAGGCTTCTAGAATATTTATTTTATCTGATGAAATCTTCTTCTTTTTTTTGCGTGCAAAAGAGAGTCAAAACCTATAATCGAACAATTAACCAAGTAGAAATAAGACGTGACTAAGTCACATTCAATATATAATTCTTATTTGATTACATAGATTTTGCTAGTATCTTCCACTCATCGGTTACTGTCTACATCTCATGGATTTGGATATTGTTGACTTCCTCTTTCTAACATATTTGAATCATCTCCCCTCAATTCTTAATTATTCCGGCCCCTATGCTTGTTTGACAAACACCCAAGTTGGTGCTTATGATTGGGAATATTGTATTAAGACTTACGTTTCTCCTGCCTACATGCCAATTATCTACGGCACTATGTACTTTGTTAACTTATTATTTCATGCACTTTAGTTGATTTTTACTGTATTTAATCAAGGTTGTTTTGGCCCCAAAATTCTTTAGAAATATGATGCTCTTATGTCTGATTGCCTATTTTGCCAAGCGATTTAATTGATTTGCATGCTTTCGTTTGATTCATCTCATTGATTTACATACTACCAAACCCCTATTTCTGTTGTTAATATGTTGATCAAGCCAAGTTCTACAGTATTTTAATTTGTCATGCCTCCACAAAACCCTTTTTGTTGATTTTACAAAGAGTCAATTATGTCCAACATTCAAAATTTATGAATTGTTCTTTGTGTTGGTTTCATGCTGTGAATAGTCCAAGGTGCTTTTAATTTGTGTTAATCAACCAAACTTGGTCTTTTGTTCTCTCCTAGCAAGTTATTTAATTTCATATGATTACTATCTATGGTTCATGAACTGTTTCTGAGCAATCTTGATTTTCTTTACGGATGCGGACAACGTAACATAGTTTTAGCAATATCGTCATTTGTAGGCAAATTAGGGTATTATCGATTTTTACAGTCTTGGATCACCACTACGTACTATCTATCAGTATGCATATTCGCTAATTAATAGATCCTTTTGTTGAATACTGGTGATGTTCGAGCCTTTCACTAGATTAGTTTGGATTAGCACTTTCAGGTAAGTGGCGTGATACTCTTTGAGTATTTCGTGCCCAAAATATTACTTGTTAAATCCTTTTGTAAACTAGTATTGTTAACTGGGTTGACATGCATGCTATTGATTGAATTGAATTATTTTTGGACATGTATCAAAAGGTGTGATTTTGCTAGGTTTTGACCGTTGTTTGCAAAATAACCTGTTTCAATGCCAATTTTGTTATGACATTAATTATATTTTGAACTAATATTGAATAAGTGTGATTTGCATTGGACCTATTGATCTACTTATAGCATAAGTGCTAATTTGTATTTGTGATTCTGATCTATGTTTGTGTTCTTTGGGCCCCTTAGTTATGTGATATTGATTATGATTTATGACATTCTAATTTTGCGACGTGTGATTCTTCATTGCCCATGCCAAATAGTGGTGTTAGCCCTAAAAATTGTGATTCCTTTGGTATATTTTGTTGTCTACTCTGCTATCTAAACGGAAAATCATTTCGACACATATTATTGCTTATTTTGAAGTTTTGGAAAAAGTTACACATTTGTAAAACCTAGTTATGGTTTATTAATTTGTTGTTACTATTATAAATAACGCAGCCTATGTTTTACTCGCATGCCTAACCCAACTGAAAGAGTGTTACGCTACTTACTAGGCTTTCGCCGTCATCCCTTCCTCTTCCTATTTTTCCAGGTCTGGCTTCTTGTTAGCATCAGAGTGTTGCAACAAAATTGTATTGTGCCAAGTTCTCATTTCAATATTCTGTCCTTAGTCATTGGTAGAGGTGTTCATTTGTCCAAAAGCAGCAATGGGAAAGAGAAAATGCATAGAAATTTGGAAAATAATGGTGAAATTACTCACTTCTTGAGATCCGGCGGGTAGCTCGACCTACTCATCCTTGAACCCTAGAGAAACGAATGGAGGATTTTTCTCCTGTGGAGAGAGAATTAGCAGGGAAGAGAAATGGAGAGAGAAAGAGAGGAGTGATGAGCTACCTAATGAGAACAGTTGCAGACCGAAGACCGGACCAAAAATATTCGGTTTGGACCAAGATAGGATCGAAAAAACTCAAACCGAACTGGGACTAGACCAAGTTAGAACGACTTCTTCTTTGTATCTCTATAGTTTTACATGTAAACCAAAAATTACTGACAAAATAAAATTTCAGAGAATTGCATCTGAAGAGAGGGGGGTAATAGTACTAGGAGATCCGTAGATGGGTGCATGAACCCAAAAATTAACTAAGCCATTAAATTAATTATTGCAATCCAGGCATAAAATCAAATTGGTTTTCTGATATCAAAATATCATTCTGCAACCTTCTCTTAATCACCATTTCCTATAACTTCATAGTGTGACTGAGCAGTTTTATACCTTTATAATTATTGCAATCCTTAATATCATCTTTGTTCTTATATAGTGGATGACTATATTAAACCTCCATTTTTTGGGCATCTTAGCAGTCTTAAAATAACATTGAAAACCTCTGTTAACCATTCTAATCTCTCTTCACCTAATTAAACACTTTCACCGGTATTTGGTCTGGCCCCTCGGTCTTAACGTTGGATATCTTCTTTAGAGCCTCTTTAATCTCATCCTTACTGATAGGTTCACAACATCGAGAGCCACGTTGACTTTCACAACTCTCTCGTTCCCTACTTCGAAAATCCTCCAACACTTCACCATTGAGGAGCTTGGAAAAAGTAAATTAGCCATCTTTCCTTGATCTTTGCCTCCTCAACTTGCACCTTATCATCTTCGTCTTTGATGCACATCACATTGCCCAAATCTCTAGTTCTTTTTTCCCTAGCCCTCACTAGCTTGAAGACCTCCTTCTCACCTTCCTTAGCCTCCCGTTTTTGGTATAATCTATCATAAACCATGCTCTTAACCACGACCACGACTTTCTTGGCTATCTTTTTTGCTGACTTATATCTGACTCTACCAGCCTCCTTCTCTTCGTCCGTTTCACTGTTAATGAAAGCAGCATACGTCTCTTTTTTTCTCCTTGACTCTCTCATTTACCTCCTCATTCCACAACCAAACTTCTTTTAGTTTGCTACCACCTCTCCTAGATATACTTAAGGCTTCCTTAGCAGGCATCTGAATACATTCTGCCATTACTTCTCATATTGTATCTGCATCCTTTGCTTGCTTCTATATCCCTTCCTCGACAATCCTTTCTGATAACTTTCTAGCGTTCTCCTCAGTAAGATTCCACCACTTAACTCTAGGGTCCCCAGTTACAGAGAACAAAACAATAAAAGTATTAACCTTTTATGTTCGAAAATTATAAATATTAGTCAACAAACAATAAAAGAAAAAAGTTAATAATTAAAAATTATCTGCAAATCAATACACTCATTTTAATATTAATCAATTCAATTTGACTATGCAAAATGTGTATTGTAAGACAATGCAATCACTGTTTAAAAATATTATCAACTATTGATAATTTGAAAATTCAAATAACTCTTGAGAACAAAACGCTTACATTTAATTATTTTATAATTATTCCAATAAAGAGTAAAATTTAGATAAATGAAAAAATAGTATTTATTAAAAAGCTAAAAGTGAGTGTAATGATAATAACATTAAAAATTTGATTAGCAAGCTTTTTCACCGTATATTATAATTTTATAAATTTATTTATGCATATTTTTTAGGTAATACATGTACATGAGTTACATTACCAAAATGCAAGTCATAAATTCATTTTTCAATTTAGAACAACTACATATAGATTATAGATTCATTTTTATGTTATTATTTCCTTAGAATTTATGCAAAACAAACAATATTAAAAACACTATGTGAGAAACTAATATTTAAATTAATTAATTATCATAATTTCATTGATATTTATTTCAAAATTTTATTTATTTCAATAATTGTTGTGTATTATAGTATATTTTAGATGTTAGTAATGATAAATTATTTTTATTTCATTATTATTAAATAAATATTAATAAAAACCCGTGTGAAGCATGAGATTCATCCTAGTACTAATTATTTTATAATAATCATATCATATTTAATGTATATATATTACCATAGCATATCATAACATATTTTACATATTAAAAGTAACATCTTGTATCTATAATTCCAAGTCTAACGATTAATAATATTCATATCATCACATCATGTCATTTTGAACTAAACATGGCATCTTAATATAAGTTTTATATAATAATGTTTAATATGTTCAAGCATACCATAAACATTTTACACACTACAAGAAAAAGACCAAATAAAGACGGAATCAGCGACGGAAAGCAGTTAATCAGCGACAGAATTTTAACATCAGCGACAGAATTGGTGACAGAATACGGCTGTCGGATTTTCGCTCGTCGCTGAGTACCTGACGACAGAATTTCAAAATTCCGTCGTCAGTGACTACGGATTCAGCGACAGAAATTGCTACATGCTTTTTTTGGCGGGGGAAATTGGCGGGGCAGGGGGGTGACAGAATTAATCATCCATTGCCATCAGCGACGGAAATGGCGACGGATTCTTCATTCCGTAGCCCCCCTGCCCCAAAATTTTTTTCTCCTCCTAATCCGTCGCCATTCCGTCGCTAGGTTTCTTTTTTAAAAAAATAAAATCGCTTGTTTTTTTATCATATCCGTACATTCAAATCAATCCCTGCAAGAAATTTACAAGATCCCCGCACTCAATCAACATCCAATGGCTTTGAATATGACTTCATTTGAAACATTCTCGACAATTTCAAGCCACACAAAGGTGGACTTTCACATCCAGCGCAACACTTCCAACCAAGGGTTTTCAATTCACAAACCACAAGTTCCAAACAAACTCTCTACATATCACAAACTACAAGTTCCAAACAAAGTATGTACATATCACAAACCACAAATTCAAACAAACCAGAAGTTGTCAGTAATTGAGAAGGAAGTTATATATGTTTGCAGAAGAGACAAAAGCAAGCGCCAAATGGGAGGAGAGTGAAATAAGCACCAGGGGGAGGGGAGTGAAATAACAGAAAGGGGGGGGGGAAGTAAGCAACATGAGATGTACTTCGTGAAGAATCAAGCAGAAGGAAAACTACAACCAACTCAATCACCAAGGTCTTCCTCTTCCTCTTCCTCTTTATCTTCCTCTGCCTCACTATGTTCTTCATTATGTTGCGAGTGATGAGTAAATGGTGACTGAGATCCCGAGCCAGACGCCTGTTGCATTTAAAAGAAAGCTTGGAGGCGCTGATCGATGCTCATTATTTATTGGCTCAGTTGTTGGTTGTTTTGAGTGAACAATCTATTGGATTCCTCTAGTTGCTTACATTTCTCCATAACCAACCAGTAGCTTTCAACTTGTGAAATTAGCTCACCCCCTAAGTTGGTTACTACACCCCTTAAGTCATTGAGCTCTTGTTGCGATGGCGTAGAACCGGTACCTGCTGACAGGTATTTCAGTAAAGTACGCATTAGTATTGCAATTAAGTAAATTCAATGTATAATCATGGTCGTTGAAACTTTAACATGAAAACTGTACCGGATCTTTGAGTGGGACTGAAGTAACCGGATTCCCCCATGTTGACAGCCTCGTCACCGGTGCCATAAATACGACCCTTCTTGTTTTTGAACGTTTTCACCCACAGCTTCTTGTTATATTTCCTTGCTTTGCCAAAGAAATCTCTCAAGCGTGCATTACCTCGGTTTTCAAAATTCCTTCGTACACGGTCTTCATGGATCGAATCCCAAGTAAACCACTTCTGCAATCATGAAAACAAAAAACATATCAAATAATTCAATAGTAATATATCACGTTCATAGAAACTGTTAATACGAAGTCACTGTAGCTACCTCGAACTCTCCAAACCACAAATCTCGTACTGATTTAGGCAAGTTGCTCCAAGTAGGCCAAGCTCCGTCAAATTTACTTTGAAATATGATCGAAATCCTACTAACAGCACCATCATTGGGGAGAAACCAAATTGAACATAACACATCAAATTGATTACTTGTTATACAAAATTCATGTATTACTTCATAAGATATAACAAATGAAGACTTACCCGTTACCAAATGGCTCAATCCAAGTCTTAGCTCGAGTGCTCCTATGACTAGATTGTGCTTCACTTTCACCACTTCCAATGTTCTCTTGAGACTGGTTTGTGTTAGGGTGAGCGGGTTGGGGAGTGAGCTGCACAGTGTGAACAACATGGAGGTTTGAAGGAATGTTGTAGGCAAATTGGCCGTAGATGGTGCTTTGGTTGAGAATGTATTAGGTCTAATGATGGAAAGCCCCAAATAGGGGCGGTAGTGGTCCTGAAATACCTGATATGTAAGCAGCCAATGTGGCTCCTGGCTGAACTGGTATATGAGGTACCTGGGGGGGAAGATGGATTAATGTCCATTGTGGTCGGATCTACGACAAAGCTCCTACACCCTCGTCCTCTACCTCGAGTTATAATACTTACATGTGGTTTCAATTAATATAATGCACCTAATTAACTGTTATCACTACTAAAAAACGTGCTTTTTCCGACGGAAAAAACACGTTTTTCCATTGGAAAAATGATTTTTCGATGGAAAATCTGACGGAAAACGACCGTAGGAAAAAGTCCCGTAGACCCGCTGGTTCCGACGGAATTTCCCGTCCGCTGGACACATTCCGACAGAAAGAGACAGTCGTCGAGTAGCGTGCCAACGGAGTGGGCGACGGAAGCCAACGGATATCGGGTGTCCGACGGATCAATTCTGTCGGGCCCTTTGGTACTTTGGGGCAAGAATCCGACCGGGTTGTCCAACGGAATTTGCCATATCCGTCAACCAATTCCGACGGTATTTGCAAATTCCGTCGGAAATTTAATTTTTTTTAAAAAAAATATTTTGAAAAGTTAGGTTGAGTTACACATCTTTCGACTGCAAAATCACGATATCGTTCAACAAAAGACCGTTTGACGAGATCGAAACATGCTTCACTGGTTGCCGCATTCAATGTAACACCAAGAAACTCCTCATATTTCAATGGCAATTTAATGTTCTCTCTAATAACATTTAGGTTGAATTACTCACTTGAAAGATGAGGAGTTTTTTAGTTCTACATTGAATGCAGCGACCGGTGGAGGCGGCGGCGGGTAGAGGTGGCGGCGACCAATGGAGGTAGTGAAGGAGACCGATTATGAGGGAGGAGCGAAGGGTGTCGGAAGGCCGCAGAGGGCGGCGATGGTGGCTGGAAGAGGGCGGAACTGGCGATGGCAGAGAGAGAGAAAGGTTTGTGCGTGTGTGTGGAGTGCCTGATTGCTCGAGCAATCAGGTTTTTCACTTCACCTTTTTCGATATTTTTTTAAAAAAACTCAGAAAAAAGTGTTGTCCGACGGAAAATTCCGTTGGACCACTTATTTTTAAAAAAAATTCAAAAAAATTGAAAATTTTGAAATTTCAAAAAAATCAAAATTCAAAATTTCCAACGGAAATGCCTGTCCGTCGGAAAATCTGCCAAAAAATTCCGTCGGAAAATTCCGTCGGACATGCATTTTTTCACAAAAAGCCTGCAGCTTTTCTCGAGCAGAGAGAAGTTGAAAAAATCAGGTGGGCCGACGGAATTTCCATGTAATTCTGCCGAAATTCCGATGGAATACGACTCCTCCGTCGGAGTTTCCGATGGAAATTGGGTCCGTCGGACAGTTTGTCTTCCCCTTTTGCTTTCCCCGTCCTTCCGTCGGCCTTTCCAACGACATAATTTTCCGTCGTCATTTTCCGTCGGAAAAAGCAGATTTTTTAGTAGTATATGTTAAAATTATGAATAAATGAGTTATAATACTTACATTCTCACTAAACCAATCTGTGAAATGAGTTTCGATGAAGGTGTCGACATCTGCGTCGCTGACATTAGGACGTGCAGTTCTGACTTGTTCTGTGAAAATTCTATCACATTTTACGAAGCCTATTAATATACTTGCGCTATGAATGATAAACTCAATTGGAAGTGAAAATACCACTCACCCTATACAAGGTTTAACTTCATCACAATTTAATAGTACGTGAAGATGGGCAGCAACATATTCGGTATCTGTGAGATACCTTGATCTTTCCCTACCAATAGCGGTCCCTTACGGTGCAAACATGGACAGAGTTGAAAAGTGATTAATATGTTCATCGTCATCCCCATTTCTCTTGTACCTAGTGCGCATGGAGGGCACATTAGAGTCGAAGTAATAGGAGGCGAAGAATGTCCTCTCTGCCTCTAGGTATGCTTATGTGATTGAACCTTCAGGATACGCTTGTTGCTTTATCTTTTTCTTCAATCGGCCAAAGAACCCACCAAATTCGAAGTTGCATTCACTTTTAAGTGATTTCACATATAAGAATTCATATAAGATTTCATCGATTATAGTATAATTTACCTCTCAAATGGATACATCCATCGGTATTGTACTAGACCGCCTCGTTGAGCCTCGTCTGCCAAATGCACTGGCAGGTGTTCCATTACATTGAAAAAGCCATGAGGGAAAATGGTCTCCAACTTACAAAAAGTTATGACAATGTTGCGATGCAATTCCTCAAGCACATCCTTCCGCAATGTTGTTGAGCATAAGTTCTTGAAAAACTGGCTTATCACAATAAGAGGTTTCAGCACATCTTCTGGGAGCACACCAAATGCAATTGGTAAAAGAGTCTCCATGAAGACGTGACAATCATGACTTTTCATGTTGTTGAACTTAGCCTCATGAAGGTCCACGATATTTCACAAATTAGAGCAATATCCATTAGGCATTTGAAGGTCCTTCACCCATTCACACAACTCTTTTCGTTTATCTACAGGAAATACGAACTTCGCTTTTGGTTTAACCGGCTTACCACTTGGGTCTGAATGTAAATGTAATTCTGATCTATCACATATTTCTGCAACATCTATTCTTGATTTGGCATTGTACTTTGTTTTCCCATAAACATCTATAACAGTGTTGATAATGTTCTCAAAAAAGTTCTTCTCAATGTGCATCACATTCAAATTATGGCGGAGCAGTTGGTGCTGCCAATAAGGCAACTCCCAGAATATACTCTTCTTCGTCCATTTGTGCTCATTCTCCTTAAATTTTGGTATGATAAAGTCACCATTTGTGGTTACCATTGGGTAATCTTCCACCTCGGCATAAAGTTCTTCCTCGGACAATCGGTGAGGAGGACCCCCTGTAACAGTTTTGCATTTCCTAAATGCGGTTCTATTTCTTCTGAAAGCATGATTCCTTGGCAAAAAACATCGATGACAGTCAAACCATGAGAATTTACCCCCATTTCGCAATCTCAAAGCCTTTTGCTATTTCATACATATGGGACATGCCAATTGGCCATTAGTACTCAACCCAGATAACATTCTATATGCGGGAAAATCATTGATGGTCCACATAAGTGCAGCATTCATTTGAAATGTATGCTCTGTAGAAATATCATAAGTCTGAACTCCAACTTCCCACAACTCTTTCAACTCATCAACAAGAGGTTGTAAATATACATCTATCTTGTTCTGGGATTTTTGGGCCTGGGGATTACACAAGTCAAGAACAGAAACGGTGTGGTCATACACATTTCAGGGGGTTATAAGGTGTAACAACTATCGGGCAAATAGAGTATGATCTTGAAGACAATATGTAAGGATTAAATCCATCAGCACATAAGCCAAGCCTCACATTCCGAGGCTCTACAGCAAATTCAGGGTACTTGGTATCAAAATGTTTCCATGTTGCCCCATCTAATGGATGACATAAAACACCGTCCTCACATCGATGTTCATAATGTCATCTCATGTGCTCTGCACTACTTCTTGCTGCGTACAACCTCTGCAGTCGAGGTTTTAACGGCAAGTAATGCATCCTTGAGTATGGCAATGGATTCTAATTCCTTTGTTGTGACATTTGCCTCTTCCATCTTGAATGTCCACAAAACTTACACGCATCCAGGTTTGCGTCATCCTTATAAAATAACATGCAACCTTTCCGGTAACAATCAATTTGGACCATATCGTTGCGGAGATCTTTAACAACCTTCTTCATTTGCCCGTAGTTGTCTGGCATGCGGTTTTTAGAGGGACACATCTCTTTCATTAATTAAACAACTTCATTGAAACAATTTTGAGGCATATTATAATCAGATTTAATACTTAACAGTCTTACCGCAGCAGATAACTCACTGTGGGTGGAACAACCATCTTATAAGGGTTGTTGAGCTGCTTGAACTATATTATAAAACGGTTCTCAGCAAGTGTTTGACCCCTTTTCCCTTACATTTTGATTTGCTATTATAGTATCATCAACCATGTCCTCAATATGATCTATGTAGGATTCAGAATAGTCATTATTAACATGACTTGAACCTCCAACTTCGGAAATTTCACCATTTGAATACCCAAAACCATATTCCTGAGCTTCTATTTTCTCATGACTTATCTAAAACCAATACCCTTGCACAAAACCTTTATACATAAGGTGCATTTTGACCTCATCAGGTGTCAAGTATACCCTATTTCTACATTTCGCACAAGGACATCTATACTTTCCCCTATTTAGAAACTTTGTCTGTGTACGTGTAAATTGATCGAATTGATTTACTCCATCTAGAAATTCTTGCGTATAACCACTACGATCAACAGTAATCTATTATACATCCACCTACGATGTGGAAGACCATTCATATTCTGCTCAAATAACAATAACCATATAAGGTATTTGGTAAAAATTAATTTTAATCAAAATTATAATAATTACATAAATTACGCAATTATATATTATATATGATTACTTTAAAATTTCTACATACATAAAAAAAAACTTATAAATTTCGACAAAAATACTTATATTCTCACGAATATCACAAAACTAATAATTCGTACATATCTAGTTCACCACTTTATTCCACTAACATATCAAATTTGAACTTAAAATTACTAAATCTAAGTGTACATTGTATTGGGCGAAATATTTAAACAAACATGAGCTACAACTTCATACGAACTAACATTTGAATAAAATTATAAACTAAAGCATCTCTATCCATCAACATATCAACTTTAAAGTTCACATCACCAAACCTAATCTCTAAATTGCATTTAGCAAAATCTCCAACCAAATTAGATCAATAACTTCACACGAATACCACATTTTAACAACGTTATCAATTAAAACATTTCATTCCACCAACATATGAAGTTTCAACTTCAAACTGCCAAACCTCAACCCCAAATCGCATTTATCAAATTCTTGTAACGAATTAGAGCAATAACCTCACACAAATAGCACATTTCAACAACACTATGAATTAAACCATTTCATTCCACCAACATATCAAACTTTAACTTCAAACTACCAAACCTAAACCCTAAATCACATTTATCCCAATCTTGAACCAAATTAAAGCAATAACCTCACACAAACACCACATTTCAACATAAATATGAACTAATTATGCAATTCTAACATTGTAATACAAAAATTTGTAGAAATTATAAGTAGTTTAGTTGAAAAAAAAAACCTCAAAGTGCTCGAAAAACTAGCGGTGAAAGGGGCGGCGGCAGGCGGGGCGGGGGGCGGCCGGAGGTGGCTTGGCTGAGCGGGGGACAACGTCAAGCTGTCTTTGCGACTCCGTTCGGCTTTCGCTCTCTCTCTCTGTCTTAGAATGGGTGCAAATGAAACCAGAAAAATTCTGGTTTCATTTAACTGGGTTTTTTTTATAAAAAAAAATTTTTTTGGGCGACGGAATTTTTCCAAATTTTTTTAAATTTTTTGGCGACGAAATTCTGTCAATTACGGAGAAATAATTTTTCATCCGTCGCCATATCTGTTGCACAATCTGACTTTTTCTAAAATCCTTCTTCAGTCGCCATTTTCGTTGCCAAATCTGTCGTTAATTTTTTCCGTCGCTAAATTTCGTCGTTATTTTGAACTTTTTTAGTAGTGACACAAATAGTCATGTCATATTAATTTTAACTATAAACATTACTACGTATAGTCATGTCATATTAATTTTAGTCATACGTATTAAAAAATTTAGTCGAGCATACATAACACATATTTCTCATCATGTTATATTTTCAACCATTTGATCAATTAACTTAACGTTTATTTTTTATTTTAGTTGGAATGAAGAGTTTATTTGAGAGTTTGGGCCGTTGATCTTAAAGTTGATGCTAATTAATAAGTTCGATTGAATTTTAGTTAGAATTGGCTTTAATTTGATTAATATTTGATTCATATACATATTATTATAAGAAAAGTTGAAGAAAAATTAAAGTTCAGTTCAATTTCAGTTGGGTCAGTACAAACCGAGTGGGTGTTGACTAGAGAAAGGCGGATTTAAAGTTCTTATGATGTTGTCCCAATCAAGCTTAGCCAAAAATATCATTTCAAATTTTGTGTGATACTCTTAAATATTTTAGGTCATAAGGCAAAAAATTGAAGAGAAGTTCAAAGCTGGCACATAATTATCCACATGTTCTCATTTGCAAATCAATTGACCTGAATAATGGGAATCTTTTTGAGAGGATGATTGAAATTATTTTGTATATTTATGTAGTCAAGTTTGGGTTATTGCAAAAATAATTTGTAGACATGTTAAATGGGTTATTCCATTCACTTATGGCTCAGGTTAATTTTGGGTCAGGTCATGTTTGATATCAACCATTTAGGCCTTGTTCTTTTGGGTGGGAAATGCACCCAACCCACACCCACACTCACCCACTTTTTCCCCCCTCTTCCCACTCTTAAAAAAAAATACTACTCCTTCCTACATCCACCCACTTTTTCCCACACCTACATAAAACAACCATTTCTCATATTTGAAATTTTTTTATAATTTATGTAATTGTGTGTACGAATAATTTGATAGCAATTAT
Source organism: Selenicereus undatus (assembly GCA_017589665.1). Taxonomy (NCBI): domain Eukaryota; kingdom Viridiplantae; phylum Streptophyta; class Magnoliopsida; order Caryophyllales; family Cactaceae; genus Selenicereus; species Selenicereus undatus. The sequence goes on from JACYFF010003369.1 coordinate 76,654,764, forward strand.
GAGCAGTTTTAATTTTTCGGATGTTATGGAACAGTTTTATTTTTTTCTTTTTCATTAATTTTTTAATTTTTTAATTTTATTTAATTTTTTAATTCTATTTTTAATTTTTTAATTTTTTAATTTTCTAATTTTTTATTTTTAAATTTTTAAATTTTTAAATTTTTAATTTTTAATTTTTCGAATGTTATGGAACAGTTTTATTTTTTTTCTTTTTCATTAATTTTTTATTTTTTTAATTTTTTGATTCTATTTTTTAATTTTTAATTTTTTAATTTTTAATTTTTTTGCATTTATTTTTAATTTCAATTTTTAATTTTTTAATTTTTAATTTTTAATTTTTAATTTTTTAATTTTTTTGTATTTATTTTTATTATTTTAATAAAAAATTAAATTATAATTTTATTTTGAATTTTTTATATTTTTTTATTCCAGAAAAACAACCAACGGAAAATTCCAAAAAAATAAAAAATAAAAAAATTTATACAAAAATTAAAAAATAAGAAAATAAAAAATAAATGCAAAAAAATTAAAAAATTAAAACAAAAAAATTTAAGAAAATTAAAATAAAAATAAAAAAATAAAAAAATTAGAATCACAAAATTAAAATTAAAAAAATTAAAAAATAAAACAATTAAAAATTAAAAATTAAAAATTTAAAAAATCAAAAAATATAAATAAAAAATAAAAATAAAAAATAAAAAATAAAAAGAAAAATTAAAAAATAAAAAATAAAAAATAAAAAATAAAATCTAAAAAAATAAAATAAAATTAAAATTAAAAAATTAAAAATTAACAAATTAAAAATTAAAAAATTAAAAATTAAAAATTAAAATATAAAAAAATAAAAAATAAAAAATAAAAAATAAAAAAA
>JACYFF010003369.1:76655734-76682629 GCA_017589665.1 Selenicereus undatus
AAAAAAAAAAAAAAATAAAAAAAAAAAAATAAAGAATAAAAAATAAAAAATAAAAAATAAAAAATAAAAAAATAAAAAATACAAATACAAAAACACAAAAATAAAAAATAAACAAAATAAAACAGAACAAAACAGAATAAACGAAAACAAAAAAATTTCATCATCATTAATTACTATCACAATAAAATTATTACATTATAAAACAAAAAAATATTAATAACTAATACTTCAACTTCATTCAACTATATTCAACTTTCAGCCACGCTCACCCACTTTTTCCCACACTTAAAAAAAAAAAAACCACACTCACCCACTATTTCCCCCCTTTCTCACAATCACCCATTCAACACCCTTCATTTCCCACTGAAAAGAACAGGGCCTTAGTTCGATTTTGGTTTCGCATAAGATTTCTCTCGGTTGGGGTTGACTTCAGGCCTCTTGATTTTTTATTTCAATAAGCTTGTTTTGCAAAGAAAAAAAAATTTAGAAAAAAAAAATGTTCAGATCGGGTTGGTTCGGGTGCAAGTCAACTTCAAGTCAACTGTTTCGAATATGGATTCAGATAATTCTATTCAAACTTTAGGTCAGTTTTTCTAGATCTAATAATTTGTACTGTAGACTTCTCCATATACCAACTGTACTTGGATTAGCACATTATTAATTAGACAAGAGTAATTCTTATAGCCTTTATTTGATAAAGCATAAACAGATTGAGATTCGTTCCTCAATTTAACACTTAAATACAGCTTTCTTTTTTATTTTAATTTAAATTGCAGAAGTATCATTTTTGCGATACATCTATAATATTTCGAGTTTTAACAATATGAGGTATAAAGAGAAAACAATTGGATAAGACCTCAACGAACACCAAAACAAATAATATTAATAATTTTTTGTTGTTTAAAACACTAACTATAACTTATTTATATTGCGCAAATAGTAATTAGTAATTGTATTTTTGTAACGTCCCAACCCTAGGGCTAGGAGTGTTAGCGTTTTTCTTTAAATCTTGGGACGAAACGGACAGATTTTCTCCTGAAAACTAACCATTCTCCACGCTTAAAGTCTTACATTAAATTCTCTGCACTGAAACACGGTAATAAAGAACTAACTAACTCAACGGCTACCCGTCGGAATTTACAGCTCTACGGGCTACCCGTCCGGAGCACAACAACCAATGCAGTTCAGTGCTAAAACAAATGAACAATGCAAAGTACAACTCCGTAGACCACACGTCCGGAGTATTGGGGTTTACATCCCTACTATAAACAGCCTTAGCTAAGACATGATTGGCAACTTCGATGGTTGGCTCACCTGGCCGTACAGAGCGACTCTAGATGCTATGAAACACAAGCACACAAGGACTTAAATTACAAACCATTACATCATAATACATCTTGCAGCTCACATACAAGCATATCGCTTTACTCCTAGGATAGCGATGACTCCATCTCGGCTTACTTGGACCGACCTTTACCTGCTATTTCAGAAATCTGGGAAGGGAATAATAATAGATGGGAATGAGCAATTATCGCTCAATGGATAACCCCCTCTCCTAAAACAATACATTCAATGCAATAATAACTTACGACAATTGTTCTTAAATCCTTCCCTCTAAAGAACTCACCTATCGTAAAGTATATTCTAACCACAATGCAAGAAAAATAGCATTTGCACCAACAGCTTAAACTTGAGAATAACTATGCGCATAAACTTACCAGACAAAATTCATATGAACTCATGAACTCAATGAAAATAAAGGGGTTCAACCCCTAAACACCACTTGTTGGGATTTCCGTTACTAAAGGCTTATTTCGGTTCATATAATTTATACCGTACATAATGAAGATGCTGTCAAGTAATAGGCTATATGAACTTAGCAATTCTCTAAAACAATCATCATGTCCAATGCGATGCAACCACTAAACTGATGATTTCACTACACCATACAGTATCACGTCATGTGCAGGAGTAAATCTCTTCGCTAAAACCTGGAACTATAACCATACAGTAAAACATATAACTATATCATGTGAATAGTAAACTAATGATGTAGCAATATGGCCTTTGAACTTTACATGCTTGTTTATTAAAGTAATGTTTTATAAATCATCATATGAATTGGGAGTCTCCTGTGACCTTGTTTCTTTAACAGTTGACAAGGTTTTGCAACGTATGACTCTGAATCTACTGCCTGTTGGCAGAACTATAGGATATATGGACTTTGAATCTTCCACCTATTGATAGAGCTATAAAACATTGGGCTTGAGTCTCTTACCTACCGACAGAATTATAAAATGTTGAATTTTGAATCATCTGCCTACTGGCAGAGCTATGAACATTGGACTTTGAAACTTCTGTTTATTGGCAGAACTATGAAATATTGCATTTTGAAACCTCAGTCGCACTGAACTTTGAATCCTCTGCTTACTGGTAGAGCTATGAAACATTGGACTTTGAATACTCTGCCTGCTGACAGAACAGTGAAACACTGAACTTTGAATCATTGAAGTTGAAGTTTCGTATAAACTTTAAAGGAGGGTACTAGGTTGATTAAGCTGAGAGTGACAATGAACACAACGCAACCAAGCACTCACTACTCAATTCCCCTGATCAACCAAATTATTCGATTGCGCAGCTTAATGTTTTACGGTTATTTCGTCATCCATGATTTGTTAATCGCACAAGCAATCCTATAAACATTTAGAAACGCTTTGAGATCATGTGAATAATCATTACACTCATTTATTGAAATCATGTGAATAATCGAGGTGTGGATAATCATTGAAGACATGTGAATGATTGAATAGATTCACACACCAAGTGAAACAGGCAGCTGATAATTGAAATCACGTGGATACGCATTTACAACCTTTTAAGGGTTTCTAACAATTGCAAATCAACAATAACTCACATATTCATCAATTCAGGGGGAAAAGGTCTCACATAGCTGGTTAATTCACTATATATAAAAACAGTTTTCCACACTCACTTTGTAATCCACTGGATTGCAGTTCACCTAAGCAATCCAAATACCAACTCAGTCCAGTATCACAATAATTTGATCGTTTAATTCACAATTACCATCCATAACCATACCATTTCTATGCAATCACTACAAACAACCAATATATATAATCGATAAACTTTTGTTCAGTACGAACAATATATATGGATATTAGGTATCGTTCAGTTCACTCTACAATTTCTTCCAATTACTGATAATCAGTTCAAAATTCAACCTGAACGAACTATAATCAATAAACTTTCATCGAAATTAACAATAAATAGGAGGAAGAGGAAACCCACCTCGAATCCAAGCTAAATGACCCGGGTTAGGGTTTGATTTGGGTTGGCTCGGTGTGGGCTCGGCTCCTCCCTTTGCTGTGCCGCCGCCTCTCTCTTCCTCTGCCTACTCTGTTCGCCACCGTGTCGCTAGCGTCCGGTGAGGGTGGTCGTGCTGGTGGCGGTCGCGCGGGGTCGAGGTCTCCAAACCCTAGCCCACGACCTCTTTCTCGTTCACCGGTTTGGGGGTCGCGTGAGCTGGCCGAGGCCGCGGTCGGCTGCCCCTCGCCGGCGCCTCCCCCCCTCTCTTCGCGTGTGGTGTTGTCGGGGCTGGGTCAAGGAGCGCCCCCCCTTTTTGCGATCTTCTCTGGCCACGCAAAGGGCTTCGACCCTTTTGTTATTTATTTTTTTTGACTTTTACCAGCTAATAAACATTACCAGCCCGCTGTACCATTAGTCCAATTTCCCGACCTCCAATCTTAACCCATAACCATTAATATAATCGTCGGTCGGTTTAATCGCCTTTTGATTATATTAAGGTTCGATTCAATAAACTGCAGGATTATTCCCAAGGTTCGACATTCTAGTCGTATTCGGGAATCTGCTCAATGTGGTACCCAATAATAATCCTTAATGCCAATAAAACTAATAATAATAATAATAATAATATTCTTTTCAATAAAATCAGCACTCAAGTAGGCTACATCGATATTATTTCAATTTATCAAAATAACCAAATACGATTTTATAACTATATAAAATAGCGCAATCGGCTTGACGAAGGGGATAAAATCTCGGGTGTTACAATTTTGGAGTAGACAGAAAATCAAATATTATTTCGTGTTGCTTTATCTATGCCTTGCATGGGTCCAATATACTAGTTCATGTAAATAGTTGCATTTCAACAATTCATGAGGCCCCCTCCCCTAGAAAAAGGAAGGGCGATCTACAACGTTAACCTTCTAATAAATAGTAAAATGTCACCAAGACTGTTAGATTTACAGTCCTTGTACAAATGAAGGTATGAAGAAAAGGTAGATGAACAGTGTCAAAATGGTGCCAATCAGAGAGGTGAGTTTTTTTTTTTTTTTGGGGGGGGGGGGGGTTAATTTTAGTTGGTAGGAACTCTGTTTTTTTTAAGTAATTTAATCTTGTTTTGCTCACTAACAAAGAACTAAGTGCCCTCGTGACTCGGATAAATGCTCAATTAGCAAAAGCACAATGCTGATCAAAAGAAACACATCATGCAATATGATTTTCAACAGAGTAAATAAACATTAATGCTTAAGAGACAAAAATAAAGTACGTTTAATGCTTAGGACACTGTTGTTCGAGCATCTAGGTTAATGACACTGAGCGTTTAGGTTTAGAGTGTTGAGCATTCAGGGCACTCCCAGCCCTTTCCACGCGTTCTAAGGCAGGGATTCGAGAGTCACACGTGTTGTCCTCAACCGATGCCACGCATGCCAAGAAAAAGGGGACGGAACTGATAGTCGTTCCGTCCCGCGGTTCTTTTTTTTTGTTCCATGTGGGGTTGAAACGCACCGCTTGGTGCTAATAGGGGTCACTGTGCACCGCGTTTTGATGGCCTGGGAAAAAAAGAAAAGAAAAGCTGAGATTCTAAGCCGTTGGGTGCTGTAATTTTGGTAGGTTCTTTAATTCACTTTCTATTCTAATTTCTTTACCTAGTTTAACCAATATAAATTAACCAATAATTTTGGTAGCTTCTTTAATTCACTTTCCATTCTAGCTGAGATATTGTAATTTCTATTCTAGCTTCTTTACCTAGTTTAACCAATACAAATTAAGTTATCAGTTTCTTGGAATTTTTAAGTAAATATAGCCATTTTTATGGTCAAAACAAATAAATATTCTGTACTTTTCAAAATTGAAAAAAAATCATACAAGCTACAAAATTTAAATTACAAAAACACAAAATTAAAAAGATAAGTAACAAAATATGTTTAATTGTAGGCTCCATGACAAATAATTAAATTAATTGTCATAGAGTGAGTTCTATTGATTGGGAAATTGAATGAAATGTAAGTTCAAAATTATGAAATTTTTGCTGATATGACAAGCTTGAGTTCCAAAAAGTGAAACTCGAAAATGCTTTCAGACTATAGGTATTGAATATTCAAAGTAACAATATTGAGCAATTAGCCTCAGGCTATTGAGTAGAGCATTCAAATTGATTGCGTGTGCAACGGGTATCATTTAGATATTTGAAGAGCATTGCTTATTTTTGTGTTGTGGAAGATTATTAGCGGAGATTACATTGCCGCTTGGTCAAAATTTTCTAATTTGTTGATTGATTAGAATTGGAAATAACTTTTTGCTGACTTTTACCTGTATAATTAATTCTATTGCAATTAGAGAAAAGTTCTAGTAGTGCGCCAATGGCCTCACATATCTCAGTAAACATAAGAGCAATTCCAACGGTGGTCTCATGAGGCGAAAAGCAAGAGAGAGAAAGGAGGTGAGGCAAGAGAGTTGCTGCAGTGGCTACCTCGTAGCATGTATCTTGCAGGGAAGTTCGGCCTAGGCAGCAAACTTGTGAGACATTTTTTAGTTTTTTAAATATATTTTATTAATTTTTCTTTTTTTAATTTGAAAAATAAAGTTGTGTATTATAGAGTGAGTCCATGGATATTATTTTATTTAGTGAGATAAAGTTGTGAGCCTTCCATTGTAGAGAGTAAGGATTGTGAGGTAAAAAATTGGAGAGAAATATGATGTGGCAGTGGTAGACCCCTATCGGTGAGCCAAAATATTGGCTCACTGCTGGATTTGCTCTAAGGTCACTCCTAGCGTGAGGAACACATGCCAAGCAGAGGAGTCCGCGTGCCAAAATTTGTTTCCCAGCCAGCGTTGTTGCATGGGGGAAACGCGGGATGGAATCTATGGTTGTTCTATCCCTCATTCCATTTTTTTTTGTCTTTTTGTGGTTTTTTGGGTTTTTCCCCTTAAAAAATATTATTTAGATGGTTTGTAAAAAAAGTTGTATGTTATGGAATAGGTTCATGACAAATATTATTGCTCTAACAAATTGCATATAACCGTTCCGGATCCATGTCATACTGTGGACACAGGCCTAGTGTCCAAGCGCTGTCAAATTAGAGCCTTTTAATCTTTGTCATTTATGAAAGAAGCATTTTAAGGGCTATGGGCAAACCTGAGTGTTTTATAATCACCGCATCGTTCAATTAGTGAGATAATTGGAATTGGTATCGAACATAAAGCACCACTTCTGAAATTAAACTCCTTTCCTCCCTTTTTGGCCAATGCAACACAATCTTAATTTCCAACAACCAAATCCTATATCATGCATACTCTATGAGTACAAACTTCTACAAGTTACGTCTACGCCACATATTAAAAATTGCCTATATGACAAATACACACTAAATATATATATATATATATATACATACAAATAGACATATATATATATATAAATGTATATATATATATATGACAAGTAGGAGTACATACTCTTAAGTGTATGATATACATTACCTCAAACAACGCTCATTATCATTCAAAGAAACATCATAGCACAAGGAAGTTTTGAAAGGATTATAAGGAAATAAAGCCAAATAGGCCAAGACAAACAACATACCACTAAAAGGATTAGAAGGAAATAAAGCCAAATAGGCCAAGACAAACAACATACCACTACAGATATTTCAACTTTACATTCTCCTAAATAATTCGAACTTGGGGCAATCAGGTCAGTAATAATTCCGATTTACTAAATCCTTCCAATCCTCTAAAATTTGGGCACAGTTATTTACTTATTGTCAATAATTATACTAAAAAAATTAGGTGAGTAAGGAGCGAGATCAAGACACTATGAACCTGCAATTTTTTTGAGTGTAGATTATTGAAAATTTCTGGACTCAAAGTTCGGAGTTGGATGATTTTTCACCACTTCAGATTATCAGTGTCCTAACCGCACTTAAAGTTCTGAATAATTGGAATCCAATTTCCCAAATAGATATGGTTAAATCCTATTAGACCACCACCCATTTTATTACTACTTATTTTACAATGTTATTCTTTTTTTTTTTTTGAAAGTGCAATGTACCACCACATAAAAGAAGAGACACCAACTTTCAACTTGGATTCTTTTTGGGGGGAGGGGGGGTTTGGTCCTTTTTAAGTGAAGTAAGAATGTCGGATCTTCAACTAATTAGAAACTTGTAAATAGAATTAATGGTTCTCCTAACATTAATCATGTCATTAAAGTTTCATCTGAAATATGATACTAAACATGCATCATTTTTTTTGGGTTGGGGGGTCTTCAATCCTCAATTTTACTAAAATCAAACCACAGTCGGTTAATCAAGGGTAAAACTCTCTTATCATAGAAGTGCTCCATTCACAAGACTCAAACTAGAAACTATGTTAAAAAAAAAAAAAAAAACAAATATCAAACCACTTGAAGGAATCTACGTTAATAAATAGACATCAACTTTAGATCACTCATAATTTGAGCCACTCATAATTTGAGTAGCCCACAAGATTATATCAAGACTACATCAACTTTAGATCCTACCTTTCATTAGTGTCCTCTATCAGAATTTTTTTCCTTCTCAAGACTGTATGTATATCAGTATCATAAGTGTATAACAAGAATACAACAACCAATAAAGTTTTATTAAGCCTATAGCTATAGCAAATTGCTAAAGACTAGAACCTTAAAACAAAGATTTTGCTCCTGCCAAACAGATATTAGCGACTTCAAACAGCACTTAGACATGAATCAGGAGTATCAGTATCTATCCACAATCTTTTCCACCGAAGAGTATGTACCCAGGGCTGCACAGATGACCCCCATTACAGCAATGATAGTGCACACGACCTCCTGAAAGAATAAAGGCCGAGCATAAATGAAATGTCCTATGCGTAAGTCTAACTGTCCAAGGTTATAAACAATTAGAGGTTATTTGGTTACAAGCAGAGATCTTGTGTACTTGAGAGGTTATTTGGTTAAGTCCATACGCATAGCAAATGAGTCATTTGGATGCACTTAAATTGGTACGCAGACAAAAAGAAATGTTGAAAGATTAGGTCAAATTTGGGTCATTACACACAGATGAGGACATTTCAGACATCAATTGGAGCATGTTCACATCAATTTGCCGAATAAGCTTGTAAAACAATGTAATTAATATTGATGGCTACATTTGATTTGAGCGCCAATGCATTCAATACAATTGGTTGAACTTTTTCTGGATCATGTCCATTTGGGTTCGGGCAAATTTCGGTTTTCCTCATTTTGGATTTGGGTCGGGTTTGTTTTAGGGCAATCAGGCCAGAATTCAGGTACCGTTCAATTTTCAGGCCCAACACGATGTGACATTTTCTACTGCTACCGCCTACCAATGGTTTTAAAAGAACGAATAGGGAAAGAATCCAAAGCATTAGCGTACCTGCAGCTTTGTTGCCTTCTTTTTCATGATTTTCAGGAAGCATAGAGAAGGCATAATCACAGCCTGCAACATAGCGGCATGTATTAAAAGCAAAACATGCAGAACTATATCAGGCGTAGCTAGTTATCCAACAAATGGAGTGTTGGTCAGGCCTAATAAAGTTAGGCCGACGGTAACTAATACTGCCTAGGGCGATAACCTTAGCTGCCCTCGTGGCATATATAAGGAGGTTTATGAGGATTAGCCTAGCGACACATTCACAGCGGGATCCCTCATACTCTCCTATTCTCTGCTCACGGCTGCCCTATCATCCAGTAGGTTTTCGGTTTAGGATGTGAAATCCTAAGGCGACTCTAGTAACCGCCTAGCATCCGTACTGATGTGGGCTATTCCCGACAGAGAATTTCGCAACCAGGTTAGTCATAATTGTTCGACAGTAGTATCAGAGCCAAAGGGATCAGATTAGTCCTGTCTAATGTGTTGTCTAATAAGAATAATAAGAATGCTTGAATTTTATAATCTGCCTACATTGTTAGTTTTTTTATCATAATTGTTCTGCAATTGAAAAAGCATGCTACTGTGATTATAGTGCCCAGAAAGTCATCAATTATCAAAAGACCCAATTTTTATTGATAATTGACGATCCAAATTGATAGTCAACGCAATCAAATTCATGCTTGACATTGTTATTCATTCTACAAGCATGCTTCAGTTATTTATTCAGATTAAACCATTAGTCAATTTATTTGGAGAGAAAAACCGCAAAGACACCATTTTTGGAGGCGCGTGAGTCCATGCGCTGCGGCTTTGGTGGCGCGTCGATTGCGTGGATCACTCCTTCGGACTCGTTTTTTGCCGATCTACATGGTGGTGATAAAGGTTCACCTACGATTGGCTTTGATCGAAGGCAGTAGGGTGGCGGCTTCACATCACTCGGGTGTTTTTTTTTTGGGTGAAAAAACCAAAACGGCGGCAGTGGCTACCGTGATCGTGGTGTCGAAAGCCCAAGAAAGGAGCTTAGAGTGCTCCATTTCCCTGGCCATGGCGCCGGGAAGCCGAAAGGAGAGAGAAATTCTAGAGGTAGATAGAGAGAGAGAGTGAAGACCAAGATTTTAGGGTAAGTGAAGGGGTTAAGTGAGCATTACTCACTTATAAAAGGAAAAGGCCCCGGTTTTGCTTGTTTTTTTTGGGACATTTTGGGCCCAATTTTGTTTCATTTTAATTCGGGTCAATTTTTCCTTTTGGGACGGGTTGATTCCAGCCAATTTAATTTGTTCCCTGATTTGGGTTAATCTGTAATTATTTTCATAATTGTATAAGTTAGCCTTATGTGCTGAAAGGAATTATGAGTTTATTTTACATGTTTATTTCATATCATTATTGCTTATATAATGATTATTATTTTATATTGTTGTTTATGTTATGATAATATAAGTTTTTAAAGCATGATATATGACCATGTCTTACATTAACAAAATAAAACTTGTTTATATGAATTAGTTTCTTATAATACAAGATAATGTAAATGTACTTTACATAATTAAAAGTGAATATCTGCGCGACAGTCACCAATTAATATGTTAATTAGTTTAATTAAACTTTTATAAACTATATAATAATTAAATTAAAGAAGCTCCTAATTCATATCCGTACGTGATGATTATGAGCTTAACAAAATTTTCGAGCGTATAATATGAATGATGGTTCTCTTGATAATTAAATTATTAAATGATATATCTAACAAATAATATATATACTTTCAGATATGGCACCTAAAAATTTGATAGGTAGTATGTCTTCTAACGAAAAGCTGGATGGCACAAACTATGATGTTCGGCATCTGAAGGTCCAATTCACCCTAAATGAGAGCGACATATTAGATCTCCTGACGACTTCTATGCCTGCACCGGCAGACAAAGATGATCAAGGCAGGAATATTACTGCTACTGAGCAGTATAAAGAAAACCTAAAGGCACACCACGCCAAGTTCAAAAGGGATCATTCTGCACGCTACAACATGTTGTCTTGCATGCAGGATGATCTTCTAGGTGACTTTGAATGCTTCCCCACAGCTAAGAACATGTGGGCACAACTTAAGGTCAGGTTTGGACAGACATATGCTACAAGGTTGCGAGGTGGTTGCGTACTTTGTAACTGAAATGAATGCAATACACTATTGACTCTAATCGTAGTATCTCCGAACATTTTTGAGCCATGAGTGCCATGGTTCGAGACCTTAAAGTTGCAAGGCAAAATGTCTTTGAGGAAGAATAGGTACTGAATGTTATTAGGGCTTTTCCTCATGAAAATGAGCATTGGAGGAGCTTTCAGGGCATCACGACACATAATGAAAACATTAAGACCTTCAAGGCTACCTCAAAGCACCTCAAGATGAAGGAAGATCACATAAAGATATATGCGCCTCCTAACTGGCATTTGTTGCCCAGAGGCAAGATGCCTTACCGTGGCAAGAAAGCCCAGGAAGGGTCCACATTCCCCTCAGAGCTCTCGCTCTAAAGGTGATTCTGCCGAGACGCATAAGGCTAAGGGCAATGGAGCTAAGGACATGGCATGTGTGAAGTGCTAGAACTATAGAAAAAAAGGGGCATCTGGCTCGGAATTATCCTAAGCCGGCCAAGGTACCTCTTTTTACCAAAACTCCTAAATCATATGTTTGTTCACATGCATTCATTGTTAACTCTCTTCCTCAATGAATTGTAGACACAGGGGCAACAAAGCACATAGTTCAGGACAAGGCTGGATTCATGGAGCTCTATCACTACCCGGTGGGCTCACTAACTGTCGTACTGGGGAACGACAGCGAAGAAGATGTCATTGGAGTAGGAACATACCAGCTTAAACTCCATGAAAGAAACAAGCTACTTCTTCACGATGGTCTCTATGCACCCGGAGTGCGATTCTCAATTTCTTATGTCTCTTTAATAAGATTAGGTTTCACTTTTGGATTTCGACCAAATGGTTTGGATTTGTTATATCATGGCAATTTGTTTGGCCAAGTGACATTGAAAGGTGATTTCATTGTTTTGGATTTGAATGATTCCAATAATATATTTTCTGCTTTTGTTTCATATTTTGACTCTAATTCTGAATTTGTTAAGCGGCATGCTAGACTTGCTCATATAGATAGGTCAAGACAGGATAAGTGGGCTAGCTAAATAAGGTCTTCTAGATCGATTCACCAGGATATCTAGGTGTGAGTTAACTGGCAAGGAAACAATAAAGCCTTTTGGGAAGGCTTCGAGAGCATCTAATTCTTTAGAATTAATCCATTCAGACATCTGTGGACCCATGAACATTAAAGCACGTCATGAGACCATCTATTTCATTACCCTTATAGATTATTATTCACGATATAAGTATGTAAACCTACTATACACCTACTATCTCATTGCTATGAGGCACTTGATATATTCAAACGCTTCGTAACAGAGGTAGAGACTCAATTAGAACGAAGAGTTAAAATCATTTGGACTGATCGAAGTCATGAACATCTCTTTGATATGTTCAAAGAGTTCTATACGGAAAAAGGTATACAAAGACAGCTAACGATTCCACGCACTCCACAATAAAAAGAAAACGGTGTTACGAAACGTAGGAATCGTACATTGCTTGACATAGTCAGATCAATGATGGCACATGCAAACCTCCCAATCAGTTTTTGGGGGAATGCGTTGCTTACAACAACATATCCTTAACCGTGTGCTAAATAAGAGTATACCTACTACACCATATGAGTTATGGTTTCCTAAGAAGCCATCCTTGAACCATTAACGTTCATAGGGTTCGGCTGATTATGTGTATAACCCAAGTCACAAATATGAAAAACTTGGTCCGAGAAACACCAAAATGGTTTTCATTAGACATCCCACATAATCTAAAGGATATGTCATGTATGAAGAACTCCCTAATGGTGGCATGACAGAAATAAATTCTTGCAATGTCGATTTTCTCAAGGATGCGTTCCTAGCTATTGGTGAAATCAAGAAGGATGTCGAATTGTTTGAATTACACAAGACATTCAACCATCTTTCAGTGAGGGGAGAATTTGAATTCCAACCAAGTCACCGAAGATGGTACAAGGAACGGGGAAGGCTTGCTACACAAGATAGTCGGTCTCCAATACATGAGGAGAGTCAGCATGCAAATGACATGCGAATGAGATCCACCCTCAATCTCCAACTCTCGAGCATGCAGTTAGTCAACATGTTCAGGATCCCACGCTTTAAAGGGATAGTGCGAGTGATTCTCCACATACTCAGGGTCCCACACCTCTTAGAGAAAGAGGGATGGATGTCTTACCCAGACAGACAAACAATCAAGGACCAGGATCCGAAAGAGTAAGCGCGGAAGAATTCATCGACGATATTTTCAAATCAAAGAGGAAATATTCCTATACACTCCATTGGAAGTTGAAGAACCTACCTCTTATTAAGAGGTGATTGATTCACCAAACCACAAAAAGTGGATGAACGCCATAAGGGATGAGATGGACTCGATGATGAGAAATAAAGTTTGGGAACTTGTTGATCTTCCACCCCAACGTAAGTCCACCGGAAACAAGTGGGTTTTCAAGATAAACTATCGGGCAGATGGTTTAATCGAATAAGTTCAAAGCTCGTCTAGTAACGAAAGGCTTTACCTAAATTGAAGGTATACACTATGAAGAGGCATTTTCTCATGTGGTGACATTTGTCTCTATTCGCCTACTCCTAACCCGGGTTACCCATTTGGACTTAGAGTTGTTTCAAATGAACGTAAAGACTACTTTCCTTAACGGTAGCCTTGAGGAAGAGATCTATGTGGACCAACCCATTGATTTTGTATCAAAAGGACAAGGGACAAGGTATGTCGTCTTAAGAGGTTCATATATGGTCTTAAGCAATCTTCTAGATCTTGGTACTTAAAATTCAGCTAAGCCATAACTTTGTTTGGCTTATCTGTGGTTTCAGAGGACCATTGTGTGTATGCCAAAAGATCAACTGGGGGAATATATTTCTTACCCTGTACGTATTTGAGATGAAGGATATGGGTGAAGTTGGGTATGTCCTAGTTGTGGAAATAATCAAAAATCATTCTAAGAAACTCTTAGGTATGAGCCAAGAAGTATATATCAAGAAAGTCTTAGAACAATTTTAAATGCATTATCCTAAACCCGTACACACTTCCGTTGATAAGGGTTTAACCTTAAGCCTCGACCAATGCTAAAAAACAGAGAAAAGGAGACAATGAACAATGCCCCTTGCGCTAGTGTTGTGGAAGCTTAATGTATGGCATGTTATGTACACGACTTAACATTCGCATTGCGGTTGGTTTGGTAAGTCGTTACCAGAGCAACCCAAGACTTGCGCATTGGCAAGCCGTCAAAAGAATCATGCGCTATCTTCATGGTACAACCAACTTGGTCTTGTGCTATTAAAGCATGGACCTTAAGTTGAGAAGATACTCAGATGCTGATTGGGGTGGTGACCCAGATGAATCCAGGTCAACCCCAGGTTATGTGTTCACCTTGGTTGGGGGAGCCATATCATGGTGTAGTAAGAAGCAAGACTACATAGCATTGTCAACTATAGATGCAGAGTATGTCGCATGTAGCCTAGCTACGTAGGAGGCAATATGGCTTAGGAGTTTCCTTCAAAATCTTGATCTCACTCCTAGAGTTGATGACCCTGTTGAGACACTATGTGACAACACAACTGCCATCCAATTCGTTAAGGATTCGAAGTTCCATCGGAAAGCCAAGCACATCAAGAGGCGTTATCACTTCGTGTGAAACGCCATAAAGACAAAGGAAGTTGTCATCAAGTATATATCCACTAACAAGGTGATTGTTGATCCGTTAACTAAGCCGATTCCTAAATATGCTTTCAAAGCTCATACGTTGGGTCTAGGACTTCGTAGAGTTTAATTTTTGGATGAATCTTGTTATATGTGACAGATACATTCTTCTTGTAATGAGCATTTATGACATAAAGATTGAAGTTTCTTTCTCTAAATGCTTCATGATTTATTTGTTAGACATGTTGAAATGTCACAAGCTTTTAATTGGCCTAGTTATACAGACGGTAGCGGGCAGAATGAAATTGAATCATATTAGCACTAAGTGTGCAATACTGATTACTCATACTGGAGGTATATGAATAAGATATAATGTAGTTTGCCTTAGTGAGTCTAGGATGAAACTTGAGGGAGTCGAATATGAGACATGATTTCATATTGAAGCCTTAAAGGCCGAATCTTAAGCGTCACGGTTAGCATTTAGTATGTTAATCTAGTGACTCAGGTTAGGTTTTTAGATGAAAATCTAGACTAACAATTTGCATGGCATATATGGTGATTAAGTGGGAGCTATGTCATGACGCACATCTTATACTATGTGTGCTTTAAAAGACGACCCATATACAGAGTGACAATTGAATTCCCTATCCCTTGTTACTGTGTTACCCTATGGACAATTACCCTTTGACTTAAAGTTGTGGTACAAAATCAAATATTGATATTACTACTTTAATATATTTATCAAGGACCACGATGTATATGGTCCAACGAAAACATGTTAGGAAAACAATTGAGCTAAGATGCAATATCATAAGTGTATCATCACCTTATCAGTCTGAGCGATTATATTTAGTATATAATTATATGATATATCATGGCATAAGGGATTAAACACTGGTGATGTCTTGGGATGATTTGGGGTACCGTACTTCGTGAAAGTGTTATATTAGTTGGATGATAACTTAATATAATGCTATTTATTATTTTTGGTAGCACGTATTATTCCTGGTATGAAGCGTGAAGAGTTGTGATACATGGAGAGCATATGTTTTGCGGTCTATGTGACCGAGTGGGAGCCGTTAGTAAACTTAATAAAGTTAGGCCCGACGGCCACTAATGCCGCCTAAGGCGACAATCCTAGCTGCCCCATAACCTATATAAAGAGGCTTAGGGGTGTTAGCCTTGTGACACATTCACAACGAGATCTCTCATACTCTCCTATTCCCCTCTCATGGCTGCCCTACCATCCAGTGGGTTTTCGGGTTTAGGACGTAAAACCCTAAGACGACTCTAATAGCCACCTAGTATCCGTACTAACGTGGGGGGCTACTCCCGACAGAGAATTCCGTAACCAGGTTAGTATTAATTGTTCTACATAGAGTAACAAGGAACCTAAGCCTGGGATCAAGTCGGAAAAGCAATAATAAATCATCACAAAATTGGAAAGCAGAGAACCCAGGCGGCTGGGAGAATAGAATCAAAGTTGAATTGTAACGTCAAACAACAAGAATATGGTCATTGATAATCAATTAAGGGAGTACACATGCATACCACAAGTAAGCTCAGGAGAGAGCCAATCAAAGCCATCACAAGACCTGCATGCACAAATTAGGACAACTACCCAGTCACTTCATAAAGGTAAATCAGTAAGCATTAAGCAATGAGGTAATTGGGATTGTCTAGAGAGAAAGAAAGTGAATTGCAATCAATCCTAAATTCAAACGCAAAAGAAGTGAAAAATAGATTTAAGGCTCAACTTTTGTAATTTTGAAGCTCCTTTGGGGGGGGGGGGGGTTCACTTTGCAGTTCTGCATGTACTGATAGCATCCCAACATGACCATTTTTGTAATTACAGTATTTAGAAAATGTGCATTTTACATACCTTGAAAAATTCTACCATGCTTAAGACAAACCGTCTGATGCATAAACGACTTCACAGCTTTAATGGGGGGACACTGGGAATACAGAGGGGTACAGGAGGAATTCTATGTATAAATAAATTAGTGGATGGAAATTCAGTAGACAGGTTGCCACCTCAAGATTCGGGGAGGGAAATGGAAGTACCCAAAATTTCTGCAGCAACCCCGTTATAAATCCCTAATATAACTGTTAATGGCCTTAGTCCCTTAGTCTTAATCTTAAATACTTGGTGCTATTACCCCCTTTAAGGAGACACAGATGCATTCATTTGTGACTATGAGAGTACGACATAAAAGCAATCATTCTTATTGCATATAATACACAACACTGACACCCCCCTTCCTAAGAAGCATGCAGAAGAGCGAGTAATAACGACTAGAGCTGAGCAAAGCTACCACAACATGATTACCGACCCGAAACCAACACGAAGTTTAGTGGGTTTGAGTATAAATTTTCAACCCATTTAATTAAATGGGTTGAAACGTTCAATCTATTTAATTAAATGGGTTAGACTCATGTCGAGATTCTCGATACGAAAAAGTACCTATTTAACCCGCTTAATTAAATGGATTAAACAAACCAATTCATTTTCCTATTTGTCAACTATCCATTTACCTTTCTATTAGACAACTAAGAATACAAAAATTTTAACAAAAAATGTAAATTATGATGAATTAGGGGAATTTTAGAGAGTAATTGTTTAATGTTATATGTAAACTTAATTTTTAACGCTATGCAATTACGTGTTAGTTGAACATGTTAAATGCGTAATTAGGCGACTGAACTCGACATGTTTATCTTAAACGAGTTAAGGGGTCAACCCGTTTAAAAATTAAATTGGTACAGACTAAGGTTTTCCAACCCGTCTAATAAAGGGTTAGGTTCAGGTCAAGAAATTCTTAACCCGTTTAAGTTTAACATGAACACGAACCCGACCCGACTTATTGCCCAACTCTACTCACGACCATGTCCAAGTGTATATCCCCGAGTCCCTACCTATGCCACGGTTGCCGCCCCTAGGAGGAAGGGGGTTTACGATGGCTATTCTGCTGAATTTATGTCCTCTGCATACTACTGGTCACAGTAGGAAATTCAACGAACAATTCAGCTCACTGGAAACAAAATGGCATTCACCAAAAAGTATAGTTGTCGGATCCAAGAACATAAGATTTTATTGTAGGTCGTTAGACTGGCATTGTAGAGGTGAAGTTGTCTACATCTTAAGTGGGATCTAGTGCAGTGCTGTTATTGTAGTCGTTAGACTAACTTTATTTATGGCTCAAAATGTTGGCTAGTTAAAAGTTCAAGAAAACAATGGTTACAGAGATAGAAGATTGAAATAATTTAAGGAAAGAAATGATTAGAGAAAATGTTACTGTGGAATCAACAGAAGATAAGAAGCGAGAAGTAAGATTCAGATGATTTGCACATCAAGAGGTGGAGTACAAATGCAGCTGTGAAGAGGTATGAGAGGATCACTATTTTAGTGGGCAATGGAGCTATAAATAGACACCCCCCCCCAAAAGAATGATGTTACTAAACTAAATATGGCTAATTTGCATTTCAGAGAGGACTTAGATGGGATCTTATGAAGGCCAAGCATTAGAGTTGCGTACCTTAGGTAGGCGCTCTCTCTGTCATTCCTTAGTCACCTATACAACAACGACGACAGCAACGCACAGCGTAGGTCCCACTTGAACACGGTATGAGGAGATCTAAATGTAAGTGGCCTTACCTATATGAGCATTACTATTCGTAGAAAGGTTGATTTCAATAGACTCACAATATTTGAGACAACGTTTAGAGTTAGAAATCTTTTCATACAAAAAGGGAGCCAAAAACAACAAAAACTAAAAACCAGTAACATTGTATGAATAATAGAGAAAACTACGGTACCTTAAATAACCTTGAATAACACTAGATTCCATAATACGTTGTATCTCATATCATAATCATAAAATACTACTAGCATACACAAGCATGAGAAGCGCATGAAGATTAAAAGCCATACTCACACATCAACACTCTCCATGGACTCTATACACTACCTCACACCTGCAACTTTAATCCTAGACCTTTAAAGTCTTCTATCCTAAGTGACATCCATTAACCTAGGATTATTCAAACCTTGTCAAATCACTTTGGTCCAACTCCTATTCTTAGATCTGTCTCGATTCCCTCTACACCCTATGAGAATAATCATTTTACATCTCCTCATTGATGCATTTACATTCCTTCTCCTTACATGACCAAACCATCTACGTCTAACTCATCTCATCTTATTATTTATGGGTGTCGCTCCTAATTTATCTCTAATCACTACATTTTTTATCATATCAAATCTCGTATGGCCACACATTCGACGAATTATCCTCATCACAGAAACCATCACCCTCTGACCCTGAATTTTCTTGATTGGCCAACACTTCGTATCATACAATAAAGATGGTCTAACAACCATACGATAAAACCTCCCCTTCAATCTTAGTGGGATCCTCTTATTATACAACACTCCTAATACATTCTTTCATTTTTGCCATCCTACCTTTATTCGTGAATTAATATCCTTGTTAATATCCCCTTGGTGTTGAAATTATTAAGCCAAGAGATCTAAACTTTTCAACCCTTGGTATATTCACACCCCAATTGTCACTTCCTCTTCAATACCTTCTTCCTGCTAGCTGAAATGACATTTTAAGTATGTTCTTTTAGTATTCAGTCTTTGACCTACTCAACTTGAAATCTTTACACTCTAGTGTATCTCTTCACCACTCCAACTTATTGTTAACTCCATCCCTAGTCTCGCCGATAAGAACTATGTCATCAGCAAATAACATATATCACTGTACCTCCTCTTGAATCTCTTTGTTGAGCTTATCCATAACCATAGTAAAAAGAAATGGGCCCATCAATATTTGACGGAGCCCAATATGTATAGGGAAGTAATTTGTATATCCTCTAAAGGACCCAACTCTCATCAGGTCCCAACTCTCATCCTTACTCCCTCTTATATATGTATGTATGACTAAGTTGACATGCATATGTACGTATGTCTAGGTTGGCAAACTTGGATCCATTAGTATTTCGGGAGTCATTCTCTGCAGCTATACTTGTTCTAGACTTTTAGCATGTAGTCTATTGTAAAATGTTTTCAAAATGAGAGGTTTGACTTTTATGCTCTGTAGTTATAGCAACCAGTGGTACTTATATGGTTATTGTTGATTATTGTTCTCTCTTTTTGCTATTCCTCCTATGTTTTAAAAACTGTTTTAATATGCCAAAATAGATTCACCAATTTCCCCCCCCTTTTTTGATGGGTCTCTATCATCTTTGCTTGCAAGGGTGAGATTGCCCAGAACTACCCAGACCTTTATGGGTGGTATCCATAATATGTGTGTTGTATATTGAAGGGGGCTTTAGATATTTAGCCTAAGATTCTAAGAAGAAAGAGGAATTTATGGCACTGCATTCTAGACCTCAGCATACAGGAAAGTCATGGTTAATTTCACAGTTTGAGCATTTGAATGGAGTTAAACAGTGGCTCTGGTACAGAGAAAGCATAACACATTCTAAGAAGAAAGGGGGCTCATGTGGACTGCACATCTTAAGTTTTAATTTTTTGTTTTTCTAAGACTTTGATTCACTTCACATCAAGCAAAAGAGCAACAAGTCAAGCTACTTCCACTATAGTTTAGGTTTCAGGAGATCAATATGACGGTTACCAATCGGAGGTATCTTTTCCATATGGAAGTAAAGCCCAAACTGAGAAAAACTTCCGAATTCAGCTAACTAAACAACTACATAAACACTCTTGAAAATTATATGCAAAGTTTGATGCATTTCAGCAGAACAGAAGCAATATATGCAGAGTACCAATGGATAGTGCATACCAAAGAATGGAATCAGGAAAGCTATACAAAGTGTAGACAAGACGAGAATTGTCCTCAGAAGATAGAAGCACCAGTCACTATTGGCAATATGAGGAGGCAAGGCCTCCTCTATACCTCGAGCCATTGGGTTCATTAGTAAGGCATATTTGGTGAATGGGTTGATTACCTGTACAATAACGAAAAAGCAATTACAGAAAATAAAAAAAGAATATACTCAAATATTGAGCCTCTGGATAAATTTCCTCAAATCTTTGGATAATTTTCAGAGGGCAAATGAATTTTTAATTACTTACAGTTGTCCAGAGAGCCACATTGGAAACAACAGCATTCTTTGGCATGTTTAAAGTGATCTGGGACATTGTACTTTGGCCAAATATAAGATATCCCATGACAGCAACGCATCCATATATTACAACACACAAAACAAAACTGCAAAACAGATTATTATAAAGCAAGGGGGGAAAAAGCGCAGGACTCTACATTGATTTAAATTTGAACAGGAGGTCCTATACCTGGCCATTAGTGCTGGTGTAAATTTGGTCTTGTCAGCCATTGATTGGTATATATTGGGAAATACTGAATGCCCTGAGTAGCAGAATCCATAGACCCCAATTGCATAAGGAATACCACCCCATTTCACAAATTTTCCTGAGCGATGGAAACCAAGTCCCTCCACAGTTCCCAGATACAAAACACACAAAACAATCGACAAGCTGGCAATGACACCACAAACTGCAAATGGAAAGATTTTGCAATATTTAGAAAAAGAAAAATGAATGCAAACTAAATTGATGCAGAGGAGATCAGAAGTACCACACCACCTGAAAGGTAAGAAATAAGCCGCACATCCTTCAACCAAACAGACGGCAGCACAATGAGGACAGTTAACAATGCGAACAGATGCGGCGAGTCGAGATGGAGACCAGCCAAATCCAGAGTTGTCCCAGGGAATAGACTGGTAAGATTATCGCCCTCCAAAATAATGAATTCCACACAGTATGACTGTTGAAGAAAGTTGGAAATTCTAAGTGATGCAAGTTGGAAACAATTGAAGCAATCAGAAACAGCACTATACACTTACGTAGAGCTCCAGATACAAAGCAACCTGCAGTATAGAGGCAAAGATCAGAAAAAATAAGACCAGCCATCACATAGTTTTCTCCTCTCAAGAATACAAAACAAAAATATGAATTTTAAGGACATCTACAAAGAACTGGCTGTTGCAATGGCTCAATACACAACTATTCGGCACAATGATTAATGCCATAGATTAGCTCATATGTCAATACTGAAAGGAACCTAAAAGAAAACAACTCAATAAACAGAGAAGGGAGGAGGGGGGGGGGGGGGGAGGAGTGATCGTGCAGCAGTTCTAAGTCACTCACAGATATGAGGAGACGTCCATATTTCCCAAATGCAGCTTCACCAATGTCAGGGTAAGTTATGATTCCTGGTCTGCTCTCAAAGCAATATCTCATAAGAGAAGCTGTATAGCAACATACTACACCAAAGAGGAACAGGAACACCAGGCCCGACCAGCCAGCTTCTTTGATTGTTGAAGGAGTGGATAAAAGCCCAACTCCAGCCATAACATTTACTCCTGCAAGACAAAAAGCGAAAGTGATAAATGAACTAGCTTACATAGCTGATAGCTGCATTTGGACAGACAAATTCATTCAGATTATATGAGATCTTTATTTTGACATCAGTAACCAAGATTTAAGCATGTGAAACCAGTCAAATAAATAAATTTTTGGAGCAAAAGATCAAGCTAATATAGTCTATGCTCAATATCCAGTGCATTTGTGCTACAAACACCATAAAGAAAAGGGAGGACTTTTCTCTTTACAATATTTCTGCTGTTAACATGGTTTTTCAAACATATCCAGAGATATGGTTAGTATTTCTGTTGTTAATATGTTGAGTCGCTCACCATTGAAGACAGTTTGAGTGAAGCTGCATCCTTCACCAATTGGTAATTCTCCATAGAGATGTTCATGCAAGGATGCCAAGATAGATAATCTTGATGATGCTTTACTTGCTTTATCACATTCTATCTTCTGATAACTATTTTCTCGGTCAGCTAGCAAGGGAGTCTTTGCAACATCCATGTTACTTCTATTACGAAGCACGCCAGATGTGGGTGTGCGGCCAAGGTACCCAAAAGCTGGAGATGCAGCAAGTGTATATGATGTCGCCTCTCTGCCAACATGAAAGAAAAAACAATCAAAACTACCACCGTAAGTAAAAAGTTAAAAGCAGGCATGAATATAGAAACGAAGTGAATCTATATCCTTACCCACTCAGATAATGTTTATCAAAAACCAAGTCTGGCTCCTACTTTAGTAAGCAAGCATGTTAGCAACAGATTAGAATTAGACAGAGATAAAAGCGCATACAGTAATTTTAACGTAACATACTTTTTTTATCAGTTCCATGAGTTAGCACTCAACCTTCGAAGCACAAATATTGTTCATGCAGGAGTAGTAGTTTTGCAGATCATTGTTCGAGGATGCTCAATGCAAACATTAAAGATGATAACAGTACTGATCGACTTGTTGCTGACAACTATTGGACAAAACACGCAAACAAGAGGGTTTAAATTACTCTTCTCAGCTGCAGTGTTTTATGTTCTGCATATACCCACCACATTTAAGAAGTCATTGAGGATCCTCAACGTAGGCAAATGACAGTGCCGCTAATGAGAAGCATGTGATCTTGTTTATGTCCAAACATGGGGAGTGACTCCTGACCTACTATCTATGCCGACCATGCATATGCACTACACTCTTCTTTCAAACATTGCAGCTTAGCTTTGCCTTCAAAGAATCAAAGCCACAATTCTTTTATAGGTACTTACAACCACCCCGCCCTTCCCAATACTAAGGCCAGGCCAGGAATCATGGTCCCTTTTTTCTTTTTTTTTTTGGAGTTTTTTTGGGGGAGGGGGGGGGGTATACAAGCTGATGGTTTTGATAGAAGAGAATCAATAACAAATTAAAGCACCCCAGATTCCTGTCAAAGTCACATTTAAATCAAAGACAATCACCCCAGCTACTACACAGTCGAAACAATTGACTTGGCAAATTAACAAACATGCAAGCCGCTCAATCACTCCAACAGTAAATGCATCACCTAATTATCCAAATAACTTAGTCAATTTGAAATAGTCCCTTTTGTAGGACCCGCCAAAATCTGATTCTGAATCTGTAACAACAAACGCAAATTATACCAGCAGCAAACACCAGACGCATCTGAACAACAGAGATTCTAAACACCCAGAAGAAGCCCACAAACTAAGCAGCTCACAAATAATTTGATTGCCACATTTCTCAAAAGTTTGCTGTCCAATAATGAGATTCCAGTTTCACTTTGGCCATTCAAAATCAACCCCAATGAGAAAAGATTCATACTAATTAGATTAAATGGAATCAAACAAAACTTTACCTGAAACTCTGCGGCCAATGTTGGGAACGGAACTCAGAAGGGTCATTATCATTTGTGTCATCATCACCATCACTGCTACTACTGCTAAGATTATCATTAACATGATCTTCGACATCACTCACATCATCCATCATGAAATGGGTTTCTCTCTCTTTTCCCTCCATAGCTACTGACAATCCCAATTGCCCAGAAATTTGTAAACAAAAGGAAACAAAGAAAAGAAACCCTAGATTTTCAAATTGAAATCGAAGAAAGCTCTCTAAGAACCAAGAAAATAAATGGGCAAACAAAGAAAGAAGGAAAGAAAGAAAAGCAGAGACGGGTTGTTGATTGATTGCACAAATGCCAAGATAGATAGAGAGATAGATGCAGATGGGATATACAAACACCACAAGGATTTCGGGGACAACTGGACAAATTGGGAGGAGCGAGACAGAGAGAGAGAGGTTTCTAGAGAAACAAGGGGACCCAAGCCGTTGTAGCCGTTGCATTTGGAAATTTCATAGCGTTGGAAATGCATGTAGGCGCCTACACCATGCAGTACAGTCCTGTGCTTGCTTTTTTTTTATATTGTTTACATGTGCGCCCTTTTTCTGTTCTTTTTTTTGGTGACACGCTACGTGTAAGAGGCCCTTAAAAGTTGATGTACAAAAAGTTAATTTAAATAGTAAAAAAATAATTTTTTATTGGTTCATACTGAAAAATAAATCTTTATTGGCCTACCATCTTTTATGGTCAATTTATTAAAACTCAATTTTTTGTCTCACCTATTGTTGTAAAATAATTAATTTCACTACATATTTTTTTTATAAACAATTAATGTAAATAATTCATACAATCAATTAAAGCTAACATGTCAAGTAGAATATTTATTTTGCATGAGATGGTCATGAGATGATCAATATATGATATATGATCTAAAAAAGGAAGAGTTTATATGTTCGGTTTTTGCTATCATGTCCTTGCTTTAAAATTCTAATTGTCCTTGCCTTAAAATTCTAATTTTTTCTATAATTGGAGGAGGTTACAATTGGTATGATATCAACAAAGTGTGTTGTTTATGTCCAGTAGTTTTTTTTTTGGTCTCTAAAAAATACTCCATCTTCTAAAAATTTTTAATCTATTCTGATGGGTTGTATCATTTCTTCTTTTTAATTATGGACTAATTGCTCAATGGATTCAACATATCTCAATTCTATGAAATATGGCCAGTATTCACCAGTAAATCTTCTCGACAGGAAACTTACGCAAGATATACAAAATTCCATTATAAATGTCATATGGTGTCTGGCTATTTGTTAATGCAAAATGATAAGTGTCTTGCTGTAAGACACTTCATAAGTGTCTTGTTTTGACTAAAAAATCATACTATTATGTTTCTAAATTGAAAAAAATAGTAGGATCGAAACATGGAAGTATATTACAGCTTATAAATTGTATAAAATCATCTTTTCATACGTAATTTGTCACATTTTTAAAATACGCGTATCATATGTACTCATGGATAGGGTTAATGCAATTAGGGTATCATTTAATACTTTGTCGGCGTAGCCAACGAATATTTAAGATTAGCAATTCATAATTAAGTATAATCATTGAAAAAATTGTGGTTTTAAATCATAAAATATTTTAATTTATAATAAGGCAAGACATTTGAAAGTGTCTTATAGCAAGACATATATTACTACTCAAAAATTAATATGGTCAATAAAGTCTTTAGAGATCATTGCCAAAAATATAGAATTGAGTCTTGTCTAATTTGAGTGTTGCACCCTCTACATGTTTAAAAAAGGAAAGATGAGTGAATAGGTAGAAGACAAACATCTGGTGTGTTAGAATTCATTGTCTTCAGCAAAAGAATTACACTGTTATTTTACAAAATTATTCTTTTAAATATAATGTCTATTATTAATAAATAAACTCATTCTTTATCAGCCAAAAGAAAATAGCACTACTAACACTCTTATTATAATTTTTGCAGACAAATAATGCTATTGTACTTAGTTTTCTCTCGTGCAGATCTGATTCAAGACTTAAAATTACTATTAATATATATACTTTGATAGCAGGAATACACCTCGAGGTATTAGCTAATGTCTTTGACAGTTCTTTTCCTCCCCCCCCCCCCCCAAAAAAAAGAGAGGTGCTAAAAGTTTATTTTCAAACTTTATTTGTAAAATTGCATTGATATTTATTCCCTAGTAAGCATTTATGTCCATCACTTCACCAAATGATGAAAAATTCAATTTTTTGAAAAAAAAAATATTTTCTTCTGAGCCAAATACTACCTAATAAAACAACGCATTATTTAAAACAAGATTACAGGCTTGGAATATGGACACTGAGAGCCTGTTCTTTTCGTTGGTAAATTAGGGTGGGTAAAATGGTGAAGTGGGTTGAAGTATGTTGAGGTAGGTTGAAGTAGGTTAGATTTATTTTCATGTGATAAATGGAACTTTGCTAAAATAGTGAAAATAGGCTGAATTAGGTTAAAGTAGGTTGAAGTGAGTTGAAATAGGTTGAAGTGAATTAAGGTTGATATTTTAGAATTGACCCACAAAAAAATACAGACCCTGAATTAATAATTTCCACAAAAAAAAACCGAAAGGATAAACGAGAAAGAAGCTTATTCTCATACAGACTAGTCTAGAATTCATCACAATTGATGTAGACTGCGTATCTAGTCAGTCAAATTTTTATTGTTTCTTTGCATTTGATTTGCTATGTCACTGCTTTCTGTTCAATGGATGGTAATGATACGTAAACTGTTCATTAATTAATAGAACTCTTCGTCATTGACACCATGTTGCCCAAACTATTTAGGCCAAATCAAGAAAGCAGGTTTTAAACGTGTAGGATTGTCAATTATTTGGGCCCCTCCATCAAAACTCTTTTTTACATCAATAATTATAATAACAGCAACAATATCAATATCAACAACAACAACAATAATAATAATAATAATAGTAGTAATAGTAATAGTAATAATAATTTTAATAATTATATTTGTTAGTGTGTATTCCACTATATTATTGTTTACGCATTTATTATTATTAATATTGTTATTATTATTATTATTATTATTATTATTATTATTATTATTATTATTATTATTATTA
>JACYFF010003369.1:76705745-76778091 GCA_017589665.1 Selenicereus undatus
TAAAGAGGATTGCCCAAGTGTTCTCCAAGGGTGGCTCCTAGGATTATTCCTTGTAAGGTCACTTGACTATCCAAGTTTGCATTCTTCTACCTTTTGTTTCTCTTCTTCTATCAAAAACCAAACACTTTCTCTAGCATGTTTGTGAGGTTGGATTCTCTCCTACTCATTATACATCACAAACCAAATTAATAACATACAACACAATTAACATAATGAGCAAACTTCAATTAATATATACTTAACACACCTCAATATATACTTAACACGCTTAAAAAACCCATACACTTCGCATACTTACAAAACATTAATATATATTACAAATCAAACAAAATACAAGCATACTTAGGAAATTTAAAGTATTCCCTAGAACAAAACACATTACACATGTCTAATATACTTCAACATTTCATAATAATTATATAATTATTACAAATGTACATACTTATCATATTTTACTCCACTTATTCAAATAAATACACTTCACAAATAAAATTAAAATTTAACGTAATTCGCATCCATATTTTACAAAAAAAAACATTTTGATATGAAACCAACCAAATCATACGAAAAATTAACCATATCTGAAAAAAATAATATTATTCACATACTTACCAAAAATTAATATACACAACAAATCGAAAAAAAAATATTCTTAACATTCTTAAACCATTTACCAAAACTAAACATATATTACACATGCTTACGTATTCACAACTATTTCAATTATTCAAATCAACATACATTACATATTAAATTATAGTTACATTATACTTTTTCACTATCAAAATAAATTCTCACAAAACCTAAAATACAACAATTAATGTCATTAAACATATATGCTAAAAATAATAAATTCCACATTACAATATTATTTTTCCACATAAGCCTCATTAAACATCAACCACAAATTCAACTACTTACTTAACACTTCATCTAATCAAACAAACCCAAACAAAAATAACAAAATACTATTAACATACTTAGCAAACTTAAATTAATATTTACTTAACATACATACATATTGCAAAAAAATAAAAAAAATTCTAAACATATGAAACAAATCATGCAAAAATTAAACATACTTCAAAAAACATACATGCATAACATATTTAACATTTTATAATACACAAACTTGTTTTCCTTAAATTATTCACATCAACAAAACATATTATACATGCTTAACATATTAACATTTTAGATGTACATACTTAAAATGTTTTACTTCACTTATTCTAATAAACATATTTTACAAATTAAATAAAAAATAAACGCAATTCACATTAATATTGTACAGAAAAAATAAATGCATCAAACTAAACAAACATGCTTCAAGATTAAAATTAACACAATTTTAACGTGCAACAATTCTACTAACCTTTAAAACCCAAAAAATCAAGGGTATTACCGGTGGCGGTGGCACGGCGGTGGTAGTCAAACTTGAAAAATTAAAACCGTACAAAACATCAATTAACTTAATTATTTTAACTTTAAACAACAAATTAACAAAAATAAGCACTTACCGTTTACTTTCCGACCACCAAAACCTTCAAACCTCTCTTTCTCTCTCTTCCTTCTCTTCCCTCTCTTTCTCTTCAAAGCTCCTTCTCTCTCTAAATTTTTCAAATGCCCGGCGCAAACCCGCAAACCCCCATCCCCAAAATTTAAAACACCAGAAATTTTCAAACCAGTAGCCCGCGTGCATCGAGATCCCCGCTAGAAACCACCGACGGAATTCCCGACGGGTTCCGACGGAATTCCGTCGGAATTTTCGTCGAAAATTCCG
Source organism: Selenicereus undatus (assembly GCA_017589665.1). NCBI lineage: Eukaryota > Viridiplantae > Streptophyta > Magnoliopsida > Caryophyllales > Cactaceae > Selenicereus > Selenicereus undatus. The sequence continues at coordinate 76,707,529 of JACYFF010003369.1, forward strand.
ACATCCGTCGGGCCCCAGCTGCTTTTCCGTCGGGCCTTCTGATATTTTCCGATGATCGGGTCCCGCGTCGCTTTTTCCGTCGGAGTTTGGCACCGTTTTTGTAGTGGAGGTTAATGAAGACAATTTATTAGTTAAGTTGTATGCTTCAAAAATAAAATAAAAAGTATTTTCTTTATTATCTAGTGATAAACACATGATATCAACTATTAGATATGTGTTATACATTTTGATAATCTGAAGTTTGGGGGGGGGAGGATGGAGGGGCTGCTAATAATTTTGAGATGTAGTTATATATTTGATATCATGGTGAGAATTCTTTTACTTTTTAATCGTGGTGAGTAGTTTTGTATGGTTTCAACCATTATATTATATCACCTGTTTCATTTTTAGAGTTTAATGAAGACAATTAATTAGTTCAATGGTATGTTTCAAAAATAAAAAGAAAAGTATTTACTTTATTATCTGGTGATAAACCCATGATATCAACTGTTAGATATGTATTGTACATTTTGGTAATTTGAAGTTTGGGGGGAGGGGCTGCTAATAATTGTTTCATTTTTTAATTGTGGTGAGTAGACTATGTCAAATGAGATAGTTCTTCCATTTAGTTTCTAGTTTAACCATTAAAAATTAATAATAATCTAATGAGGTAAATTAAGAATATTGAGTTAGTAGTTTTGTAAGCTTCCAAATTTAATTAGTTAATTTGTATGCTTCACAAATAAATTGAAAAGTATTTCGTTTATTATCTCATGGTAAATAGATGATATCAAATGTTATATTTGTAGTGTACATTTTGATTTCCAAAATGTATTTCATTTGTGAAATTTAGAACCTTGAAAAAATAAATTTCATTTTTAGAGGTTAATGAAGACAATTAATTAGTTAAGTTGTATGTTTCAAAAATAAAATGGAAAGTTTTTACTTTATTATCTGGTGATAAACACATGATATCAACTGTTAGATATGTATTATACGTTTTGATAATGTGAAGTTCTTTTATTGGGGGTGGGAGGAGGGGGCTGCTAATAATGTTCAAATGTAGTTATATCAATCGTTATATTATATCTATCGTTATATTTGTATGCTTATTATTTTTAGTTGTACTATGCAAATTATTCGACATCAGTGTGAATTGTTTCAATTTTTAATTTTGGTGAGTAGGTTATCTTAACTGAGAAAATTCATCCATTTGGTTTCTAGTTTAACGATGAAAAATATAATAATAATCTTCAGAGGAAATTAAGAATATTAAGTTATAGTTTTGTATGCTTTCAACCATTATATTATATCACTTGTTTCTTTCTTGGAGTTTAATGAATACAATTAATTAGCTAAGTGGTATGCTTCAAAAATAAAAAGAAAAGTATTTACTTTATTATCTGGTGATACACACATAATATCAACTATTAGATATGTGTTGTATATTTTGATAATCTGAAGTTTTTTCGGGGTGGGAGGGGGGGCTGCTAAAAATTGTTTCATTTTTTAATTGTGGTGAGTAGGTTATGTCAAATGACATAGGTCTTCCATTTAGTTTCTAGTTTAACCATAAAAAATATAATAATAATCTGAGGAGGTAGATTAAGAATATTGAGTTAGTAGTTTTGTAAGCTTCCAAATTTAATTAGTTAATTTGTATGATTTACAAATAAAATGAAAAGTATTTTGTGTATCATCTTGTGGTAAATAGATGATATCAAATGTTAGATTTGTAATATACATTTTGATTATCAAAATGCATTTCATTTGTGAAATTTAGAACATTGAAAAAAAAAATCCCATTGTTAGATGTTAATGAAGACAATTAATTAGTGAAGTTGTATGCTTCAAAAATAAAATGAAAAGTATCTACTTTATTATCTGGTGATAAACACATGACATCAACTGTTAGATATGTGTTATACATTTTCAGAATCTGAAGTTCTTTTATTGGGGGAAGGGGGAGGGGGTTGCTAATAGTTTTGAGATGTAGTTATATCAACCGTTATATTATATGTACCGTTATGTTTGTATGCTTAGAATTTGGAGATGTACTAGGCAAATTATTTCAATTTTTAATTGTGGTGAGTAGGTTATCTAAACTGAGAAAATTCATCCATTTAGTTTCTAGTTTAACGATGGAAAATATAATAATAATCTTCAGAGGAAATTAAGAATATTGCGTTAGTGGCTTTGTATGCTTTCAACCATTATATTATATCACATGTTTCATTTTTAGAGGTTAATGAAGACAATTAATTAGTTATGTTGCATGCTTCAAAAATAATATGAAAAGTATTTACCTTATTATCTAGTAATAACAACATGATATCAATTGTTAGATATGTGTTATATAGTTTGATAATATGATGTTTGGGGGGGGGGCGCTAATAATTATGAGATATAATTATATCAAGCATTATATTATATCAACTATTATACTTGTATGCTTATTAGTTTGAGATGTACTGGGCAAATTATTTGATATAAGTGTGAGAATTGTTTCATTTTTTAATTGTAGTGAGTAGGTTATCTCAAATGAGAAAGGTCTTCCATTTAGTTTCTAGTTTAACCATAAAAAATATAATAATAATCTAAAGAGGTAAATTGAGAATAGTGAGTTGGTAGTTTTGTAAGCTTCCAAATTTAATAAGTTAATTTGTATGCTTAACAAATAAAATGAAAAGTATTTCGTTTATTATCTCGTGTTAAATAGATGATATCAAATGTTATATTTGTAGTGTACATTTTGATTATCAAAATGTATTTCATTTGTGAAATTTAGAACATTGAAAAATAAATTTCATTTTTTGAGGTTAATGAAGACACTTAATTAGTTCAGTTGTATGCTTCAAAAATAAAATGAAAAGTATTTACTTTATTTTCTAGGGATGAATACAAGATATCAACTGTTAGATAAGTGTTACAAATTTTGATAATCTGAAGTTTTTTTGGGGGGGGGAGGGGCTGCTAATAATTTTGAGATGCAATTATATCAACCATTATATTATATCAACAGTTATATTTGTATCGTTATAATTTGGAGATGTGCTAGGCAAATTACATGATATTAGGGTGAGAATTTTTTCATTTTTAAATTGTTCCATTCATTTAGTGTTTACTTAAAACTTAAATCATATAATTATAATTTTCAGAGTTAATTTAATAAAACTCAATTAGTTAATATGTATGCTTTCAATTTTTGTCATTTATTTCCTTGGGGTTGGTGAGTAAAACTCATTTGGTTGATATGTATGCTTCCAATTTTTGTCGTTTATTTCCTTGGGGTTGGTAAGTACAGTATGTCAACAATCAAATTTCTTTAATATATTTACTTCGGTTTACTGTACTAAACTGGGGAAGAGGGGTAAAACATGATGGCAGAATGTTTGATTCAATAAACACATTACTTCATTTACAACAATCATGGGAGACAACTAATTACGTAACTATAATGGGTGAGGGAAGGCAAAAGGTAAGTAGTTCGTACCTCACAAAGTAAGTGGTGGAAATGTATTGAGTAGTATGTTGAACCTCATATCTGCAACAGAATGGTAAGTAGTGTAAGAGCTGACTTAAAAGTTATAAACGAAATTTTAACCTATAATCTATTCAACTTAGTTGCGACGTTGCAGATAGGGCTACGGTTCTAACATTTCAATGATGATAATGAGGCTGAAGTGGATTGATTTTGAAAATAATAAGGTGCTCTTAATTGAAACGGATGATGGTGGCAGATGTGAAGGATGTGATGCTGGTTTGAAAAGCAAATGCTCCAAATTGTGAAAATTATCTGGGTTCAGGGGACTGCAATTGGGGGCATCGCTATGAGGATGAAATGATTATTTTTTTTTATTGTTTGAATCAGAATATGGTGATAAAATCTTGCGGGTATTTTTTTGTTTTTGGGTGTTTAGCAAGTTCAGTTGTGTTGGTGATTTGGTGGGGTTGCACGCTTCTGAAATGAAGGCAGTGATAAAGTCTTGATGGTTTTTTTTTTTTTGGGTGCTAGTTTAGTTGTGTTTGTAAAGTGGTAGGGCTATGTGTTCCTGAAATCAAGGTAGTGTGTTTTCTCCGCAGGTATAGCAAGTAACAGGCAGTTTGTATTTTTTAGGCAGTTTCTTGACTCAGTGTGAAGTTGTAGTTAACCTGTTAAACGTGGGGGAGGGAAGTTGTAAAATATTTTAAATTTTAAATTACTTAAAGGGGCAGCACTTGGGCGGGATTGCACCACAATTCAGGATTGTTTATTTTCTAAATTATGAGAAGTTCACCCATTTTTGTATTTGTAAGATAAAGATTTGTTGATTGGGTCTTGCTCTCTCTTGAGTCCTTATCTTGTTCTCTTACGCCTCAAAACTTGCGTCTTCCTCTTGAACTTTCCAATTCAATGCCAAAAGTCCATCCCCCCGCTTCGATGCTTTTGTAATTTGGAAGTTGTGTAGTGATTTCACTTTTTATTGAATGTGAGTCCCATATATAATCAAATCAAGACCAATATATCACTTTTTATTGAATGTTGAGATTTCAAGCATAACAACTTCCACAAATATATTATTGAATGCTGAGATTATTGGAAAAGTTTTCAAGTCTTCAAAATTTGGATTCATGTTTTGGAAAAACTACACGACAGTATCTTAAATTTTGTGTAAACTAGTTTAAGGACTTTCAGTTTTTAAAAATAACTGTTAAGTAACTAATAGAAAGGACCCCCAAAATTTATGCAAACTATTTTCAGGTCCAAATCTACTATTTTAACTCACAAGTACGGCGCATAATTGTTCATATTTTGCATATTTTACCCAAATCCTCAAAAACTTACTTTCAAAATTTGTAATTTTGTGCATGTGATTTTATGTTTGTAAGTACTACTTGAAACCCTCTTTAATCTAGTATCGGAACTACGTGACTAAAAATAATTAAGATAATTATGTTAATTAATAATTAATTAAGTAAATTAATTGTGTTTAACACTTGAATCGTCATCTACTTGTCCTACTTCTAATTATTCACATATAGGGGTGATCAAAACTGGTTAATCGAAAATTTGATTAAGCGAAAATCGATTAATTGGATAGTTGGTTCACAAGAATTGTGAACCGAAAACCGAACAGAAACTTTCAGTTAACCGAAAATCGGTTAACCAAATTTTTCGGTTCGGCAAAAATGTCTACCAAAACCGAACCAAAAAACTCAGTTAACTAGATTTTCAGTTCGGTTATTGGTTAACCGTTAATTTAAATTGTTAATTTTTACTTTTGACTTCTTTTTTAATTAATTTCACTATTTAAGACACTAAATATTAATTTGTACATTATAGTAAGTTTAGTGACTTTAGCCTCATCTTTAATAATTATAACAACTACACTTGACCAATATAAAAATTTAGAGTTTTCAATAAAAGTGTAAGTTTTAGTTTTGGTTAACTGTCGGTTAACTGTGCAATCAACCGAATCTCAAATGGCCGAACTTAAACTGAAATCGAAACTGCAAAATTTTTCTGGTTCGGTGAACCAAACCGAATTTTTCAGAAAAATCAAACCGGTTAATTGGTTTTTTTGTTCGGTTTTTTGGTTTTCTGGTTCGATTTTTCAGTTTTGATTTTTTTTGCTCACCCCTATTCACATATTGTACAGTCACCAGAAGGAACCATTTTAGTAGCCCTGCAATTAAACTATATCACTGATATAGTTTTAGAATTAAAAATAAAATTAGCGAAAATTAAAACTTAAATTAAGAAGATGAAGAAGCAATTATCTGTAATCTATCTTTCTTTGATCAATTAAATTAGATATAGTGAAAAAACTGATTGAACTATCAGTACTCCATTTCAGCATAAATATCATTTCCAAAACCTATAAAATAAAAAAACCATTTTTTTTGCAATATATAAAAATCCAAAGAGAAGTATGAGAAGAATCAAGTGAAAAATCATCTAAAAAGACCAAGAAAAATCATGTTTGGACTTCTATACATTGTTTGTTTTGTTAATGTCTGGAATCATCTAAAATTTAACATATATAATATAAAGGGAGTAACCAGTAATACTTATGGCTCTTGATTATTATTATTATTGTTATTATTATTATTATTATTAGTAGTAGTAGTAGTAGTAGTAGTAGTAGTAGTAGTAGTAGTAGTAGTAGTAGTAGTAGGTGGTGTTGTAGTAGTAGCAGCACCAATAGTAGTAACAGTGATAGTAGCATAGCAGTATTGGTGGTGGTAGTAGTAGTAGGGTTTTTGGATGATAATCATCTAAACTATTAGGAGTTTGGACGCCAATAATTTAATTTGGAGAAATAGCTCCAAATAGTATGATCTTTTGAGTTATTTATTTTTTCAATAGTACATGGATGCTTTTAGATTGTATTTTTGAGGTAATTCCAAATAATATTGCCCTTACAACAACACAAACATATGAAATTTAAGTTGCATACATCATTTAGAGGTTCAAATTGCTTGCAAAATAGATTCTAAGTTACCCTTGTATTATTGAAAATTGTTCAAGAACCACCTCAACCAAAAGCTTAAACTGATAGTTGAAGACCCAAGAATATGTTTATACTCTGACATGTCCCCTCACGCAAATGCCCTTTGGGCTTGAAGCGTGGATGCTGCAAAGACTTCCTTTACCTTGCGCAATAAATTAATATGGGGGCTGCTGAGATTTGAACCCGTGACCTATTGCTCAAAAGGCTATGATACCATGTTCAAAAACTATCTCAATATAAGTGGGTCCCAAGGCAGATGAGGTGTGTAACAAAATAGGGTATCAAGGGAGATACCGAGTGGAAGCACAAGGTTTCCAGGGCGGAATTTGGATTCTATGGGACACAAATGAGGTTAATCTAAGCCTGGTTAGAGGCCATGATCAATTTGTGACCATGGAGGTGAAGAAGAAGAGGCATAAAGCATGGTTATTTACGACCATTTATGCAAGCCCAAATCAGTGAATCAGAGAGGAGCTATGGACCGAAATGAGCCAATTGGCTAATCAAGTGACCACTCCATGGTTGCTAGCTGGTGACTTTAATGAGACACATTCGTTGGACGAATGTGATCATAGAGGGGATGACATGGCTCGGAGGTACACTCGTTTTAATAATTGGATAGAAAATAATGGCCTTATTGATTTGGGATTCTCGGGTCCGTAGTTTACATGGACAAAGGGAATAGTTGGGAAACACGGAAAAGTGCTTGCCTAAACCGAGCACTATGCATCATGAGCTAGCGTTTGAGGTTCTAAGAGGGCACTGTCAGGCACTTGATCTGAAGCTACTCTGACCACTGTCCCCTTATCATAAGTCCAAAAGGGTTTGTCTCGATTGCAGAAAGTGTTAAACCGTTCCGATTCCATGCGGCGTGGAGCACACTTGCACAGTTTGAGGGGTACCTAAAGCTTCATTGGAAGGGTGATCTACCTCTAACAATGGCTCTAGGTCACTTAGCAGAAGACTTGGATAAATGGAATAAAGAGATTTTTGGAAACCTATATAGGGGCTCGGTTGGAAGGTATTCAAGCGCACCTAGCTCAAGGAGGTCCAAGGCACCTACTAAAGCTAGAAGGGAAACTGCGATGAGAGCTCAGAGACATTTTAAACCAAATTGATCTCATGTGGTTCCAAAAGTCACGGATGGAAGCCATTTGCGATGGAGATTGAAACACAAGGTTATGCCATTTGAGCACCGTCATACGTAGAAGACGCAACCGAATTGAAAATATGCAAAATGATGAGAGGGAATAGATCACTTAACAAAGTGCGATAAAGAATCTGGTAGTCAATTTTTTTTGTACCCTCTACACAAAGCCAATGGCTAACGAGGATAATGCAGAGATCCTAGCAGACCGATTCCCTCGATTGAGTAACGAGCTGAGGAGTACAGGAAGCTGGCCGAACCGTTCTCCATAAAGGAATTCTGGGATACAGTTTCTTCCATGGGATCGTTTATGGCCCCGGGCCTGAATGGATTTCAGGCTTTATTTTATCAAAAATATTGGGACCTCGTTGGGGGAAGTGTGTGCGCAATGGAGATGAAGGTTCTGCAGGGACAACCATTGCCTGAAGGTCTTAATAGAACATATCTCAGGCTTATTCCCAAAGCAGAGAACCTGCACATACTATCCCATTTCCAGCCGATAAGTTTGTGCAATGTGGCCTACAAAATCATTACAAAAACTACAGTACAATGGCTCAAAGGAGTTCTTCTTGAACTCATTGCTCCTACCCAAACGAGTTTTGTGCCAGGAAGGACAATAGGGGATAATATCGTCATCATGTAGGAATTACTCCGTACAATGAGAAAGACAAAGAGGAAGAGAGCGTAGATGGCCATCAAAATCGACTTAGAGAAGGCATATGACCGGTTGCGTTGGAGCTTCATCCATGACACCCTGACGGAAATGCGTCTTCCACAGCGATTAGTTGAGGTCATCAGGGGATGTGTTACAACCTGCTCAATGGCTATCTTGTGGAATGGTGTACCGACGGAGGAATTCCGTCCTACTAGAGGCATCCGTTGGGGTGACCCTCTATCTCCCTACATTTTCGTGGCCTGCATAGAGAGATTAGCTCATCTAATTGAAGACGCTATCCTCATGAGCCAATGGAAACCGATTCAAGTGAGTCGAGGGGGGCCTCAAATATCTAGTCTTCTTACAGATGACCTTATACTTTTTGTGGAAGCCACGACAGACCAAGCTCACGTGACGATGGAATGTTTAACTCAGTTTTGTGTCACCTCGGGTCAGAGAGTTAATGCAATCAAATCCAAGGTTTATTTTTCACCAAACATCCAAGACCATGATATGAATGAGATCTGTGAGATACTAGGAATGAGTGCCACAGACGATCTGGGTAAATGCCTTGGGGCCCTCACCATTAATGGTCAAATAGCGAAAGCCACGTATAAGCATGTGGTTGAGAGAGTGGAGAAGAGGCTTGCTGGATGGAAGACAAAATGTGTATCACTCGTTGGACGTATAACTCTTATCCAATCTACTCTAGAGGCTACACCATCGTACACCATGCAAATGGCTAGATTGCCTAGAACAGTTTGTGATGAATTGGACAGGAAAACGAGGCGCTTTCTATGGGGGGGAACGACCATGGACTGCAAACCTCACCTCGTTCTATGGGACATTGTCACGAAACCAAAGGAAGAGGGAGGTCTAGGAATCAAAGCAATGAGGCAAGTGAATGTCGCTTTCCTCACTAAGTTAGGTTGGAGAGTGATGTCCGAAACCAGAGCAACATGGGCCAAAGTGACCCGACATAAGTATTGTCGTGAAGGGGTGGAGTTGTATAGAACTCTTCTTAAACCAAATGCATCATCCACCTAGAAAGGAATATTGGAGAATCGAGACATTATCAGCAAAGGGATCAAACACGCTGTTGAGAACGGCCAATAAACCCTATTCTGGAGGCACTAGTGGGTAGGAAAACAACCCTTATTACTTGAGGCTAGAAGAAACGTTCCCTAGCATATGCAAGACGAGCTAGTTGCGGACTATTGGGATAGTCAAAAAGGTTGGAAATGGGATAAATTCTTGGAATATCTTTCACATGAAATCTTAAGCCAAATAGCTTCATATGAGTCGTTCCAAGGTGGTGATGGGGACCGACCATTCTGGGCGGGGGACCGGACTGGGGCTTGCAAGATAAAGTCCGTGCTAAGCATCATTAGAGGTGCTTCGAATGGGGACCAGATGGACTCCTGGAAGTGGGTGTGGAAGATCAACACCCCTCAACGATACAAAGCCTTTCTCTGGCTGGCGTTATGGGACAGGTTACTCACGAATGCAAATCGAGAAAGAAGGGCCCTAACCAACAACCCTTTATGCCCCATTTGTGAAATGGAAGATGAGATGACGGAACATGTTATACGGTTGTGTCCAGAAGCATTGTCGATAAAGCAATAGTTCCATAGCCAGGGCATGGGAATTTTCGATGACCGGTTGGATTTCAACGATTGAATTAAAGAAAACATTCTGAACAAGGAATTAGGAGAGGAATGGGGGATGAAATTTGTAACCATCATGTGGTATATTTGGAAATGGCAAAACATCAAATGCTTTAATAGCCCAGTCACCGTGCCTAGTGACAAGCCAAAGTTCTTGGTGGAATGGTTCAGTGAAATTCGGAATGCCCTAAACATGGATGAACTGTGCAGTGGGGTACAGAAGCCCGGACAATGCGAAGTACATGTGGGATAGGACCGTCCCCCGGAAGGATGGGCTATGCTAAACACAGATGGAGCCTCTTAAGGGAATCTGGGACCAGCAAGAGGGGGAGGAGTGCTTAGAGGGGCTCGTTGAGAGTGGCTCTTTGGGTTTGCTCGAGGCATGGGACATTGTACGGCAATAAAGGCGGAGATCAAAGTTGTTTATAAAAGGGATCCAATTGGCGAAGCGGATGAATATCCCTAAGCTATGGATCCAACTTGATTCCTTAATGGTGGTGGGCATGCTAAAAGGTAACATAGCATGTAGCCCGGAGCATGCCCCGCTACTACGACAGTGCACCAATGCTATTCGCTCTCAAGGATGGGAAGTCGAAATTACTCATTGTTACCGTGAGGCTACCCAAGTGGCGGATAAGTTAGTCAATTTAGATGTAGATCTCGAGTCAAGATGTATGATTTACAGTCGTCCTCCAAGTGAGGTCAAGGATGTCATGTTTGCCGACAATGTATGGGCCACCTGGCCTAGAATGACTTGGAACTAATAAAATCTCCATTTGGGGCGTGACCCCTCTTCTGCGCCAAAAAAAAAAAGAACCATATCAATTAAAAGCTTAAGCTGATAGTTGAAGACTCAGGAATAGGTTTATGTCTAACAAAAATAAATACCTAAAAAATTCACTCCATTCAAAACTATTTCTTCATATTAGATTATTGGCTTCCAAACTCCAAATAATTCAGATTATTGTCGCCCAAAACTCATTCTTCTTCTTCTTGTTGTTATCTGCTATCCACTAATACTTTTTCAATTTTATCCCATAATTTTCAATAATTTCTTTCTTGGTAAAATCAATAAAAATACAATATAATGGCAATTAGATCATATCAAAGATTAGTAGATTACCATTTCTAATGTGAAAATGTTGTGGCCTGTGGCCGTGGGTATGTTGTGTTTCTGTGAAAAAGCAAAGCAATTAATAAAAGAGTGAAAGCGAACTAAATATTTTTGCCATTTCATTTTTGCCAAATTTTTAGGGAATATTAGCTCTAAAAATGGGAAATGACGTAAATTTTTAGGGAATATTAGCAATTTTGAGCTGGAAAATTTCTCCGTTTTTCACGAGTGCCATTTCATTGGAATTTTTCATTCACTTTCGCCATAGCCAAAATCAACAGAAAGAAAAAAACACCGAAGATTTGCTGAAATTTAATTTCTAGCAAAACAAATAATATCAATCTTTCCATTTTCCCCCTCTTTTATTGGAATTAGAGAATACACATCATTGACGTTGGTTTGAATTCAATTGCAAGCATATCATCGATTAATTTGATTGTGTTCTCCGAAGATAAGATCGCAGAATTCACCATATGTTTCTACGTCAAAAATTGCCATTCAATGATTAATCTCAGGTACATTTATGATCTTAAGTACTCGTACAACTTGATTTTTGTTTGCATCCCTTCACCACAATTTAGAATGTAATATAGAAATAGGAAGCCTATTAGAATGTAAACCTATTCTTGATCGTCAAGTATCGGTTTAAGTTTTTAATTGAAATGGTTTTTTAAATATGGTATGAGAGCTTTTGTGAGAGAGGGTTTGAGTTCGAATCTCAACGTAACAAACCCCATATCGAACATTGCGCAAGGTAATGAAGGTCTTTACAGTATCCAACCTTCAAGTCTAGAAAACATTCGCATGGGGGGTGTTCGAGTATAAACTTATTCTTGAGCACTCAACCATCAGCTTAAACTTTTAATCGAGATGGTTCTTGACAAAGCATATGAGTTGTAACCCAACACAATTGAAGACGTCCCATCTATAATCAAAAGCACGGGAAGCTACATTGTACAGAACACAAGCTCCAACCAAAAATGAGCCATGCACAAACATTTTTGTGTCCTTAACAATAAAATACATGTCGATGGTATTAATTTTACCATGAGCGGTACGAACAATGATGATATTAATTTTACCAAGAACTATGGAAAGATAAATTGAGTCTCACAAAGAATTTTCACTTAAAAAGATGATGTTTTCCATTGCAGAAGAAGTTGGCGGCATGGGAGCCATCGGAAGGTGCGAACACAAGGACTAGCAAGGCCTTGTTAAATACTGTTTAACTTGAGGATATATACATAACCATCACGGGCATGAGTTAAATTTTAAGGGAAGCTAATCAAGCGGCGAAAGCCTTATAGGTATTGTTACCCGTTGGAGGGAAGAGATCATGTCGACTTGGAGGGTGTAAGACATTCTTCAGCATTACGTTACAAAGATGACACCATCGGGGACTCGAGCAAAACCGCTAAAGATACCAAGACTAGGGAAAAAACAAGGGGAGATTATTACTAAAAGTCACAAAAACTATGAGCTCATGCTTAATCTACAACTCGGAATCAGGTACTTCTACAAAAGTACTGTCCCTTTGATCATCTCTTCTTTCTCCAATTCCTAATTCATTAGATGATTACTTCAATGCCATGTCTGATTATCAAGAAGGTTGTCAAAGAATTGATGCCCAAACCCTTTTATTTAAATTATTTGTTTAGACTTTTTGAGTACCAAATTGAGTTTAGAATTCACTGGAATAGCCTGTAATTAGCTACTCAATTTGAAAGAAAAAAAAAATATATTGAGTACCCAATTATCTAACTTAAAAATGAATGCCTCTAGTTCTGGCGATAATTGTCCGATACGTATGAAAAGTTTTGAATTGAATTGTTCTTTTTTATTTTTCATGAACAATCCCATGAAAAAGCATATTCCATACAGGAGTTACGCCAAGTTCGGCTTATTTTTCATTCAATTGTTCTTTTTTTTTTTGTCTAAATAAGCTGCAAATGTCAATATGTATAGGTGATATTCGAATCGAAGTTTCTAGAACTTTTCACTCCTAGATACTTTATCAATTGAGTTAACTGATACCCACATTTTTCATTAAATTGTGAACCTAAACAACTTTGCAGGCACGCTGTGGGAAGACCAGCTCCACCAACATCCCTAGACTTGAAGTCATCAGCTTTTGACCCCAAGGAGAAATTTTGGACAAAATTTCCACCTGATGGTTCCAAGCATACTCCCCCACACAGTTCGTGTGAATTCAAATGGAAGGATTATTGCCCTTTAGTTTTCAGGTCGGCTTTATATATGTGCATGTCTCTATTTATATTATCATACTTGTTTTGAATTATACATCATCTAAATCAACATATGTTAGTTCAAGTAATTTGATGCTAATTTTCTTTTATTAAGTGTCTCATATTTGAGTATTGCGAACAAAAAAATACATGATGGAAAAACTCTATCCCTTATGAGCTAACAGTTGCTTGATTGTAATAAAACACAAACTAGAACAAGAAAATTACCCATAATCCAAACTTCAGAAAACTATATTTTATATTTGCTTAAAATATTAAATTTGTGGTTCGGACCATTATAAAATTAATTTATTGATTAGTAACGAATTAGTGGGCAAGCCAGTAATTAACCTTGCTAGTTTTTAATGACTAGAGCTCTAAGGAAGCTATTCAAGGTTGATCCAGCTGATTACATGTTATCAATATGTGGGAATGAAGCACTCCGTGAGCTCTCTTCTCCTGGAAAAAGTGGCAGTTTCTTTTACTTGAGCAGTGATGATCGTTACATGATTAAAACCATGAAAAAGGCAGAAACTAAGGTACGTAAATAATCACTTCTCTATAGATTTCTTATCATAATACTATTTTTTGGTTAAGATAATTCTTGAACATGGTATAAGAATCTTCCTATACAAGGGGTCTCGGGTTGATATCTCAACATCATCCATATTCACAATATATTGTGCATGGTAAGGACGGGCTTTGTATATGCACTCTTCAAACCCAATAGACATTCGCGTAAAGAGACTTGTTCAAATATAAAATTTATTTCTAAGTTTCAAACATCATCTTAATCTCTTGGTTGACATGATTCTTGAACAAGTAGAGTAAGCTTCGGACACTGTTAAGACATGTGACATGATATCTTTCTTGAACCTCTTCGTAATTTTTTTTTGAGTTTGGCCATCCCTTCAACTCGCTAGTAAAGCTAAGCCTGTTGATTGGGAGCGAGGTTTCAAGTTCAAATCTTGTGACTCAGTATTTTTTTCATATACAATATAATACAAGGCCAGGCATGGGCTTCTTTTTCTTCGGGCGTTTAGTGTTTACTAGGCAACCTTGTGCTAGTATATTGATTTTTCATTTGTTGAATGATCAATGTAGGTGCTTCTAAGGATGTTATCGGCATACTACAACCATGTTAGATCATATGAGAACACTCTAGTGACCAAGTACTTTGGCCTTCACTGTGTAAAACTGAGCTCAGCTCAGAAGAAAGTAAGATTATTTACAAATATTTTATTTATTTTTAAGGAGTTCTAGACTTTGGTAATTCAATATTTGGCAATTTTGGACAAAAATAATGACTTTTTTTAATGCTTAACATGTCGACTTTTGGGTTATTTACTCTCAATATACTAATTTTAAATCACCAATACTTGGACCGGCTAATTTAATTATAGGAAAGCTTATTCATCACACATATAAATTATGGTGTTGAAAAGTGAATGAAGATACACTATCTCTGCAAGATAAATAAATTATCACCTCTTAAATTGGTAGGTAAAAGTGGATATGACTCAATGGTGATACAAACGAACCCTAGAAATTCAGAAAGTAATGAGGTGTTAGCTTACTTATGATGCCAAAATGGTGGTGTTGAAAAATTTGGAGGAATATATATCATCAATATGTTAAATAAGCTAATACGTTGTCAAATTGGCAATTCAAAAGAATTGTTGACTTGGTTGTAATATCTTAGAAATAAATATCATTAAAGTTCTCTCGGAGAATGGAGCGCCACATCTAAAAGTCAAATCATTCTCATCCCAGAGTTTCAAAGGTGGGATTATTAGTGTCCCAAACTCTTATTTCAAATACGTTTCACTAATTTTTTTAGTTTATTAATATTTTTTTGAATATAACATTAAATTAATGATTCCACTGTATAGGTACGGTTCATCATAATGGGAAACCTGTTCTGCACTGATTACACAATTCATAGACGGTTTGATTTGAAAGGATCATCTCTTGGTCGGTCAACCGATAAGCGTGAGGAAGAACTTGATGCAAGTACTATCCTCAAAGACCTTGATCTCAACTTCATTTTTAGACTTCACCAGTCATGGTTCCAAGAACTCTACAGGTACCCTTTATTTTGCATTTTAATTTTGAGTTCAAATATACCATTCTCTATGACTTAGGAATGAAATTATTAACTGCCTCCCCCCCCCCCCCCAAAAGAAGAAAAAAGAAACCCAAAAATATTAATAGTGATAAGGTCACCTACATTTAAATCTGCTCAAACCCTACTAAAAAACGGCCCACACTAAATGGTGTTGTCGAAATTTTTTTTAAAAAAATACTTCTTTTGATGACTCCAAATCAAAGTCTAATTTGTTGCAGACAAGTGGACAAAGATTGCGAGTTTTTGGAACAGGAGAGAATTATGGATTACAGCATGCTAGTGGGCATTCACTTTAAAGAAGCGTCGAAAGCAGGAGACCTAATTCCTTCTGGAGCTCGTACCCCTATCGGTAATTCCTTAGTCATTACATATAGAGAGAGAGAGAGAAATTAAAGAGCATATCCACTAAGAACTCAATGGATATAATTTCTATATATACATATACGTCTCCATAATAATAGTAATTAATTTATTAAATTAACATAGACTACATTTTATCTGATCTCCTTCAGCCTGTGATGACTTGGGGAGTGGGAAAGGAAGTTTAAGACGATCCAGAGCAGATATGGATCAGCTTCAAGTAGACCCTGCTTGGTGAGTATCATTTTGTTTATTGTCCTATGCATTTCTCATTTTGTTTTCTTTAAAGTTCGACAAGAAATAATAATTCAGATATATTGGCCGTGCATATATGTGTTGTCCTGTTGATATGTAATCTCAACTCTGGTTTAATTTCCTTGCTCTTAATTAAATTTAAAATTATATTAAAAAATCCACGAAAATTTATAAATATTGAACAAAAATAATTACATTAAGAATTGTTTGATTTACCTAATTCATCAATTTTCTTCTTCAAAAAACAAATTGAATTTTGAAATGGGCAAAGTTTTAAAATGTAGATACACATATTTTGGATAAATCAATTTGGAAAAAGAGTGGTAGCTACTTGCTATTGTAACTAATTACCTTGTAAACTAATAAGGTCTTGACCTGGTACGTTAAGTTTCAGGTTTAGTTCCCCTCCCAATATTGTAATGTACGAATGTTTTTGTTCATTTGAACTGAAAGAAATAACTAAGTAACTTGTAGATCGATACTTGTAATATTGATAGTGAAATTGAGGGATGCAAATAGCAAGATTACACTCTTGCCATTAGTGATGGTATTTTAGCATTCTATGCCAATTAATTACAATCGTCTCTCCTATATAATCCATCTTTTTTTTTTCTGTTTTTTTTTTGGTTCCCAGGTGGGCTAGTATTAGGTTAGGAACAAACATGCCAGCTCGAGTCGAAAGGGCTGTGAGGAAATCAGAAGGTGACATGCATGTGTTGGAGCCAATGGGAGAATTCTATGACGTTGTAATGTTCTTTGGGATCATAGACATACTTCAAGATTACGACATTAGCAAAAAGCTCGAGCATGCATACAAGTCCATGCAATATGATGCCACCTCTATATCAGCTGTGGATCCTAAATCTTACTCAAGACGCTTTCGTGATTTTATTTTAAAAATCTTCGCTGAAGATTTGTGAGTTGAAAGCATTATTGTTCGGTAGGCAATAGTGATATACTTTGTCATGATCAATGTAATTCCCTCCATGGGTTAGAAAACTAGAGCGAATGTCATACTATACTTGTGCAGTCTTCGGAAAAATTAATTTTGACAAGTATTTTCTTTCCACCAAAAAAGATGTACGTATTATTAAAAAAGAGCTAATTTAGAAATTTAGGGCAAATCTTTTGGCATGACTTGTCAAGATCTCAAATTCATTGTGTGTTAATGAATTTATAGTCAGAATTTAAAATTGAACGGATCGAAAAAATCAACCATGACAATAAACTGGAATACCACAGAGGTCCTCATGTAGCCACTTTCATTAGACAATTGAAAATTAGTTACATCTACGTGGAAAGTTTGTTTCAGTTTTGCCTTGTATTGTTGTGTACATACCATAGGATGCGTAAAATGGTCCTGCCTGGCATTCACATTCAAGACTAAACTTTATTATCCACTCCATTCATTACTCTTCCACAATAATCTCAACCAAAAGCTTAAACTAGTGGTTAAAAGACTATGAATAAGTTTATATGCTAACATGCCCCTCACTTGCCTTTGGGCTTAAAGCGTGGCTGCTACAAAGAGTCCCCCTTATCTTACGCAATAAATCGATATGGGGGTTGCTAAGATTCAAACTCAAGACCTCTCGATCAAAAAGACTCTGACACCATATTGAAAAATCATCTCAACCAAAAACTTAAGCTTATGGTTGAAGGTCCAGGAGTAAGTTTATACTCTAACAATTACTTATCTTTTAACATGATCTTAAAGTAGGTCTGTGCTTTGTACTTATTTCTCTCCATTTTTGTCTGGAGTGTTTTTTTTTTTTTAAATTACTGTTTGATTCTTCATATATTAAATATGGTTAGAAATTCTTTCAATCCAGAAAGGCTAGCCAAATATAAGTTAAGTGCATTAGGACCACCTAAAATACTAGTCTCTGTATTTTGGGTCCAAGAAAAATTCAACCGAACATATTTTATTTTGCAAACTTTATGTTGGGATTGACTTCCTCAGACTGGACCTAACTACTAGAATAAGATAATGTGTCTCCACCTTGAGGGACATCTGCAGGAATCTCAAACTTCACCTTCTCACTAACATCTTCCTGATTACCTGTAAAAACAGACTCTATCCCAAGTGAAAACATAACAGTTTCATTAAAGGTTATATCCCGGCTTTGAATGACCTTCTTGGAGTCAGGACACCACAGTCGGTATCTCTTAGATTCAGATGCATAACCTAGAAACATGCACTTGACAATCCGAGGGGCTAACTTCCCGTTGTTAACATGTGCATAGGCAAAGCATCCAAATACTTGCAGAATAGAATAGTCAACAGGATTATCTGACCAGACTTCTTCTGGAATTTTGAAGTCAATGGAGGAGTGTGGAGAACGATTCACCAAATAACAGGCCGTTCACATAGCCTTTGCCTAGAAATCACGACGATGCCACAAGTTGGCGTTGGAGAGCATATAGCGAGCTCTCTCAAGTAGAGTCCAATTGATACGTTTTGCAACTTTGTTTTGCATGCTTAGGCTTTCCGACTAGGGTCTTATGTCTAGCAGTACCCTGAGTGGCGCATAACTCGTTGAAATCAGACTCATAGAACTCAAGACCATTGTCAATTATGAGTTTCTTTATCTTTCTCCCAGTCTGGCTCTCTGCGAGGGCTTGAATTTCTTGAACATGGGAAAGCCTCGTTTTTCTGCCTCAAAAAATAAACCCAGACTTTTCGAGAACAATCATCTACAAAGGTCAGCATATAACGTTTTCCTCCAATAGAAGGAGCTCTCGCACAAGTTAGAATGTATATAATCAAGAGTACCTTTAGTACGGCGAGTAGCAGTAGAAAAACTAACTCTCTTTTGTTTTCCAAAAACACAATGATCACAGAAATCAAATTTTCCCGTACCTTCACTGCCGAGTAGGCCTCGCTTGCTTAGAATTGTTATTCCTTTCTCACTCGTGTGGACCAAGCGAGCATGCCACAATTGAATAGAATCTGCTTCGGATGAAGGGTGGTGACTGTCGTAGAACCAGTCACTGTGAAACCTCGGAGTATGTAGAGACTCCCACGTCTTACTCCTTTCATAAGAACCAATGCACCCTTGGAGATCTTCAGGACTCCACCTTCAGCAGAATACTTGCAGCTGTTGTATTCGAGGGTGCCAAGTGAGATAAGGTTGCGCTTCAAATCAGGAATGTGACGGACATTAAAAAGAGTCCATAGTACACCGTCGTGGGTCTTGATTTGAATAGTGCCAATGCCTGCGACATTGCATCAGGAGTTCTTGTCCACGAGAATGACACCTGAATCCAACAGTTCATATGTTGAAAACCAGTCCCTGTAGGGACACATATGATAGGTGCAGCCGGAATCCATAACCCACTCAGTAGCACCTCTGCTGTCAATTGTGGTGACTAATAAGACATCACCATTTGATCCAGAGTTAACAACTACAACTTCAGCAGACTGACTGCTCTTCTCTTCCCTTTCTTTCTTGTTATTAATTTTGTAACAATCCATGACCAGATGCCTTGACTTTCTACAGTATTTGCAGAATTTACCGGATTTTCAGCCTTCCAACTTCGATATGGAGTTTTTCCTATTTATACCCTCCTTTTCAGAGGATCTTTCTCTTACAAACAAACCTTCTGCTTTGTCATCAGAATGCATTTCAAGATCAAACTTTTCTTTGGATAGTAAGTTAGACTTAACATCCTCAAAAGATAAAGTGTCTTTGTTGGTATACAACAAAATTTCCTTGAAGTGTTTATAGGAGGGAGGCAAAGAGGCAACCAACAATATAGCTTTATCATCATCCTCAATTTTCGCATCTAAACTTTCATGATCGACAATAATCGAATTAAAATCGTTTAGATGTTTTTGAACATGAGTACCTTCTGCCATCTTGAAAGTGTACAACCTTTCCTTTAATCGGATCTTGTTGGCGAGACTCTTCATCATGTACAGTTCCTCCAGCCGAACATGAAAAATCGATCTTGTTATGACGTCAAAATTCTCAATATCAATGAGAAACATCCTCCAAGAAAATGCTCGAAATCTGGATCAATGACTTTGGCTGTGATACCACTTATTAGAAAAATAATAATTAAAATTCGAGCTTAATATATGTGGAAGTGATAAAGGATGTAGATATTGGAGAATATAAAACAAGATGAAAAAAAAGATAGTAGGGGGCACATGATTTTTACATGAAAACCCAAATCGGGATAAAACTATTAACGACAACAACGGCACAAAATCCATTATAATATGAGTGAGTACAAAACTATCTCAAAGTAAACGCTCAAGGAAGAGATCAACAAGAAAGATAAAGAGCTCAAAGCAAACGCCCAAGGAAGACATCAATTACAACGAAAATCTCTCAATACTAACTCTCAATAAAATATGGAATGGAAAAGGGAAGTGCTGAAAGGCACACCCAAGTGCCCCACACCAAGCAAAGTTACATAACCTAGTATTTGTAGAGAAACCCTAAAGGTACCAAGAGTTTAACCCTAGCCACAAACATATGTCTTAGCCACCAAGCACCATCTTTACGGAAAACAAAAAAGATATTTAATACAAAATATAAAAATAATATAATTTCCATAAAATAGAATATCTTCAACTACACAACTTGTGCCTTGGGTGCCAAACAATAATTTTCAAAAAAAAAAATAATTTATTGTCTCCAAAACCGGCAAAGAAATTTGGGACAAATCCCAACACTTTAAGTTAGCCAAACGAGTTTAGCACACATCTTTCTAGCTTTATTTTTCTTTTACTGATTCTAAAAATATGGCATATTTACTTTTTGAAATTTGTCATAGTCTATGTCTTCATCGATAAACAAATTTTATTTGTTTAAAGATAAATAAAAATATTTAAACGTTTCATCGAGATAAGCTTTACAATCAACGGTGAGTTAGAAGAAACTAAGAACAGACAAAAAAAGACTTAGAAGAGAGAGAATTTGTAAAAAAAAGTGTATGTTACAAACTTATTTGCAAAGTTATACTAATTCAAACTATGATTCCTTGTACTTTCTCGACCATAAGTATTAGAGTATTATTGGATGTGAATAATCTAAATTTTGAGGTAATGTATGTAAAAAATTCAAATTTGAAAAATAGCTCATAATGCTTTAAATTTTAAAGTACTTGTTTTAATGGTTAGAGGTCATTTTACATTGTATTTTGCATTGTAGTAGACTAAAGCAAAACACCTCTCTAAATTCATCTCTAAAATTGTTGTTGACTCGACATTCCCATTGTATTTAGCTGATATTGAATCTACAGAACATCTATTCAATGATTGTCATATAGTTAATAAAGTTTCAGAGGTAGCTAACAATTATCTGTAGCTCCCACTAAAATTTTCCCTTGTTGACTGCAAAAGCCTGCATCAAATCCTGGATAGGATCCACTGCTTACATAATCCTAGGATAAAAGAAAAGTTTTCATTCCTATTATGGACGATTTGGAAGCCTAGGAATGCAATAGTATTCAAGAACAAAGTTTTCAACCCTCTGGCTTGCCTAATAGGGGGCAAAAAAACTAGTGTAAAATGGAGAATCCGAACTTACATGTTGGTTGATACCTATCTAAGAGGGGTTTCTTCTCCCTCATTTTCCTTATTTTCCTTATTTTATTTTGTGATATGGCCTTCACCTCCTCCTCGGCTCGTAAACTTAACTTTGATAGGTCGGTCATCAACTCCTTAGCAACCAGTGGATTCATCCTTCGTGATTGGACTGGTAGATTACTCAAGGCATGATCATCCCACTATGGTGCCAGCTCAATTTTAGTAGTAGAGACAAGGGCACTGTAGAATGTAGAATCCAAACTTATATGTCATCCAAACGGCTAAAATATAGAACAAACACCAGAGGGGGAGTGGAGGAACCGAATATGATCATCATCCTCAAAGCACAAATTCAAGAAAGCCCTAGCCAAAAACGGATGCAACCAATTGCAGGAATTAATGATATGAGAAAGAGATTGAAGTTACTCCTTTATCTATGATTTATCAGCAAATAAACAAACATGGTAAAACATAACCTAGACGCTAATGCCTCGAAAGGATCATTTCAGACTTAGAGATTGTGTGATGTTGTGTATCAATTCCTAATCAAAGAAGGCTAATCAAAGAAGGCTATTACCAATACCTGCTAAAATCAAATGCAAATTCATGATACCTAGATGCCAAATCAAGGTAGAGATCGATTACAATAATGCACATGTTACTGTGATACATGAAGTTACAAAGAGACTGCATGATGTAAGATACTCTATATTTACCTTATTTAAGCTCAATGAATCAGTCAAGGAAAAAAGAATTAAAGAAAGGAAAAACTATGTCCCATGTTACACAAAAAAAAATTATATATTATCGATATAACATGAATAATATGCATATACCATATATGACTATGATCTAATTAGTTAATTGATCGATTATGACTAAAAAAGCCTAGTGATTGAGGATATCAAAGACGATATAAAACTATATACGCAATTAAAAGCGAAAAAACAAGCATCAATCAATAAATCAACCAAAAAAAGGGCATGGTTCAAATTCATGGTTATCATAGAATCTTCCATCCAAATTCAGTTATGCAAGCATCAAAAACCACAGCTTTGAAAATGCCAAAACATATACCATGTATAATGCTGACAAAAATTCGGGTTTGCTCAATTCGGACATTCGGACAAAGGCACCATAATCGGACCCTGTTTGAATTGCAGATTTGGACATCTTGACTGGACCTAAACCTGAACCTAAATGTCCGATGTTCGAATCTGAATGTTCTAGTGTTTGTTTTTTTTATTTGAAATTGTACATTTGGAAATTTAACCAAAGTTATGTATATACCCAAATTTGAACCCGATTTTTAATATCCAGAACCCGAATGTCTAAATCATAACCAAAAATTCAAAAAAATCTAGACTATAATTGTACATATTCTTAGTTGTCCGAACCTCCAAACTCAATTTTTCAAATGTCCGAATTTGTCCAAACCCCTAATTGGTCACAAAGTTGGACAACCTGGACCCAAATTGTCAAACTCGAACCCGGCTTAAATTTCAATTTGGACATGACCAAATATTAGAATTTTAAATTCAGACAAAACTTTTATGACCGGATTCGATTTTTTCCGGATTAGCCAATTTCAAATAATTGGATCAGACAGATTTTACCAACAATATCTCATGACATAGAATCACATTCTTCAAACATTTAAACATATGGAACACAGAGATATGATGTTCATTCCAATGCCTGATTTAGAGACTCGAACTCTATAACTGCCTTCAAATTGTCGATTTGCATACTGAGAAGCACTGCAATTGAGGAATATATAAAGAAAACGTTCGGCATGATGATGATGATTATATTTCTTGGAAGATGATGATGATTTTTCTTTGAAAATATAAAGAAAGTAAAGAAGAAATCACCAAATAATTTGCTAAGGTTAGTCTAATGTCCTTCGAGCCCAATCTACAGTGACATTGCTTATTGGATTTTTAATCTCTCAAGATGATGATGATGATATTTCTAGGATGCTATTTTAGATCTTGATAATAATAATAATAATAATAATAATAATAATAATAATAATAATAATAACAATAATAATAATAATAATAATAATAATAATAATAATAATATATAAATTTTGACTACGTACTTTGGCTTAGTGCAATTTGGCATCATGTGATTGGTGATTTAGTTTTAAAGCTTTTATATGTTTCCATTTATTCACCTAAAGTGCAATGTATTATCTAATTAACACCTACTTTGTGTTTATCAATATAATATTTCTTGGATGCATGAATGAGTTAATCATATGGGACAAACCATTGTATCGAATTTTATATACATGAATTATGAATAGGGTTAGTTGCATTGGCACTCTTTTTTTTAAAATTTTTATGTTTAAATTTAATCTCCTAAATTGCAATGTGCTGCCTAATTGACATCTACTTTGTGCTTAGCACTGTATTAATTGTTGGATGCTTAAATGAGTCAATTATAGGGGGGGGGGGGGGAGAACATCGTATTAAAATTTTAGCTACATGAAAAAGGTTAGATGCATGAATCTTCCAAGCATAGTTTCATGGTTTCCATCTTACCTAGGTGGGTTTCGGAGATTTAAAACTTTGAAAGCTCGCCAAGATTAGTGAGCTAATAATTTTGGCCATTTTGGACGGACCCAACCAAGGATCTTTCACGTAAAAAATGTCAATACTGAAATTAAGATTAGGAGCTTCTCCAGTGGTTACCTCACGAGGGAAAACAAAGGAAAGAGAAAGGGAGTGAGACAGGGGGAGTTCTCCAGTGGTTACCTCGTGACAATGGGATTGCGGGGAGGCTTGTGGGATGAGGCGGTTCACAAGGGCCAAAATGCTTGCTTTTTTATTTTTTAAAATCTTTAATTAGTTTTTCTTTTTTTATTCTAAAAATAAAGCTATGTGTTATCGAGCGGGTCCATTAGTATTATTTTATTTGGTGAGCCAAAATTATTAACCTTTCATTGGAGAGAGGGAAGATTGTGAGCCAAAAAGTTGGCTCACAAGCAGATGTGGCAAAGATAAGCTCCCATTAGTGAGCCAAAAAAATAGCTCATCATTGGGAATGCTCTAAATGAATTTGAGTTATGAGATGGACTATCAAAGCTATGTATCTCTGACATATGATGGATTGGGTGAAGTAGCTTCTAGTTAGGGACGATGAAGTGAATAACATTATTCTTGATTTGGAAATCAAAGGCTCGAGGTTAAATGACATTCAACTAGGTAAAAGATGAGGTTCGACAAGGTTGAACTTGAGAGTGACTTTTTAATGTAAATTGTAGCACCCAAGTATGATAGATTTAAATTATGATCATAGAGATATTAAATATAAATGAAATTTATCTTTTGCCCTTATTTTGATTTATTTAAGTTTTATGTATTAGATGGGAGGAACAAATGTTACAAATCGTTGCCCCTTTTATGACAAGACTTGCCTCTTCGAATGGGAAGAATATGTATAACTTAATAACTTCCCACAACATGTCCTTACACTTTTGGAGTTCTTAACATATTAATGAGATTTTAATTCTGCTGTGAGAAAACTGTATAGGTTATATATTTGATGTTTGTATTAGCTTTTAGGATACGTTGAAACCTTGTTACTTCATACTACTTAAACTTAGGGCTGGCAAAAATTCGGGTCTGGGTCAATTCGGGTCCGGACAAATCGGACATTCGGACAAAAACTTCATACCCGAACCCTGTTCGGATTACAAATCGGATACTTTGACCAGACCCGGACCCGGTTGTCCGAATTTGTAATATGATTTTAGGAGATTCTGACCGAAATTTTGTGTGACCGAACCCGAACCCGAACCCGATTTTTTAATGTCCGAACCTAGTTGTCCGAATTTATTTTTATAAAATTTTCTAAAAAATTTGGACTAAAATTACATATAAACATAGTTGTCCGATGTCCGAACCCGGTTGTCCGATTGTCCGAATTTGTCCGAACCCGAAATGGCTCAAAAATTCGGACAACCCGAACCCGAATGTCCAAACCCGAACCTGAACCCGGTTTAAATTCGGACATGACCGATTGTCCGAATTTTAAATTCGGATATAAATTTGGTGACCGTACCCGGTTTTTTCCGAGTCGGACAAATTCGGGTAATCGGGTCGGACAAATTTTTGCCAGCCCTACTTAAACTCATCGTATCAATGCATTGCACGTACTCATGGAGAAGTTCCCTAGTACAATGGTTCCTATGGAAATTTGCCATCTTATCGTAGGGAAATCTATCTTATCCAAATGGGGATTAAGGGAGTACATATAGGTCCCTTGGTGAATAACTTCCACCGATTAAAAGGTTAGGGGTTAAGGGTTAGGGTTTAGGGTTTTTGAGTTTAGGGTGTAGGGTTTGGGGTTTGGGGTTTAGGGTTTAGGGTTTGTGGTTTGTGAAATTTAATGAAAAACTTTATGATATAGTGAACAATAATATAATGGTCACTGAACAAAGTAGCATTTCTTTTTGTAAATATTACTTACTTTTTTAGGGGTTTAGGGTTTAGGGATTAGCGCTTTTGAGTTGCGGTTTGGGGTTTAGGGTTCAGGGTTTAGGTTCGGTGTTTGGGGTTTATGGCTATTAATTTTTAGGGTTTTATGGTTTAGGATTTAAGGAGTTAAGGTTGTTTGGTAGCAAAACCCCATGGTTATGGGTCAATGAACAACGTTAAATAAGATTATGAATATATGATTAGGCAAATGAACAAAATTATATATTTCAATGAGCAATATTTATTTGGTTAATGAACAAATTCATATCTGAAGAAGTTTTTAATTTTATAATAATGTGAAATATTAAAACAAAACTCTCTAATGCCAACTTCTAATGTAGTTGTTGTTGTTGCCTTGCCCTTGCTTCCAACTTCGCCTTACATAGTGTCTTGTCTTGCAACAGGTTGTCTAGATCTAGTAAAATTTGTGTAGCATACATTGCTCTTAGTGTCCTCAACAATGCTTCCTAAAAATTAATTAGATGTTAATATAAGTTATATGTCATACAAAATGTTACTGAAATTTTATCAAGATATATTATAAAATATAAGCACATTCTCTTTTTGAAACTCATCCTCCCATGATTGTAAATCACCATAGTATGCCTCCGTGTGGTGTATGGCATAGATTCCACAATCATAAAGATTTATATTATCCTAATACTCAGTTTTGACATAGACTATTTGAAAGTCTTTGCTTTTGGACAACTACATTGGATTAAATACTTTGAGAAGAAACGTTTCTACATTTGGTAAAAGTGATTTCAATTAGCTTCCAATTTTATATAAATGTATTTGAAGTATGCGTTCAGAAAGATGTACGTACCAGTAGGGTATCGCAATCACCATATCTTGTACTTGGTTTTTCTGACAACATAAGATTATCTATGATATTCACTATCTTATCAACAAATTGGAATACAACGAGGAAGAAGTGTTCGATTCTCACAACTGGGAAGAACACCTATAGTGTGGTTGTAATGGACAATAGTAATTAATTAAAATGAATAAGACCATGTAATGTAATGAACAAGTATATAGGTGAGCACATCTACTATAATCCGAATGAATAAACCCATATAATTAAATGAACATGAGGATTGGTGAATACATATGATATAGTATGGAGAAGTTTACTAAATCTGTCGTATTGAAGTTAAATTAGTTGGTTCTTTGAGTTTCAAGCTGCATGACCTTGTAGAACTTCTAGTACTTAAAGGATGTTTTTGGCGCATGTAGGATAGCAGTCTACAAATCAAGTAAAAATCAAATAAAATCAAGAATAATGTTTAGTTTTGACAAACATTTAATGTTGTAATGAATAGGTCAACAAGTGTGACTTACATAGACACATGTGGTGAAGAAATATCTAATCAGACGCATTGTTTGCCTTGATAATTTCTTCTTATTCATTACAATAGACCATACATCCAAAATGCTATTTTTCAAATGGCTGTCTGCAGCTGCCATCGAAACTATTACCTCTTCATCTATCGACAGTCTGTGTGCTTCGTCGTGAGCATTGAACTCCTATGGCTCTTCACTATTGACACATATTTAAATGCAATAAATAGCATTAAAACTTTGTATATAATAAAACTTAGTAGCATTAAATTATATAGATACTTACATTTTAGGGTGATCAACATCGAAAGGCAAGAATGCATAATCCACCACAACCTTCTCACCATGGGTTAGCTTATCTTTGATAATATGCCTATAATCTCTTAGATATGGTGAGCAACATATGAATAACAATATTTTTATTATCCTTCTCTCTATTTGAGGTGCATTTTGTAGAGGTTGTTTAACATTACCTTCTGGCTTTTGGAGTACTTCGTCTTCAATTTGTTGGTTGTCATTATCTTTCTCCTGCTGCGTTTTGCGACGTGTCAGAGAACATTGTAAAGCAATGTCTGCTATGCATTGATGTATGTTGGCCTTCAAATTCACCTAAACACACTTGTTCATCATTCCTTTGATAGGGGAGCTGATTGCAGTAGGAATTCCCTGCTTAGATAAAAGTGGGAAGCCAAGATCGAAAATCAGTGGAGTGTAGTCCATTGGAGTTCGATGTTGGTAATGTTTTACTTCCATTTTCAAATATGCATCAAAGAATTCAAGATCATTAAAAAAATGCTCATCATGAGTCAAGCCATGAACTTCAACTTCATTTGGACATTTTTGAAGTTTTTTGCTTCCATATGCAATGTGTGACATCACAAGTTGTATAGGAAACCTTTGTTTCGAAGCTGCTATAACTTCAAACAACTTTTCTAAATAATAGCTTAGTTGTTTACCTTGTACCTAGTTTTATACTCACATTGATTAATGATCAACCTAGCTGTAGCAAATGTAATATTATTTTTATTGCAACATGCAAAACATTTACATTATAAACTCAAATTCATATAACTAAATGAACATACAACAACATTTCAGTGAACAAGTATAATACATTATGGTGTACTCACAATAAACATGACTTAATATGAATAAAATAACACTTAGGGATGTAGTAGTGAACAACTACACCGCATTACATTTACAATAGGACGTCAAAATATATATAACTCAAAGTAAATATATGTTATCATACCTCAATTGGATCATTGGGCCCTGTCATTAGAGGTTCTTTTTCACTTCCACATTTTGAACATGGTGGCTGAGGGGCTAGCCGAGGGTTATGGGTTGATGCAGAAGGTTCTGGGTGCTGTCGGTCTTCTTGTGCCATGCTTGCTAATTCCTCTTACAAGTCACTTTCACCTTCACGAATGATTGATTGATAGTTTATGTTGTCAATTGTCTTGCCCCTTCCATACTCTTTAGGGAACTCCTTTTATCTTTATTCCTTTGTTCAAATGCATCAGTTGTCTAATGTATTGCTGTGGGAGAAACCATCGGTCTTTGCATCTCTTTCTTCTAAACTCAACTCTATCCAAATAAAAAAGTTGTAATTAATAGCAAGGAAAAATGTTAGTTGTACATCTTAGAATGAATAACATAGCAGACATTAGCGGACAAGTAAATACCAGGTAATGAAACAATGTTGTTTAGATAAGCAACTAATTCAACGAACAACATCTGTGTATCACATTGGGAAATGAGGTTAGGAGGGATTTCACTAACCATGAGAAACAAGAGATGTCATCTGGAATATTTAGTACGATTTTGTTTTCATTCCACTACTGTGTCATTTAGAGATTGTAGGTAAAATGCACACCAATTGTAGTTAGCTATTTGGTTAACGTTCATCAATGACTTCAATATTATGAAGAAACAGTCGCCATTCATACTCCCAATAATACATGTTGAAATTATATATAACACAAAGTCTTTTTTGAATTCCTCTCCATGGTCTCCTCTTTGTAGTAACTTGTTTAACCATCTTCCCAACTTTTGGTGTCCCTGTTTTACCAACATTCCACCTTGTCCTCCATTGTTCAAGGAGTTTGGTGTATTCAGTTTTTGGTTCGCATGTTGAGGCTACTCGAACTTCTAATGGACCCATATATAATTTTAATGTTGCATGAACATCTTACTCAATTATCTCCAGTATTCTATTGCTAGAAAGCTTCAATCTATTACTTGCTAGATCAAAATTTTAAAGCAACCATGTTGCAAGATCTTTGGGGATGGTTAATGTTCTAACAGATATGAACCCTCCAAATCCAGTTTCCATTGCAGTTGTCCAATGTGCATAACTAAGCCTCTCAATTAGGAATAATGGCTTATTACAAGCAATCATATGGTTTAGATTACCATCCCAAACTTTGTTTTGTTTGTCAGCCTTCTTAGAATGCTTCTTTGTAGCCTTCCTACAATGAGATTGTTCATTTGAGGTTCTAATTTGTGGCTTAGATGCAGGATGATCGTGGGGCAATTTAAACCGAAGATGCTTTTGAACTCAGGTGAGTTTATCATTTGTGATGTTAGAACTTTTCTTTTACGAATGAGTGATTCTTTTGGAGCCCCTAAAGTTTGTTCATTCTTAGAATTTTCAATGATATCTAATTCTTGAATCATGTGCTAAATGACACATGCTTCATTATTTTCTTTTAAGCCATCCAACCCTGCTAAAAAGTGCAACTCTTTTGTAAAAAGACCCCAAGTGACGGCATGTATGTATATTTACAAAAAGATCCACATTGGCTATAACATATGAAGAATTGAATGTCATCTTATATACTATCGTCTCATGCACATTTAGAAAATGTGTTAAATATCAATATAAATTTAATGGATAAAGAGAAGTGAAAGACAAAAACAAAGGTTCAACTAAATGGATAAAGATAATTAAATATGAAAATTTGAATAAATCAAAGCGAAAAAGTGAACAATTCTAGTTGAACCAATGAATCATTATATAATTAGCTGTTAATTATACGTTAAACAGGTTTAATATTGAATAAAAAGATTGGAGAATATTTCTACTCTTTAATTTTTTCCCACGACCTTCATAACATGTAAAAACCAAATACAAATTACATTCATATTTGTATAACAATTTCACATGTAGATGTGAACAATTCCAATATGAAAAAATGCATTAAATAAGGTTAATTCAATATAGGTTGCACATTAACAAATCTTTGAAGTAAAAAGACAACTATAAACCTCACATTTAACATGAACACTTCTTAATTATTGTGGATATATAATTAGGTAATTGAACAAAAGCCAAATATATTAGTGAACAATATTTATTTCGCCCTTGAACAAATAAAACCATAACTTCTCAAATAAAGAATTAGCAACCCCAAACCTCGCTGAAATTTGCAATTGCTCAGAGAAAGATTTTCAATGTTTCTAATAATATTGAATCATATCACATGATAAACTATTAAGGATTCAATAATAATAACATTAAGAATAAACTACTTAATTATATTCTAGTATTATTCATACCCACCCACCAAGTTAATTAGCTTAATTTGTAGCTCATAAACCCTTTGTTGGCTCTCTCTCTCAACCCTCCCCTGGCTTTCTTTCTCTCTAAACTGTGAGCTCAACTCTCTAGTTCTAATTTATCTCTTGTCCGTCAATAAACGTCAAAGAATAAGCAGAAAAATTGAGTCTTCTACGTCAATTCCGGAGAGCCCATGGTTCGAATGCCCAACCTCTCGATTTTTCTATACTCTCCATCGCGACAACAAGGATAAGAAGATGAAGAATCAACAGTCTCCTATAAAACCCTAGAGTTTTGAGTTGTAATTGGGTACGATTTTTGTTTGAGATTCAACTAATTTTTGGAAAATTTGGGTATGTTCTTTGTGTTCCTAAACTTGGGTTTGGTCTGGTTGTTTTGTTTGGGTCTTTGGCTTTGTTTAGTTTCTCAATAATTGAACAATATTCAAATATCTCTCAAAAGTTTTGTTTGAGATTTCATCGATTTTGGCCAAAATATGGGTATGTTCTTTTGTTCCTAAATGTGGGTTTGGTCTGGTTTTTCGTTTGGGTCTTTGGGTTCGTTCAGTATCAAATCAATTGAACAATTATCAAATACCTCTTAAAAGTTTTGATTGAGATTTCAACGACTTTTGCAAAATCTAGGTTTGTTCTTTCTGTTAACAAATTTGGGCCTCATCTGATTTTGGGGGTTTGGTTATGGGTTTGTTCACTATCAATTGAATAAGCATCGACTGTCTCTGAGTCTCTCAAAAGTTTGGATATATTACCTGTTTTTCATCTTGTAAGTGAGTAGTTCTTTATTGGTTTATTTATCTGTTGGTCTGAATTAATCAAGCTCGCTGTAACTATGCTCCAAGTTCTTCGAAATTCAGATTGGTCTCTCGCCGAAAAATTGGTACTGGAGCACTTGCTGGAAATTGTCCAACCCAAAATTGCAATTGAACAGAATTAGCCCATGCCCAAAATCCAAAATTGGTATAATTGACCAGAGCGTTAAGTTGTAGTTATGGAATTCACGATTCTTCCCATAAAATAGATAAAGATCGAAGAAGTAAGTTTAGCCATGAATGGAACTCTAGGGAGTGTTGAAACAAAAGAGTTAGAGATTGGAGGCAGTTTTGGTTTTGTAGTTTATTTTATTTTTCCAAAAGTCAGAAAGTCAGCATGTTAATTTATTTTACACTTCAGCTTAGATATTGGCCAACTTGTGGAACAAATGTGGGTCCCAAAAATGCAGTTCCCACAAATGCCATGCGTTGCAGAGGGCTACTATTGCTCTTAGAGCATTCCCAGTGGGAGTTCCAGATTTTGGAACTCTGGTCTACCACGTCAATAAAAGTTCCATAATTTTGGAACTTGCATTCCATTACTTCTCCAACCTATGGAACTCAATTTTAATCATCTAATAAAAATATTTATCATGGACCCACCTTATAATACACAACCTATTTTTTAAATCATTTAAAAATTATATACTTACTTCAAAAAAAAAAAAATTTTTTTTAAAAAAATATGAACAGTGACACGCAGGGAAACACACATAAACGTACTCCCCTGTATGTTACATGCGTTTCTATGTGACTGGAGAGATAACTTTAGCACACAACAGATACATAGACCCTGCTATTTTTGTCTCGCATGTCAGCTGCTGCTAATGTTATAAAAGCGAGCGAGGTATACTCACACAGCACAAGAGAAGGGTTTAAGCCCAACTTAGCCCCAGCAGATCTCACACATCCCATCGCATTACAAGGGTTTTACAAGCCCCCCTCAGTTCCACCGCATCTCTCTCTCTCCCCGCTCCTGGCCTCTGTCGTTACTCATTCACCTTTCCCTCCCTTTGCCCTCTCCCCTACCCAATTGTCAATGAGTTATCTTCTGCTGCCCCTTGCCTTATCTCTGAGAAGCCTCCTAAACCCCTCCAAAACTCCTTTCTCTAAAACCCCATTTCCAACGGCCACCAAAAGTAGACGCTAAGACGGCGCGCTGTATTTGCAGCAAGACCCAAAAGTTGGGCAGCAGAGCTTCTGAAGCAGCAACAATGGCGGTGTCCTCGCACGCCGGGCCTCTCAAGCCCTATTTGCCGTCTATTTTCTGTGTTTCTGATCGTTCTTACTCTCGCTCCATGGCGTGGTCTCTTCGACCTCGTTTTTGTTGCAGTGCTGCCAATAAGAGGTCTGGTTCTCTGTTGCCCTCTTGTTGCTGCAAATTTTTAGTTTGAGTTACGCACTGTTTTCGTTGCTTTGAGGATTTTGAATTCTTTTCCTGTTGGGTTGCTTTTTGAAAGCTTAAATGATGATTTTGTGTTTCTGCATTACGAGGTTGTGGAAGTGTGAGTGTGTGTGTATTGAAAAAAGCACGTTTATGCCAAGGGAGGTGCTTCTTCGTAGCCAATTGGCTCTAAGAGGGAATATTTGGACCCATTTTGCGCTTCTTTTGGTGGTGCCTCTGTAATAAGCATAAGCATTGATGTGAAACATGGGCATGCTGCTTATGTAATGTTTCGTTCAGTGTAAACAACTTTGTAATGCACATAAGTTTGCAATTTGCAATTGTGTTTTCATTCTTTTGTTTGGTTGTAAGAGATTATTGCAAATAACAACTACCGTGCAATTATGATTACCACAAACTATGTAATCGTGATTGAAATACAAGGTTGATTGCATTACATTACATTTAACCAAACATCACATTACATTTGACTCTTTCTTAAAATTAGGATACTACATTCTTGGTGGGTACCTATCGACAAGAGAAAATTGTTTTTATTAATTTGTTGGGCATTTTTATCTTTTTTTGAGTGATTAATTTGGAAAGGATTGTATTTAGATGTGATTCATATGAAAACAATTACAAATAGCAGGTAGTAAATGTTGTAGACTTCATATAACAAAAATGATATAAACTGTGAGTTTTAACATGTTTCTGTGACCTTAATGTGTCTATGACGAGATTAATGTTATGCATTGCTACACCTCATTTTTCTGTGATGGTTAATCAAAGTCTTCATGGTTACTTCAGACGGACAAGAGAAAAGGTGACCCTATGTCACCTTTAGTTTTCGTAAGCGTAATGGACTAATCTGGTTAGAGCTCCGAAATTGGCCACAAAGAGGGAAAATGGTAATGTCATGCGGGATGCAAACCTTTAAGGACCTCTCATTTGAGTTTTGCTGGTGATCCCTTATTGTATGGTGACAATGGCAATTGCACACTGGCATCTTTTCAGCAGCTTTCAGATTGCTCAGGTTTGGAAGCAAATCATGATAAATCTTGGAGTGTATTTACAGATAAAATTTTGCTGGAAATAACATGCCCTTAAAGTACTTGGGGGTCCTGGTCAAACACACTAGAGTGACAGAGGCCAAATGTCACATACTGCTAGATAAAATCATGACAATATTTAAAGCTTGGCCAGTTAAAAAGCTAATTTATGTAGGGAAGGCACAATTTATAGATTTTGGGTTAATGAGTATCTTTACCTATTCTGGTCAAATCTTTATCCTATCATGGAGTTAATTAACAAAATGAACCAGATTTCTGGAAATTTTCTTCAGTACCGGGGATGTCGTCAAATAGCACGGGGCACATTATTGCTTGCCTTAAAAAGAGGAAGTAC
Organism: Selenicereus undatus; assembly: GCA_017589665.1. Taxonomy (NCBI): domain Eukaryota; kingdom Viridiplantae; phylum Streptophyta; class Magnoliopsida; order Caryophyllales; family Cactaceae; genus Selenicereus; species Selenicereus undatus. The sequence goes on from JACYFF010003369.1 coordinate 76,742,135, forward strand.
AAATGTGAAAGACTTCGAAAATTGGAATTTTACTTGAGAAAACATATGTGGAACACTGCAAGAAAAGAATCGCTGTCATTGGGATGAAAATGAGTGAATAATTATGACCTCAGGGAAGCAAAATCTGGGATTACAAGTCTACAACAACGCACAGTTAGCATTAGTTTATTGGTCAAAGTAAATGATAAAGTTACTATAGACTTTGACATGCAACCAGACTGAAGGATAGCGGACTGGACAATATACATTAGCTGTTGTGTATGAGTGACTTAGCTATAAGTTTAGCAAGAAACTCTGGAGTAGCAACAGTTTGAACGAGATGCTTATGCAAATCTTTACTTCAGCTCTGGAAGGAGGCTCTTAAACATCCGCCTCCTGCGCGTGCATTTTGAGTTCATTGCATCTGGTTTTACCCAGATCTTAAGTAACATGACAGATCCCAACTTGACAGCGAAGGGTTCTGTTTGATCTCTGCGTGAAAACGGGTGTTTTAGATACGATGCGAGGTCTCCTTTTCAAAGGACTAATAGTATTGGCTTCTTGGCTAGCCTATGATAGTTGTCGTCAGTTACAAACTTATTGTCGCCATTGCTCCTGATTAAATGCTAATCCTGGTAGGTTTGATGATAATTAGCTTTCTGTTGTAATGCAGCTTTAGGGATTTGCATATGACTGGTGTTAAGCGAAGAGGTAAGGTTAATGTAGCTATACTTAGTTCAGTTACCTTGGATATTGGTGAAAAATGCGAAATGAAATCATCTCATGATCCAAGGACAGGTTCTGAAAGTACTGTAATAGTTACCTGATGATCCAAGATTGCATAGCTATTCTTAGTAAAGCGACTATGTATACTTACGAAGAATGCAAAATGAATTTATCTGATGATCCAAGGACAAATTCCGAAGTACTGTAACTGTTGTCTGGTTTTGAGGTGCTGTAGATGATAGAGGTTAAGGCTGCATTATTCCTTCGAGGTTAACCGGGGATATGTTTGGAATCATAGCGGAGAAAGGACTTGCGGTTTGTAACTTAGTGCTGCCATTGGTAAGTGAAATGGGTGTAAATGAATTCTGCCGAATATGGGGTGGAGTGATTGATGCGCACTATCTTTTGATCTTGACATGGGAAAGCAAGAAGTAAGATACGTGGATTATCACCTCTTACTGATAGAACATAGGATTGGCAGTTTGTTTCTCTTTGTCTAGTTTTATTGGTTTAGCTACTTGTTTTATTATCAAATTTTCCATGGGGATATGTGTTATGTACTGATGTCTTTTTTCCTTCTTTGCATGCATCTGTATCAATTTCTGTTACGTAGTTACATTTTTACTAGTTACAGGAAGGGTCTTGTATTTGTCCAGCACGAGCACGAGCACGAGCTTCCCCATGTTGATGAATTATTGGGCACATGTACAGAGTCTATACAGGACGACTTAATGTTTTGTTCCGGACAATTTTCTGATTCAATGAGAAATGAAGGTGTGCACCGGTCATCACAATAAAATGGGACATTTTTTGTTTCTTTATGGAGGAAAATTAATATCGCTTCTCTTCTCCCTGTTGTTAGCTACTGTTAATCAAGGAACATTTCGGAGGCGAAGGGCATCCAAAGTTCCTATGGGGCCAAGAGAAGCGAGAAATCCTGATGATTGTATCTGGAATCAAGTGACTGCAGAAGTAAGGAATAGCAAGAAGGGCCCAATACTAGGTTTAGTGGAACTAGAGACCTCAGCTCCTGTGAAAACTGCTCAGAATTCTTTCCAGCATGCTATGACTGGGAGACCTGATGAGGAGTCTCAGGTTATTGGGACCTCATTTTATTCTGGGTCACACAGTATTCAAGCGACGACCTTCAATGTAGAAGCAAGGATTGATCAAGTTGAGAAGCAAATTGGTGAAGAACTGCATGAAATTTATACTACAGAGTTAGGATATTGCAAAGAGGGCACAGGTAAAGCAATTCTAGCAACAGTATATTATCTGTTGGGATCCTACATGAAGGCATCAAATATGTCATAAGATGATTTCTGAAATATGAGGGCTATTAAAATAGCATGGTGTTCGTGCACCAATTGCCTTTAGGGAAGATGTTTAAGTTCTAATAATGTTTTTCTTTGAGAAATTTGAATATTCAGTAACACATCTGTATTACGGTATGTTTCCTTCTTTCTTTTCTCTGTGCTGTTTCCTTCTTTGAACTAGTTGAACAAGACCATTTTTGTCTTATTCCTGGACAGATGCCACCAGAAAGGTCCTGCTAGCTAATGACTTGTCGTTGGGAAAAGAGTTCGATGTTGATGTGTTGTCTTATCGAGCAAAGGGCATAAATGGGAAGTCTCCTGTGGCTAATAGCGACCATTTTCTTGAGGAGGCACAAACAGATTGTGAACAGAATAGTCGCCTGAAGCTCTGTAGCATCTTTGACAAAGTTCTTGTTGTTGATAATGTCACCATTGCTAGGAAAGTTGTCCACATGCTTACACATCAGTACAGGGATCTCATACATGCGTGTGACACTGAGGTAGGTAGTTATTCGATTTAGTGATGTTTGCTACCTGTCTGTGAATTTTATATTTTCTCTATCATCTCTTGCTTAGGATTTTGTTCGTTGGAATTCTATGGTAGTTATGAAATTGTCAGGCTTTTGAAACTCAGAATGATTGGCATCATATTCTTGTTTGAAAAATGGGGAAGTCTACTGTTGCATCTGGGTTGTCACTGGGCTGGGCCCACTGTAACAATTTGAATTTTTAGTTCCTCGAATTTGTTACTCACCAGATTGGAAATATAAGTTTGCAATTATCTTCATGAACCACATATAGTGCAATGTGCATTCCGGTTTGATGCATTGTAGGCATTTTAGAGTTGCTTTCTCTTGTATTCTTCATTGACCGAGTAAAATATTTTGGTAGGTTTCCAAGATTAATGCGAAGCAGGAGACACCGGTAGATCATGGGGAGATAATATGCTTCAGTATTTATTCTGGAGAAGAAGTTCATTATGGAAATGGGAAATCTTGTGTTTGGGTTGATGTGCTAGATGGTGGTGGCAAGGATATATTTGCTGAATTTGCTCCATTTTTTGAAGATCCATCAATCAAGAAGGTTATATTTCTTTTTAGAATTGATGTCTTCATGATAATGCATGGATCTTGGCATTATGGTGTATAGAGTAGGGAAGAAAGTATTAAATGCTAGCAGACAATTTTTGATTTGTGCTATTGATAGTCTTATACAAGGATTTGAAGCTAAAGCATAGTGTTGTGCTTCTATGATTCTATGCATTGGCTCGTTTGTCTGTGACTGTGCTTACAGAAGCGTGTCCCGGGCACGCCTAGGCTCACAAAAGCTCGAAGCCCAACTTGGTGCACCTTGCAAGGTGTCAACCCCAACCCATTCTTTAAGCCCATGGAAGCCCGGGCTTTTTTGTGCTTCAGACAGAGGCTCAAAATGACCCAAGTCCGCGCTTTATGGAAAAAGATAATGGGAGAGAGTGTTAAGGGAACACACACCATGGAAAAACACAAATACCTTTAGATTGACATTTACCTTTGTTATATTATTTAATTGTGGGCAAAAACCCTTATCTAATTACATGCAATTGCTTCGGGTATAGACTAACCTGAAGAACCCTAACCTAGAAGCCGTAATTTTTGGATGGAGGGTTGGGTTGTGGTTGAAGGCTTGTATAGTGTTCGAATGAAGACGGAGTTGACCAATCTTTTCCCATACTTTTTTGCCGGCCAATCTATGCCGGTCTCTATAAATGTAAAATATGGTTCTGCCAATAATATAGAAAGAAGGATTAAAGAATATACTTCCTTTCTGTCCTAATAGTAATAGGCTGTCTAATATTGTTTCCTTCCTTTTTTTCCTCGACTGCCTACAATGCCTTTAGAATTGATGAACCTAATGTAAAATACTATAGTATGGTCCGCCGTGATGTCTAATTACTTATTTAATTCTATCATCCAACTTATTCGTCAAAATATGGTTTGGAAATGATTTACGAGCATTTTTAAGAAAAAATGCACTTCAAGTCCAAAAAGTCCGTGTCTTCACCTCGAAGGCTGCGCCCTAGGCCGTAGGACCCTTTGTGCTTTTGTTCGCATCGAGCTTTTTTAATCTAAGATCTGTGACCTTTTTTATCAGCAAATTGATCGTATTGGATGCTCTATACTGGCAAATTTGGTTTACATGTATATTAGCTTTGTCACCATAGCATATGCTGATTTTACCTGGCAATTCTATGTTACTTCTAGGTGTGTTTATTTTGTCCTCGCCATTATATTTCATATTGTTATTGGTGTACATACTGCAACTTTCCCCATGCTTAGCAAGTTTTATATGCAGAAAGGTTCTTTTTTTTATACATCTGTCATCATCAATTCTCGGTTCCTGAGCAAGTAATAAGATGACAAAATTAGACGACGATAAATGCTAAACACTCCCCCCCCCCCCAAAGGAAAATGGCGAAGAAAGGAAAATCAGATGGTTGACAATCTTTCTAAATTTTAGGTTTGCAGACAACATTTGGTAGCTATGTGCTTGTAATTTTATCCTCCTTGGATGCACTTATTTGGAAAAGGAGGGATTCAATTGGAGTTGCTAACTTGCTATATGCATGCATATGCAGAATTTGTTTTTGAAATTGACTAGCTTCTGGTTCTGCTATGTGTAGGTGTGGCACAATTACAGCTTTGATTGCCATGTCGTGGAGAACTATGGGATTAGATTGTCTGGGTTCCATGCTGACACAATGCACATGGCACGGTTGTGGGACTCATCAAGACAGATGGCTGGTGGATATTCTCTTGAAGCATTGACTGGTGATCCAAAGGTCATGTACGAGAATCGGATTCACCCGGATGAAGATCTGATGGGTAAAATATCGATGAAGACCATATTTGGTCGGAGAAAGATAAAGAAAGATGGGTCTGCAGGAAAACTAATCTCTATTCCTCCTGTTGAGGAGTTGCAGAGAGAAGAAAGGCAACCCTGGATATGCTATTCGTCTCTAGACTCCATGAGTACTTTGAAACTCTACCACAGCTTGAAATCTAAGTTGTCAAAGATGGCATGGTTAATGAATGGTAAATATAGAGGGACTATGCTTAATTTCTATGAAAATTATTGGCGACCATTTGGGGAACTGCTTGTGCAAATGGAAACTGAAGGAGTTTTGGTAGATAGAGCATATCTTTCTGAGGTGGAGAAGGTGGCCATAGCCGAACAAAAAATTGCTGTGAATTGCTTTCGCAGTTGGGCTTCTAGGTATTGCCGAGATGCTAAGTATATGAACGTGGGCAGCGATACGCAATTGAGGCTACTCCTATTTGGTGGCATTTGCAACAGGTAATTATTTGTTCTGGTTTCTTCAACTTGTTTTCTGTATGGTGCCAAATGATACTGAATACAAAATTTCCTATGTCAATGCAGATTTTCCCCTATTGTCTGTGAGGAACAATTGTTTTTAAAGGATTAATGGACCTGACAGAGAAAAAAAACACATTATATTTAGATCTGCATGACCAACCTAGGCTATTCTGCAAGTTAGGATGACTTTAAATGAATGGAAATCCAATCAACATCACTGGTGATTTATCTTTTGTTTAATGGAAGAGGAAACGTCGTAGAACTTAAATTCTTTTTTATATTTAGGAGATCTGCCCAAGGATTCAAAATGTGATTTCGGCCGCGATTGCAGTTTCGGTTGCAGTATGGAAAAATTGCTCTAATGCATCAATTTCATTTCATATTGCAGCGAAACGTGATTCGACCAACTAAAAAACCTTTCTGATGCGGCCGTTTTGTTGTGGAATGGCCACACTTTGGATCTATGGATCTACTAGACTAGACCAATCTATGTTATTGTATAAATGAAGATGATGCTAAATGAATGCAAATTTCATTTAACATGTTCTTTGATTTATTTCTTGTTTAGTGAAAGAGAAACTGGGGTTAGATATAGACTCTATTGATTTTTTGAATTATGTTTTTAATACTTTCCGATCATATGTTAGCAAATCTCAGATGCTAGCTCAGGAGGAGCTAGGGGTGTAAATGAGCAGAGCCCGAAGTGGCCAGGCTTGGGCTCAACTTGGTCAGTTGAAAGCTCAGCCTCGAGCCGAGCTTTGAGCAAGCCGGCTCGGTTTTGTTACAGCCGTAGGAGGAGCAGATGAGAGAGAGCTTCTCATAATGGATTGATGCGTCAAGGAGACGGTGTCAGTCAAGCTCATGGGCTGTAGAATCTGAATGAGCACAAATGGAGCATGAGGAGCCTATGGAATTGGTAGATCCAAATTTTGGGTTGAAATTGGATTACATATTTACATTCTGCCATTGGAACACAATGGGGTGAAAATAAAATGCATCAAACTTCTGACATTCTATCACAAATCGAGTTCTAAAGTTCGTGGATTGCTTGCTTTGTCCCATGAGCTAACGCCCCAGTTCAAGTCATGGAGGGTTTCTTCAGAAAATTGTGGGGGAATAAGGGGTTTGAGAGAGCTATTGTTAAGGAGAATGGAGTGTTCATTGTATGATTTCACTAAAAGTGCCAGAATGAGGTGAAGTATTGAAGCAGAATTTTGTATAATTCGATAAAAAGCCACTCATAATGCGAGCGTGGGCACTGGGTCTGATTTTGGACAAGGATGAACTTGCTAAAATTCCTATTTGGGCTAGCTTCCTCGATTTGGATTTCAGATACTGGAGAAAGGAGGGACTGAAAAGTTAGGCAGCCTATTAGGGAAACTGTTAGCGACCAATAAGACAACTCAAAATAAGTTGCGTACAAATTTGCTAGTCTCCTAGTTGAAATGGACTTGAACCAGGATTTCCTTGAGGAGGTTGTATTTATGAATGAGTGTGGTACCTTGGTGGTGCAAAAGGTAGAATATGCTTGGAAACCAATGAAGTGTAGCCATTGCTGAATGTTTAGGCATTTGGAAGAAACATGTAGGAGAAAGCATAGGAAGAAATGGCGAAGGAAAGTAGTAGTACCTGAGCAGAACCAAGTGCAGGAGGAAATGGTGATTAGAAAGCAGCAGACTCAAAACCAGGACTAGGTTGGAGTGGATGACAATGTAGAACAACAGCCTGATGTAATATTGGAATCAAATGTGATCAATTTTGGGTAGTGTTGGTTTGGTGTTGCATAATAGCTAGGGCAGTTTGTCTAAAGACCATGGTAGCGTGTGTTTTTGGAATATAAGGGGCTTTAATGGCCCAAATAAACAGCATGTGATAAAGGATATCCTGAAGCAAAATAAATTTGAGGTTTTAGGACTACTTAAAACCAAAGTTGCATCTTCGAAAGTGGGGGAAATCAAGGCCAAGATAGGTCATTGGGAAGTAGTTACTAATGCTACATCTGTGTAGAAAAGTAGAATTTGGGTCTTGTGGATTGCTCAAAAGGGCTAGGTTGAGGTCCTAGAATTACAGAAACAGTTTATTCATGTAGAGTATATCAATGGAGGGGGGGGGGGGAATGGGTATTACATTTGATGATCCCCCCCTTCAAATGAGGAGGCTGAAAGACATAAGTTATGGCTAGCTATGGAAAGATTGAGCCACACTATAGACTATCCTTGGTTTATTTGGGGTTATTTCAATAGCTTACTACAGGTAAATGAGAGGGTTGGTGGTGACCAAGTAGCCTATGTTGAAATAGAGGAGTTTGTAGCTTATGCGGATAACTGTTAGTTGCAGGAGCTAAAGTACATAGGCTCTGATTTTACATGGAGTAATAGACAAGGTAGCACAAGGGTCTTTTCTAGACTAGAGAGAATTTTGATTAATAGGGAAGCTCTGGACTCATACTCTGAGGCCTTTTATGAGGTGTTGCTAGAATACATATCAGATCACAACCCTCTGGTCTTGTTCCTTCGTCACACAACTACCAAGAGAAACATCAATTCCATTTCTTCAATATCTGGGTCAAGGCTCCTGGGTTCAAACAAATTGTATTGAGTGTCCGAAACCAGGAAATCAAGGGAACAAGTATGTTCCAAGTGGTTTCTAAATTAAAGAAGCTCAAGAAATCATTGAGGTAGCTCAATAGGGAGGTCCATGGTGATGTGCACCAAAATGTCGTGAAGATTCAGCAGGAGCTGCATCAGGTGTAGCAAGATATACATGGAATGCCTTCTAAATGCTACACTCCATGAGAAAGAGAAGCACCTACAGAAGCAATACAGGGCTTACCTTCAGGCTGATAGAAGCCTATTGCAACAAAAGACAAAGGAGGATTGGCTTAAAATGGCGGATAGATGCACAGCATTCTACTTTGCTAGCCGCAAGCAGAGACATCATACTAACTCTATCAAGGCTTTGAGGACGCATGATGGTGAGATGACTTGTAAACGAGATGATATTAGGGAGATTCTAGTAAGCCACTTTCAAAATTTCTTGGGAGTAAAAGATACAGTGTATAACCCTTCTTCTGAGGTGATATTGAAAGGAAAGTGCCTTACTAAACAAGAGCAGAAGGACCTTATGAAACTATTATCCATAGATGAGGTAAAACAAGTATGTTTAGCATTTGAAGCTCTAGGAGCCCAGGACCAGATGGTTTTGGCGGTGAATTTTTCAAAAGTACATGGGATATAGTTGGATTAGATGTGTGCAAAGCTGTGCCAAACTTTTTCTTGACAGGTAAATTGCTTGGGCAGGTAAATGCTACTGTGCTGGCTATGGTGTCTAAAGTGGAGAACCCCATTACCCCAAATGACATAAGACCCATTGCTTGCTATAACACTCTTTATAGGTGTATCACCAAAGTTCTGTGTGCAAGGATAAAACCAGTGTTTCTTTTGCTCCAGGTAGGTCTATCCTACACAATGTCCTTATATGTGAGGACTTGGTGAAATTTTACAGTAGGAAAAACGTGTCACCTCGATGCATCATCAAGATGGATATCAACAAGGCATATGACACTGTAAATTGGAAATGCTTGGATCAATTAATGCTGCACTATAGGTTCCCCCCACATTTTGTGACTGGTTATGGCTCCTACTGCCACTGCAAGGTTCTCTATCAAACTCAAAGGTGAGCTGTATGGCTTTTTTGGAAGCAAAAGAGGCCTGAGGCAAGGTGAACCCTTGTCTCCCTTCTGTTTGTTCTTGTGATGGAATACTTGTCAAGAACTTTGAAAGTAGCAATAGAGCAAAAATGCTTTAGGTTCCACCTAGGAGCAAAGAACTCAAGCTATGCTCCCTGAACTTAGCAGATGACTTGCTTTTGTTTTGCAACGCTAAAGATTGTGAAATGCCTGATGACAGCTTTCGCTCATTTTGTTGGTTGCACTGGACTTGTTGTAAACCCAGCCAAAACTGAGATGGTTATAGCTGTAGTGGAGACAGAGGTGATGCAAAGACTCCTAAATTACTGGTTTCTAGAAAGGTGAGCTCCCTTTTAAGTATTTGGGAGTACCTGTTAAACCCTAGAAACTACCAAGGAGTGAATGCGATGTATTAGTGAACAGAATGGTACCTTGTGTGAGAACTTGGCCTGCAAAGAAACACACCTATGCTGGCAGAGTACAACTTGTTAACTCAGTGCTTATGAGCACTAGAGCTGGGTAATAGGTCCTGGCGGGTCGGGTTCGTGTTCGTGTCGAACTTAAACGGGTTGAGAATTCTTCAACCTGAACCTAACCCGTTTATTAAACGGGTTGAAAAATCTTGACCTGTACCCATTTAATTTTTAAACGGGTTGACCCACTTAACCCGTTTAAGATAAACATGTCAAGTTCAGTCGCTTAATTAACTATTTACGCATTTAATATTTTCAACTAATACGTAATTACAGTGTTAAAAATTAGGTTTACGTATCACATTAAATAATTACTCTTTGAAATTCCCCAGATTCGTCATAATTCATAATTTCTAAAAAATTTTATATTCTTAATTATCTAATAAAAAGTAAATGGATAAATAAAAAATGAAAAAATGAGTTGACTTATTTAACTCATTTAATTAAACGGGTTAAATAGGTACTTTTTCGTGTCGAGAATCTCGACCTGAACCTAACCCATTTAATTAAACGGGTTGAACGTGTCAACCCATTTAATTAAACGGGTCGAAAATTTATACTCAAACCCACTTAACTTCGTGTTGGGTTCGGGTCGGTAATCGTGTCGGGTCAGCTTTTCCCAACTCTAATGAGCACTATGTCTTACGTCTTACTGGGCCCAAATGTTTGTGTTACCCAAGAGTATATTGAAGCTAGTTAACCAGATATGTAGAGCTTTTTTATGGAAAGCTGACACCGAAATGAAGGGGGCAGCTTTTGGTTTAAGTGGGAAACAATGTGCCTACCCAAAACTGAGGGGGAATCGACACTAAAGATATAGTGAGTTGGAACAAAGCCATGGTAGCAAAACTCTTGTGGCAGATAGCAGCACAGGCTGATTTTCTTTGGATAAGGTGGGTGCACCACTACTATTTAAAGGGGACAACAGTTTGGCAATACCAACCCACAGCAAAGTGTAGTTGGTATTGGAGGAAATTGATGCATATTAGAGAGGAGATATAAGCCAAGATGAAACTGTGAACACTTAGCTGTTACAGCACCAAGTGGGGTTGTAATCTACTCACACTGAGAGCAAGTAAGCCAAACTGGTATACAGTAGTCTGGCATGCTTCAAATGTTCTTTCATCCTGTGGCTACAATTTCAGGGGAGACTACTTTCATGTGATAGAATGCTGGGGATGGAAATTGATTGCTCACCAGATTGCAATTTGTGTTGAAGGGATTATGAATGTTATGAGCATCTGTCCTTTAAGTGTCTGTTCACTTCAACCTTGTGTGAATATGTGTTCAGTGAATTGATGCACATGAGGAAATGGCAGGGAGTAGGTATGCATTGGCAGGTTGCTTCAGGTGCGAGGTAGCAGGAAATGGAAGTCGGGGATATGTTTGTTAGTGGATAATTGCTGGAGTGAGAAATAGAAGAGTATACCAAAATGTCCTTAGAGATATATTTGCTATTAAAACAGATTGTGGGTGAATGTTCATGAGTAGATTGAGATTGAGAGGAATATAATTAAGGGAGAGTCATGATGTTTGACTTGGGTGTGCCTGGGTCATTAAATGATGTATATGTCTTGGTGATTAGTAATTCATTTTACCTCTTGCCAAAAGAGAAATTTTAGGGATTATTGATGAAATTCAGAGATCCTCTAAAAGTTTTAGGGCTTCTCCCCAAAGAAAAGACCTTTTAAAAGTTTGGCTGTGGCTTATGTATAAGTTTTGGCGAGCTAGTAAAAATTTTGGGGCTCCTTTGCAAATTTCAAGCCCTTCGATAGCTTCAGGTTCTGTTTGCAAATTTCCGAACATATTCTGAAGATCAGATGATGTGAACATTGCTAAACATTTGCTTTGTTATGGGTAAGTTTATAACATTTATTTAAGGTAGTGATTTATACCTTATAACAACTTGCAAACAGTAGTTTTGATTGGAATGATAAAATAGTTCCGTTGATGCATTCATTGTCCAAGCAATGTTGGAATTGGGCTAGGGATGAGTATGCAGTGCTTGAATTTGTGCTCCGTGGAATATGGGCATGATGATTTTTATGTTTGCCCGTTTTGCAAATTGATGATATTAATATACTTTTTCATTACTCATCAAACCCCCTTCCCCCCCCCCCCCCCAAAAAAAAATTGCTGCATAGCAAGATGTTAGCTAAGTTGATGAGGTGTTAATACATGAGTGTATATAGATTATCCACTGTGGTTATTAGGAGGATATGTTATTCTGTAGTGACTCATTATCAGTGTGTTGTAACAGGAAGAACCATGATGAGAGTCTCCCTACAGAGAAATTATTTAAAATCCCTAATGTTGATAATATCATTGAAAAAGGAAAGAAGGCACCAAGAAAGTATCGCGACATTAGGTTGCATAAAATTGGTTCTCTTCTACAGACTGATTTTTACACCACAAGTGGTTGGCCCTCTGTTAGTAGAGATGCCTTAAAGGCTATTTCTGGGAGGATCTCTGCTGAAAGTGATTTTTCAAGTGATGCTTCTGAACTCCTATTGGCTGGTGACCCACACAACTCGGATAGAAAGGACATTGATATTTCTGCTTATGGAACGGCTTATTCTGCTTTTGGAGGAGGACAAGAAGGGAGGGAAGCTTGTCATGCCATTGCTGCTCTTTGTGAAGTTTGTTGTATTGACGCGTTGATATCCAATTTCATTCTTCCTTTGCAGGTACATAGTTGATATCCATTCTTGTTATTCCCAATGTACTATTGTACTATTGATTTTATCCTCTTTCTAAGTGAGTTGTAAATTATGTCCATTCAGTTGACAGTCATTATTTGACAATTCTTCTTTAGCTTTTATTCATGGTGGACGTAAGCAATATGCCTCTTTATAGTATTCTTCACTTCTTTTTGCTTTGTAGCAGGCAGTTAAGGCTTTTCAACTATAGGTTCCATTTTCCTCTATTTCATTGTAAGGGTAAAATTGCCTATACTTTTGTCCCTCACTGGTCATACCCCACCCAAGGCAGGATTTAGATTTTACTGGCTTGATTTGATTTTGTTAAGTGATTTCTTCACTACCTAACCTAGCATGGGAGGCATGTTGACAAGTTCCAATCTCTTACTGAGTTGGGGTAGTCATGAGTTGAAGGGGGTGGGGAGAGCAGGTATTTTAGCTAGGATGACTTCTTCCTCAATTGTATTTGGTAAGATATCCTAGGATTTTGAGAATTTGATTGGACGGTTAGATCTTCTTCACATAGGAATCCCAAGGCAAAAGCTTCCTTTCGATGCATTCTCTTGAAATATCTAATGCTAAGGGGGAAAAACACCTATTATGCATTGGATATCTGCTGCTAAGGAAAAAGACCTATTATATGTTGGATATTACTTATCAATGAGCATGAGCATTTGTGATCAGTGAATAGGGTTTTTAAAGAGGGAGTGTGGGAAGAATGAAGCCGTTATAGGTTGATGTATGATTCTTTTTTTACTTTCTTTGCTGGATATAAAATATTTGCTCGAATTTTTGGGTTGAAACTGAGGCATGTCTGGATCTAGGTCTGTGGATAAGTCTGAACATTTGTACTGTTTACCACAGGGCAGTCACGTGTCTGGGAACAATGGGCGGATCCATTGCTCATTGAATATAAATACCGAAACTGGCCGCTTGTCTGCTCGACGACCAAATTTACAGGTAATTGTTCTCATGACGTTAATTCGCCTGGATTATGACTCAGATGATTAGGCAAAAAGTGTGCAATCCTTACCTTGTAGCCTCCCCCTCCCCCAATTTAAAGTTATTTTGTCTTCCTGGTATGGTTATGCATGAAGCCAATTTGTATTCTCAACCGTCGGCATATTTCTTGCTAGGTTTGCTATTGATTAACGTGCCTAGTCTAATTGGCACCAGAGTTTCGTTTAGACATCAAGAAGATCTTGCCACAAAGAACTCTTGAGGCAATTCTCCACTTCCATTACCTAGCCCCTTTGTGATGGATGGTGTGCTGCTGATCTTTCACCATAGCATTGGATGATTGACCTTGGATACCTGAAGAACTCTACCAAAATGATTATCCTTCATTCTTGAGTTCTTGACATTATGATTGATGCTATCCATGTATTCTTTGTACCATCACTCTGAAGTTCCAGCCTATTGTGACTCCTGCTGTGACTTGTTTCAGCCACCAAACGTCTTTGATGAATGGGATGCACCATGGGACTTTGTCTTCTGTTGTTGAACTAAGTCCGTAACGATTGCAATAGGACAAGGGCTCAAAACTGACTTTTGATGAAACTTAATGTTAATACCTAGGTGGTTACTGATTTTACCAGGTGTATTGATGCAAGCTTTCATTCTATGAACATTGTCTCCAATAACTTAGGTGTACTCACTGGCACCTCCTTGTTCCTAGAGTACTTCCATATTTCTTGTAAAACATATGTAAATCCCTCTGCCTCTGCATGTATTGCGTTACAAGTTACGTAAGAAAATGAAAATCCTTTGTCATTGACATTCCTCGTATAAAATCCAAGTGTTTCAAGGGTATTGTTCATTGCTTTCTCCTCTGAGTTTGAACCCTGAACCTTATTTTGTCTTGCAGAGATGTTGAAAACTTTAAACGAAGTGGTTAACCATGATTCTCCTTTTCCTCCAAGGAAATGTCAAGTTTCTGTAGGAATCTTATTTGGACTTACTCTCCTTCCATTCTTCATCTTTTAGTGGCCCTCTTGACTTCTCTTATAATCCATGGATTTGTATGGTGTACCTTTCAAGTAATATATTATAGAAATGTCCTCCTAAAACATTTCACAATCGAGAATTCCTTCATGACCTAAAGAATTGAATTTATTACTTGATTACTTCAGCAATATTGCTCTCATCAATGATATGCTACAGGGAATGGTAGAGAAGCTTTTCCAGTCCATTTTAACGTCTAGAAATTCTAACATATTTTTTTCGCATTCTGTTAGAACCAACCTGCTTTAGAGAAAGACCGATATAAGATCCGCCAGGCGTTCATTGCTGCCCCTGGTAACTCGCTGATTGTTGCTGATTATGGACAGGTTTGTTTATCTCTTAGCTGTCTGTTTATTAATCTACTTTTTCTTGAACTTTTCGAAGCTATGTTTTCTTTTTATATACTTATTGATTAACTGATTATTGGGTCTTTATGACAGCTGGAACTGAGAATTCTTGCGCACCTTGCTGACTGTAAGAGCATGAAAGAAGCATTTGAAGCTGGTGGAGACTTCCATTCAAGAACTGCAATGAATATGTATCCTTATATTCGTGAAGCCGTTGAACAGAATGAAGTGCTTCTTGAGTGGCATCCACAACCTGGTCAAGAAAAGCCTCCTGTTCCTCTGCTGAAGGTACATTTTTTCACCCTTAATTTTTGCTGCCATTAAGTTGCCTACATCAAATAATCTATCATATCATTGAACAATGATCTGGATCTGGACATCATTGGTGCTATGTACAGAGAATGTGACGATTGAAACTGTTTGGAGTTTGTTTTGTGACAAACCCCTGTGTTGGACTATGGCAACAATGGCTCCTAGCGAAGTGAGGTTTGGGAAACTCCAGATATATGCAGCCTTTTTCTTAGGTATTTTTTCAACTTTTTCCCCTTGGAAGACGATCAAAAGATGTTGAAAGAGATTTTAAATCGAGTAGAAAATAGAATGATAAAAACAGATGGGATTGAAGTTGTCAGAGAGCTAGGCATTAAGATGGGTCAAGTGGATACTGTGGAGGTAGAAAAGAGGTATGATGTCATGAAGGTTGGATTGCTTACTGGAAAATAATGTTGTGGCACTCCATTATATGAAGTCTCCTGATGTCTACTACAATTCATTGACAAAACATTTCATGGTAAATCATACATATAAGTAAGATGATCGGAAGAGTTCTTTGTGGGTTATTAACACCCCCCCGGGGGGGACTGTATGGATCCTGCTTTAACAAGTGTTGGGAGATTTGGACATAGGTAGCCTTGTCTTATACACAGAGAGCCCAATTTCGAGTCTGTGGGTTGTTCTCACTGAAAATTTTGTACATAAATTTGCATGTGTTTTGACCTTTGTGTCTTATTGGTAAAGGTGGTGTATGTTTACTGTGTTTGCAACCGTGATAGTTTTCTGGTAATTTGCTGTGCTGACAATCTTTTCGCCAGTTGGTTTGTTGTCTAATTATCGTTTTAGTTTTTATTTTCTATTATTGTTATTATTTTGGACAGTTGGAATTGTAAAGCATGCCTTCGAATTTACTGGGTTATCGATAAATTTCCCTTCTACCTGTGAGATCTCACGTAATACCAACCAGCACCTTTTGTCCAATAGAGGTTGCACTACTTTACACAAAGCATCATAGAGAAGCTGAAATGTATTCTGCCTTTTCCATCGCCTCATTCTAGGATAGACAAAAATCTAGTTCAATCCAAAATCTGGATCCAACCCAATCGATAATTAGCAATTGGATTGTGTGGCGATTTGAAAACAAACGCTACCCCAGCTTCCCTCTCTTCGGTTGGTGAAAGGTAGGGCGCCACGCACGTTCATCAGAGACCTCCACTGAGGTCCGACGGGCCTTGGGTCTTCGGGAGCCATCGACATCTCGCTCACCGGCTGGAATTCCTTTTCCTAGGCAGTGTTTCTCTCTGCAGTTCGCTTATTCTCATATATCTCTCCGGTCGGTGGGTTTTTGGGCAACCTGCTCCTTCCTAGCTAGGCCAGACTTTTCTGTTGCTGGTTCTGATTGGCGGCGTGTTTTCTGGTCACCAGAAAGTTCGCCAGAAATTTTTTTCCGCTTTTTTCTTCTCAGAGGATGCCAACTGACCTGTGGGCGGTGTTCATTGCTTTGCCTGGCTTCTGGAAGTCTCTTGTTTCTTTTTGGGTGGTGTTCTTTGAGGTTCTTAGGTTCTGTTTTCGTGGTGCGTCTTGTTAAGGTGCGTTTTCCCAAGTTTTCTAGTTGTGAGTTTTCTCCCCTTGATTTTTCTTGGCTCTTCTTTGCTCTGTTCATCATGGGGACTTTGCTGAGGGTTGATGGCAAGTTGTTTGAGTTTTGTGGGGGTGAAGGAGGGGCTTTTCCTTTTAAAGTGTCAGAAGTGAGTAGGAAGAAGACTTCAGTCATCAGACTTGGTGTTGATGAATTCAGATGGTTAGCAAGGGAATTGGTGCGCTTCTGTTCTGCCAAGCGAGAAATACTTTGGGTGAGAACTTGTAAAATGGGTAATGGTTGTTTCTTGTTGCAATTGAGAAAGAACACCGGAGGAAGATGCATTGTCTTCTCTAGGTTTGCTCACTCTGGCAAGTCGAGGACCATCATATTCTTAGAGAGTCCTGATGCTGATGGTTGGTTTGGTGTTACTAAGATATTGAAAGAGATGCTTATTTCTGGATATGCAAAGGGCAGAACTATGCCAAATGCCCGACTACAGTGAGTTCTTTTGAGAATAGGCGATCTTCCTATTCTAATGTTGTTCGTGGCAACTTTAGTGATGCTCGTTCCAACCATCTAATAGGGTGGAGATGTAAGTCTTGCGGGTCTTGGGACATTTATGTTGAGACTTTAGGAGATAACTTGCAAGTAGGCAAGTCAGGGGCTCTTTGGAAGAAGGGGCAGGGAGATCAGTCACATTCTTTGGGGAGGGGAGAGATTGCTCCAAGCCCAAATTTGGCAGCTTTCAAGCGCACTCTTTCAGGTGGTTCGTCAAGAAAAACTTCAGGTTTTAAGGTCAGCTAGGACATAGGATCACCCCTTTCCTTAAAAAAGTTAGATGCAACTTCCCCTTGTTCAAATCAATTTCAGGCCTCGAGAGATTTATTGGATAATTATCTTGACTCTGATTCTGGCTCTGTCTTCGGGTTCATTCTTTACGTTTTTTGTGTGGGAGTCACTTGTTCAACTTGAACGCTGGCAATGTCCATCGCCTCACAAACAGGCTAGGGACACAATTGTGTACTCTTGCAGGAAGAAAAAGGGGAAGGAGAAGGTCACTCGTGTGAATGATAGTTTTTCTCCCGGGATGTTTGATCATGGTAAGGTCCCTTTACTGATTCGGGAGCCCTCTGGATAGGAAAGAGTGCATGTCTCAGAGGATATTTCTTCTTTCCATGGTCAGAATGTTAACGTTGGCAAGGGGTGGAGTGATGAACAATTTTACTCCTTTTTGGCAAGACCATGGGGCTGAAAGCTGAAGGCTGAGAAATGGACTTGCTTGCTTTTATTGCCTCCTTGGAAGCTAATAGGAAGAAAGGGAATCAACAAGTTGTTAACATGGATGGGCGAGAGGAAGCTTTCTTATGATGGCTTCTGTTAAGATCATTTCTTGGAATGTGAGGGGATCCAATTGTCCGATCAAGAGAGGGAATGTGAAATGGGTGCTTCGGAGATTTTCCTATGACGTCACTATCCTTCTCAAGTCTAAGTTGGAAGAGGTTTCTAGGCACATTACCCTTAGCCTTTGGGGACGACGATCTTTTGGTTGGCTCTTTCACCCTTCTATTGGTCCGTCTAGGGGCATTATTATCATATGGGACTCTCAAGTTTTGGAGCTTATAAACTCCCGAGTAGGGGCATTTTCTATATGTTGCGAGTTGAGGTCTTTGCAAGATAATTTCATTTGGGGTTTGATTGGGATTTATGGGCCATATGATGATAGTTTACGGGTTGATTTATGGGATGAGCTGTTTTCTTTCATGTCCTTATGGGATATCCCTCGGTGTTTAGGAGGAGACTTCAATGTGGTTAGGTTCCCTTTTGAGAAATCGTCTAGAGGAAGATTGACTTTGAGTATGGGCGAGTTCTCTGCTTTCATTGATTCCTGTAATCTCATTGATCCACCTCTAGAAGGTGCACGCTTTATTTGGTCTAGCCATGCGGAAGTTTCAGTCTCGTCTCGAACTGATAGATTCCTCTACTTTGTCAATTGGAAGGGATCATTTTCAGGGTGTCCATCAAGTTGTCCTTCCCAGGATCACGTCTGATCATGTTTCTGTTCTTCTATATGTTGTTGATATTCATGTTGCCAGAAGGCCTTTTAAATTTGAAAATGTGTGGTTTGAGGTGGAAGGTTTTTCCAAGTTTGCCAAGGTTGGTGGGATGAGCTTAATATCTCTAGATCCCCTGGTTACATTTTGGCTAAGAAATTGAATTTCTTGAAAATGAAATTGAAAGATTGAAATAAAGATGTTTTTGGACACTTATAGAGCAAGATGGCTACTTTGGTGAAGAAGATCAAACTCTTAGATGAAAAGGAGCAACAACTTTCGATTACTCTTGGAGATAGAGTCCAAAGACTTGAAGTGAAGACAGAGCTCTCTGTGGTGCGTAGTTGGATGGACACCTTTTGGAGGCAACAACCAAACAACATTGGATCAAGTTTGGTGACCGCAATACCAAATTTTTTCGTAGAGTGGCTAACTCTAGGAGGAACTTCAATGCCATTCTTAGAATCAAAGTGGATGAATTGGTCTTCGATGAGGATTCTACTGTGGAAGGTGCTATTGTTCATTACTATGAGAGTCTTTATCGTGAAGAGCGTTCATTAAGGCCTCTGCTTGATGGGATTTCTTACAATTCCATCAATGTTGATGATGCCTTAGATCTTGAAATGGGTTTTTCAAAGGAAGAAGTGTGGAATGCCATCAATGACTTAGGAAAAGAGATAGCTCCGGGGCCTAATGGCTTTAATATTCCTTTCTTTGAGCATTGTTGGAGTGTCGTTAAAAGGACATCATGGGTTTCTTTGCTGACTTTCGTGAGAGATCTGCTTTCGAGAAAAGCTTGAGTGCCACTTTTATTAGTTTGCTTCCCAAAGTGGTGAGTGCAGACGATAATAAGAAGTTTAGGCCTATTAGACTTGTGGGGATTGTGTACAAAACTCTAGCTAAAGTCCTCGCTTCTAGGTTGAGGAAAGTTGTTGGCAAAATTGTAAGCTCGAATTAGCATGCTTTTATTCACGATCGTCAAATATTGGTTGCAGCGTTGATAGCTAATGAGTGTATTGTCTCCTGTATCAAATCATATCAATCTGGAGTTCTTTGCAAGCTTGAAATTAAGAAAGCTTATGACGATGTTTCTTTGGATTTTCTTATGCTTTCTCTCGAAAAGATGGGCTTCTCTAGCAAGTGGAGGAGATGGATTTTCTTTTGTATCTCTACCGTTCGTTTCTATGTGCTAGTCAACGTTGAAGCAATCGGTTTTTTCTCGAGCTCAAGTGGGCTTTGTCAAGGTGACCCCTTATCTCCCCGTCTTTTTATTCCAGTGATGGAGACCCTTAGTAGGCTGGTGAATGAAGCTATGGAAGTTGTTCTGGTAGAAAGTTTTCTGAACACTAACTCTTAGTCTCAGAGTATGTTGATCTCCCACTTGCTTTTTGCTGATGATACTCCATTTTTTTTTTGGCAAACCTGGGGAGAGTAGTTTGGGTTTTCTAAGATGTATTCTGTTGTTATTTGAGGCAACATTTGGCGTGAGAGTTAATTTATCAAAAAGTGTCCTTATTCATATCGGTGTGGTGCCACACCTTCCTCACATTGCACATTTCTTGGTTGTGGGATGGAAGATCCACACCTTCCTCACCTAGCACATTCCTTTGGTTGTGGGGTGGAGTATCTTCCATCTTCTTATCTTGGCCTTCCGCTTGGAGCTCCTTACAAATGCAAAGCCGTGTGGGAACTAATTGTGGAAAGGTTCCACAAGAGACTAGCTCGGTGGAAATCTAAGCTAAGTCTCTCTCTAGAGGGGGTAGGTTTAGGGTTGGCAAAAATTTGGGTCCGGGTCAATTCGGGCCTGGACAAATCGGACATTCGGACAAAAACTTCATACTCGGACCCTGTTCGGATTACAAATCGGACACTTTGACCGGACCCGGACCCGGATCCGGTTGTCCGAATGTCCGGACCCGGTTGTCCGAATGTCCGAATTTGTAATATGATTTTAGGAGATTCTGACCGAAATTTTGTGTGACCGAACCCGAACCCGATTTTTCAATGTTCAAACCCGGTTGTCCGAATTTATTTTTATAAAATTTTCTAAAGAATTTAGACTAAAATTACATATAAACATAGTTGTGCGATGTCCGAATCCGGTTGTCCGATTGTCCGAATTTGTTCGAACCCGAAATGGTTCAAAAATTCGGACAATCCGAACCCGAATGTCCAAACCCGAACCCGACCTGGTTTAAATTCAGACATGACCGATTGTCCGAATTTTAAATTCGGACATAAATTTGGTGACCGTACCCGGTTTTTTCCGGGTCGGACAAATTCGGGTAATCGGGTCGGATAAATTTTTGCCAGCCCTAGGTAGGTTGACATTACTGCAAAGCACCTTATCTCGTCTGCTTGTGTACGTCATTTCTTTATTTTCCATTTCAGTTAGCATTGCCAACTAACTAGATAAAATCAATTGGGACGATGTCTGCCACCTGAAACATGAGAGTGGCCTTGGCATTAGACATCTCCGCAATATGAATAAAGCTCTCAAGGCCAAATGGTTTTGGATGTTTGCCAAGGAAGAGGATGCTATTTGGAGAATGTAATCAAAATGAAGTATGGGGTGGAGAATTCTGGATGGTGGAGTAAGAAGAGCTCTCATGCTCAAGGGGTGGGCTAGTGGAAATCCATTATGAGTGATGTTGACCATGTTTGCTCTCTTATGCATTGCAGGGTGAAAATGGGTCAAGGGTCTTGTTCTAGCATGATGTGGTGTGGTGATTAACCTCTTTAAGTTTCAATTCCCATATCTTTTTAGGATGGCTTGGTTGAAAGAAGCAACAGTGCATGAAGAAGTCTCTTGGAATGGCAATCAGTACCATTGAAGTATTAGTTTCTTGAGAAGTTGGATTGATTGGGAAGAAGAGGGTGTGTTGCTTCTTTTGGCTTTGCTTGCTAATATGAAGGTCTCTTATGAGAGTGATGACAAGATTCTTTGGCTTCACGACTCTAGTGGACAATTCAATGTCAAAAGTTATTGCAGGAAGATGTACGAAGGGTTGTCTACCCTTGATTTCCCAGCCAAGGCGATTTGGAAGCCTAAAGCTCCCACCAAAGCATGCTTTTTTGTTTAGGCAGCCAGAAAAGGAAATGTTCCAATGGAGGACATGCTCAAAAGGGGAAACTTCAAGTTGGCTAGCAGGTGTCCTATGTGTTTTGGGGAGGAGGAATCAGTAGGCCACCTTTTTGTCCATTGTCGGTGGGTCTCTGCTTTGTGGCATTTGTCTCTTTCTTTGATGGGGGTTGATTGGGTGCAACCTCAAACCATAAGAGATGTTTTGGTGGCATGGAGAAGAAGGTTAAAGAAGAGTTGGGTCCTAGGTGTTTGAAATTGATGCCTTTGGCTATTTGGTGGAGCACTTGGAAGGAGAGGAATGCCCGGACTTTTGAGGGCAAGGCTAGGGCTATTGATGATTTCAAAGTTAATTTCTTGAGAACTTTGTATAGTTGGAGTCGAGTTCTCATTCATGGTGCAAAGTTGACTTTTTTGGATTTTGTCGATATGATTACTGTAGGGAGCTTGAGGGCATGATGGTATTTTGTAATGACCTCCTTTTGTATATGGGTAGCATCCCCTTGGTGTCTTCTTAATACTTATTTTGATTACTTATCCAAAAAAAAAAAAGAATTAGCAGTTGGATACTTGGATTCTGAACTTGAATGAGATGGGGTTGGAATTTTTAGTTTTTTGGATTTTGGATGATTTTCCAATTCAAATTAGAGAAGTCAAGTAAAACCAACTCAAGCAAAACCTCATAATTTTGTTTTGAATATTTTCTTTTCTGCCTTTTATGTGTGTGGGGGGGGGTGTAGTTAGTGGTTCACTTAGGTCAACGTTTTAGACCTGAAAATTGAAATAAGTAGAGCATAGGCCACAACATATCCAAATGATTAGTTTGCAGCCTGGTGTATTGCACCACTAGTATCCTAGGATTGTTAAAGCTTTATGTTTCGCTTAAGAATATTAATGTTTCTCATTTAATAGGAAGTTGACTCTAAGTTACCATTGATTGGTTACATTACCAGCATTAATGTATTTGTATTCCTATGATAAGTTCTTCTACTGTGATCCTTAAAACCTGTAAAACTAAAGAAGAAAAACTTGTTGCTTTCAGAAGATTTAATCAAGTTTTTGGACTTAGTTTAACTTGATGCTGAGAAAACATTGACCTTGGATTGTATCAGATTGATCTATTCGTGACAAATTTGGATTGATATGGAGTTAGGCAAGATGAGATAATTGGTCCAATGTGCAATCTTACCTAGTTTGATGACTAAAAAGTAGAATCCTTGCAGGAATTCTATGTTGTTACTGAAAATAATTTGGTGAAGGGGTTGGTCTTTTCCCCTGGTTGTTACTGGTTCATCAGTGATTCTGTTTTGTTCTGTGTTCTCTTTTGTTTCTGTTTTCTGATTTGGCTTCTTTGTGATATGTAAGGTTAGTATCTCTAGATCTGTGAGCACTGGTTTTGTGATGCGTTGGACTTGGTATCTATTTGCGAAATAAATTGGTGCCTTTTGTCCTGCCTTGGACTTTTTATTTTTTTGGGAAACAAATTGGTGCCTTCGCTGTTGATTTGATACAATATTTAGCCAAACCTTATATGATTAAGCTGCCACTATACATCTCTCCAATATTCCTTTTGAATTTGCTGCTCGTCTCTGTACTTGGAAAGTAATAGTCCGACTCCTGTTTCAGGATGCTTTTGGGTCTGAGAGAAGGAAAGCTAAAATGCTTAATTTTTCGATTGCATATGGGAAGACTCCAATGGGGCTTGCTAAAGACTGGAAGGTATTTTCATAGTTCTCTCCCATTACAAAAAGAGTAGAGTTCTTATTGACTTGGGTTTACTGGAATTATCTTTCAAAGATCAGAACCCTTCTGGAAACCAATGACAGATCTCTGGGTTTCAGAGTTGAAGTTATACTCTCAATATGCGAACTTTTTTTTATTATCTTAGGTCTCTGTCGAAGAAGCCGAGCAAACTGTTGATCTGTGGTACAAAGAACGCCAGGAGGTCCTAAAATGGCAACAGGCTCGCAAGAAAGAAGCTGAGCAACTTGGCTGTGTTTACACCATCCTAGGGAGGGCTCGTCGCTTGCCTTCCATGCGTCATGCTACATCCCTTCAAAAGGGTCACATTGAACGTGCTGCAATTAATACACCTGTTCAGGTTGCTTTCTTCTTCCATATTCCTGATTGTGGCTTGTTGTACTCTGGATCTGATGCCAACTCCCTTTTGCTTGATTTTTGTCCATGTTATTCCATCCTACCTCCATGTGGGGTTTTATATGACTTTTGCTTGTTCCTGTGTCAATGGTCTACCAGGGAAGTGCTGCTGATGTTGCCATGTGCGCCATGCTGGAAATAGGAAGCAATGAGCGCCTAAAAGAGCTTGGGTGGAAGCTACTTTTGCAGGTTACATTGGTTTTTCCTCTGCTTTTTGTGTGCCAACACCCCCCCCCCCGCCGCAAAATAGCACCACCACTCGTGTTCCAAAGTACAGTTTAATCCATGAACATGTTAGCCTGCTTTTGATTTCACCACTGGACCTCTCAATTTCTGGGCTGGGTTTGCCTAGGAACTGACCTGTGACTGGTCAAATGGTTCAGATTCCTGCTTTGGAGACTGCATGAAAACATTTTTCCATTTCCTATACAAGCCACGAAATGCCAGCATAAATTAAATATCCTGTACCTTTCTGTTTCTATGGAACAAACTTGATATCGCTTTTGTCCATTTTAAGTATTTCCATTTGTGATGGGGTGTGCGAACCCCCCCCGCCTCCCACCGAAAAAATCAATCTATATATACATGTATGCATGTTAAAACAAAACAAACTCCTATAATCTTTTGACACATGTTATTCTTATAAATTTTTTAATAATTAAAATTTTTTCTTTTTTCAAAAAAGAAATTCCCTCAAATTAACGCCACATTTAAAAAAATAAGAAAATGAAAAACAATTTTGTCTGCCATGAATCAGAGGATATCTAGTATGAAAGATTTTCTTTCCAAAAAAGACAAAATATTCAATTAGATACTCATGATAATTATTAGAATTAAGAACTTATGAGACTTTCCATGCATATCATGGGTATGAGAATACTAGTTAGAAGTTAAAAAGAGATTAACTGATGTATTTTACTAATGAGTGCCAGTACCGGTGAAGTCATTGGAACCACATAGGAACCGATCGGTTTGCTTTGGGACCACTTTAGTATAGTTCAAGTATGCTTAGTTTCTGGAACGTTCCATTTCTGCCTCCAAAATTACAGAAACCACAGGTTGAGTATTGTAACTCTGGTTCTGGTGTAGAGATTTGTGTTCTTGCAAGTGCTTATGTAATAATTTCCTTTTAGGGATTTCTAAAATGACACTCTGAATGTAGGTTCATGATGAAGTGATACTAGAAGGTCCTTCAGAATCAGCAGAAGAGGCCAAGGCCCTTGTAGTTGATTGCATGTCCAAACCTTTCAACGGGAAAAACATTCTCAAAGTCGAGCTAGTTGTCGATGCCAAGTGTGCACAAAATTGGTATGCTGCCAAATAAGCGGCTTAAGTCGGTTGGAGGCTTGGTTTTTCGAGGTTCCAGAACACATCATACGAAATTTGCTTTAGCAGCTGGTTAATTGGTGCAGCTGCTTTGAAACCAAGGGGCAGGTCCTCCGATCATCTGATCTTGGGGTCATTTGTGCTTGGGTTGCCCCTTGAGGATTGCATCCGGTTCATCTGCTGGGGATCTTTTGAAAGTTTTTGGCACAACTTTCAGAGTCTCGCCAGAGGCAGGGTGCGTTGTTCATGTTGGATTTTGCTCCGTTGATACACTTGTGACAAGCATGAACGTTGAAGCCAGCTAATTGAAAAATTGTATAGTGTTGTTGAAAACTGAAAAGGCGCCCTATGTTTTGTTTTCCTTTGGGTGGGTGCGGGGAGGGTGTCGTGCTGCATTGCGTATAAGATTTTATGGTGCTTTTCTTTGTATATATGAAGAGAATCAGGCGATGTATGCGCAACACCGTGCACTAGTTGCTAATTGCTTAATTGCTTTCAAATTGTCTTCATGTATTAAAAACTAGATTATAGGGGGCGGGGATGTCGGAAGAGGTAATGTTGCTTACATCGGGATCTTTCTAGACTCTGCAAAAGTGGGACATACATTGGGAGGTGGTAGTGTTGTATTATGGGGGCGGGTGTTGTATTTCTCAGGTTTTTCTTTTTTCAATTATTATTGTAGAGTTTATATGCCAAATGCAAAGTACAAAGTTACGACATTAGATCTCATCCACAAAAACAAAAACGCGAAGATCTCACAAGATTGCTTACCAAGACAATTGTATTTCACCCAAAGTTCCATGACAGTTTGACTCTAGCCACTCGTTAAATGTTCGAAGTGATGAAATTTGGTTTGCTATTTCATTGAAACCATTGGGATATGCACATGCTCTAGTGTACAACTGTACATAGCATATTAGGATATATGTTGTGTTGCATAAGAATCTGTTTAAAGCTTTGGAGTGTTTTAGAACATCTGTAGTAAGAAGTCTACTTCATTCCTTCTCGATTTGGGGAATGCAATTGGTACTCCTCCTTTATTGCGACACCCAAATATAGGACCAAAAGCTCGACAAATAGGAATGCTCATTCTGATACTTCATGCAAAGAGGAAACAGAGAGAGAGAGAGAGGGAGAGAGATAGAGAGAGAGGGAGAGAGAAGGGGCAAGGAAATGTCATGTAGTTCTACACGACAGGGGGGAAGGGGGTGAAAGGAACAAAATAAATTGAGTCCACTTCAAATTTTTTTAATTATTTTATTATATGTGGGGTCTAAAATAGAGTGTAGAAATGAGATTGATTATTGTAGAATTGACTATGTTTTGGCGATCTTGTCACATTACAATTTTGTATTAATGAATTTGATGATATAGTATAAATAAGAATGAAAATTGGTGCTCTTTATTGTGGATAGTTGCAATCGCAAGTCCTAAAATTAGTTACTGATTATTGTTAACAAGGCTTTAATCTAATGGTTGAGGGTGTAAATTGAAGGGGGGAAAAAAGGAAGAAAAGTTTTAGATTTGTTCGGCTTTCCTTTTTATATAATTGTATTGGTTTGCATTTGTTCATTTGAAAGTGGAACAAAAAATATGAAAAAATTACTCTGGTTTGCTCGCTTTTCATTTTGAGATACCCATAGATACGCCATTGTTCCCTTGAAACTTTTCTTTTTTCAGAAAGTTGAATGGTCTACTTCAAAACTTATTCGATTTTTTAAATCACAACTATGGGGATTAAGCTAACTTTTAAGTATTTTCGTGCATTTTGCTTAAGGAGGATATTTCTCTAAATATTATAGGTCCTTAAAAAGCATAAAATTAAAGCAATTCAAACATGGACTTGAACTAACTAAAATAAGTACAATTCATGGTTAAAGAAATACTTTTCCTTCTTAATAAGTTGATTAGTAGTAATGTGATCAACTTAGTTAAAAATGATGGGCAACATCCTAACTAGCATTTCTATTAACTCGAGTCAAATGATGCCAACCAACTTCTGCAAAAAGTTCCACCAAAATACATATACGAGAGGGAGAAGGATTCCAATTAATTACACTATCTTCCTATAAATACAATGTTGACAATTTGTTTTTGCTATTTTATTTCTTTATGCATAGTAACATTCAAACAATCAACCTTGTCAATAAACTCTATAGATTTGTACATTAGGCAAATTAATGTTAATCGGTTGCTATTTTTTTTCAAAAAGGCTATTAAGAAAGTTGTTTGTCAAATATTTCTTGACAAAAAAAAAAAGAAAACAAAGAATTTGTTATACTAAGGGATGAAACCCATTTTTGGTTTGGGGGGGGGGCCCCCCGACGAAATAGTAGTGTTGAAATTGTCATTGAACTATTTTAATTAAATCAAGAGATTGAACGTGCAATCTGACGCCAAACAGCACGCTCTAATACCAAACAAGGGCAATGAACAAGTGGATATATTTTAAGATATATTTAAATGCAGTCATTGCTGCTTGTTTCATTTTGATTGCTTGATGAAGATTCCCCAGCCCAACCTTTCTGCATTTTCTTTTGTCTTTACGCATCCTCGCACTCAGTCAACGTGATTAAGAATTAATATTAATTCTTAAATGATATATTTGCGAAATATATTTCTAAAATATTACTAGTATTCTTTTTGATTGGGAATTTTCTACGCTCCCAACATTTCTTTTACGCTTTTTTTTATAATAAATAAAATTTTAATAAATAGAATAACTACGGTCTTGTTCTTTTCGTGGGTCAATTTTAAAATACCAACTTAAACCTACTTAAACCCACCTCCATTATTTTAACCAAGTTCAATTTATCACTTAAAAAAAATTCAACCCACTTCAACCTATTTCAATCCACTTGAACATACTTCAGAACTCGACCTACTTCAACCTACCTCAACCTACTTCATCATTTTACCAACCCTAATTTACTTAAGAAAAAAACAGGCCCTACGTCGTAGACAATTTTGATATATCAAATAAAATTATTTTATTAATGCTTATACATATTTTTGGTTGAGGAGGGGAAATTTCAATGGAATTCAATACAACTTTTTTTTCTAACTCTTAATATTTCACTAAAAATTTAAAATTTAAATTTTTTTTACTTAGATGAAAATAATGCCTATTGCATATTTAAAAAGTGCCCTAAATATCAATTTAGTTTGGGATCATAGTTCTCTCTTATTAGATATGTTCTTTCTCAACTGAAATGATGGAATTGAAGGGGTTAAAAGTAAAAAATTAGAAGAGTTGGTTGGAGTAAGAACTAAATAATTGGATGGAATTAGAAGAAGCAGAAAAAAGTTGTAAGAACTTTAAAGGAGTGCTAAATAAGTTTATCAGAAAATTAAAAGTAAGGTGATTTTTTAAAAATTTAAACAAGGAGGTGAAATAAATTGGAAATAATTAGAAGACATTAGAAAAAATTGAAATGAGTTGCAAGGAGTTTAAATAGAAATCCTAAAGGTCAAGAACAAACACTTTGTATTGTCACCAACCATCGAATTCTTGTCTTTAAACCTTTTGTTAAAATCTATTAGTATTTATGTTGCTTAAAGAATTATTTTCAATCATATATTAGTAGGAAATTTCTCTAATACTCCTTTCATGATATGTTACCAAGATTTGATAAAAATATAGGATTTAGAGAACATATTTAGATTGGTCTTACATGATTTTATAAATACTGTTATTGTTTGATGATTGTATTATTTTTTTGATGGGAATATCTTATTAAAACTATACTATTTTTAAAACTCTATTACATTATAAAATCAAAGTAGGTAACATTGTAGTATCGTTGGAAGAGTGCTCACACTTCAAGTTAGGACAATATTTTTCGTTACACAACATGACTAAATAAGGCTTATTCATTTCTTTGTATGATATTGTTTTAGAAAAATAACAAGCGTCATTTATAGGTGAGACAGTCTTATGTGAAAATTATTATTATTAAATAAAAAATTTACTTAAATCAATTTTATACAAACAAGTGAAATCTTCGTATATTAAATCTTATGTTCAACACCCTATCTCATTTTAAATTTTTGGTGTGTTTGGTAGGGTTGAAAACCATTTTTCTATAAAGTAATTTTTCATGTAAAATGATTTTTATCTTATATTTTTAGTCGTTTGGTATAAGGGAAAATGAACTTTCTGGATAATGAGCTTGATTAACAAAAAATGAGCAGAAAAGCTAAAAGTGATTTTCTTTAATATTCGAACCATATGCCGAAGAAATATACACGGAATAGAGAAAGAGTGTGAGACCGTGTGAGAGCTCAAGAAATGTAAAATCAACTCATGCAGTATTTAAAGTGAAAATATTTTTCTTCATTATAGGAAAAATGATTTTTCCCTGAAAATGAATTTTCTCTCATTGTTTAACCGAACAACGTAAAATAAGGAAATGATTTCATAGAAAGATAATTTTTATTCCTACCAAACACACCATTTATTACCTTTGTGTCTAACCTTAATGAAAAGAAAAGAGTCAAAAAACAACATCAGCATCTCTTACAAGAGATTCTGATTATTAAAAAAAAAAAGCTTAAAAATTAGGGATATTCCTATGAGGATGGGTCCTAAGGGGGAGGGTGGCGGGGCGAATAACGGCCAGCTGAAAATGCCAGCTAGCTTTTCGATGCAATAGGGAAAGCCGTGATCCAAAACGACAAAAGAAAAATAAAAAAGACACAAAGAAAGCCACCCAAAAAAAAAAAAAAAAAACCCAGGATTCCCTCCGAACAAGTAAAACAAGTAAACAACAGACAAATGTCTCTCTTTCTCTCTCCACCGGGACTACCACAGTTTTCGCTATTTCTCCCATCACTCCCCCAATAAAACAGAAATTAAACGATGCCGATAACTGACTGAAAATTCCACCCCGGTCTAACGCAATAGAGAGAGACAGAAAGAGAGAGAGAGAGTGGAGCTAGCAAGCTTACCTCTTTACAGCAAGCGGGTGGTTCTCGTTCTCGGCCTCGCCACCCATTTTCTCTCTCCTCTACGGCACTTTTCTGTTGATCATCTCTCTCTCTCTCTCTCTCTCTCTCCCCCCACTGAGGTCCAACAATGGCGCTGCAATCGGCGCCGAAGCTGCTCTACTGGCCACACTCCGTTATCTCCGCCAAAGATCGCCTTATCGTCGCCGATTTCGTCGGATTCTCCAAGCGCTGTTCTCGCCGTCGTAGAATCGCCTCCTCATCTTCTCGAAAATTCTTCTCTGTCGCCGGAAATGTCGCCGCTTCGCCGGTGATCAAGGCTGTTCTTGACCACGAGCGTGTCAATACCAAAGAGTCAAGCTCTGGTCGGAGGGTCGACCAACAGGTGACTTCAATTTGTTCTTCTAATTAAGTCGCCGGGACTGCTAGTGCCAGTTGCTTAGAGTTTCTCTTATAGTTACCTTCTCCCCACACAGACCCGATCATTTTTTGTCAGCATTTACGTCGAAGTTGTGGCGATTTAGTTGAAATTTATGAACTGATCATCTTTTTTCTGGATTGTGGGCTTAAGTCATGTATCACTGTTATAGTTAGTTCGCATGCTGAATTCGAGTTACTGACTAATTTTGAATTCATTTTCCAGTTTTTGGCCCATTTTTTGCGTATTGTTTCGATTAAGTTGTTTATAGTGATCGCATCTTTCTTCTGGATTCTTGGCTTTGATTATGTGCAAATCGTCTTTGCTATATTATTTTAGTTTGGTATTTATTCAGCTAGTCCAAATTGTAGCATCATGATGACTTGATCAGGTTGATAACTGAGTGAATTATTTGATGTGAAAGTGACGACTTATTTTTGATCGTGTTTCTGTTTCTCGCTGTTAAATTTGGATTTCTTTCATTTGGATGTAGGTTATTTCCCCTTGTCGTTGATATTAATCTTTGTGCTGGAATGCCTGGAAGTCTTGTTCAATCTTTGTGTTTTCTTTATCCAATTTTCGCTGAAATAAACTTTGTAACTAGAAAATAGTGGTAATTGTTGATGAAAAAAATTCAATTGTTAACTTCTTTTTTGAAAATGAAAAAATTCTATTGTTTTCTGTTATTCGCAGACTTTGAAAGATTATTGTTTGAGTTTCTACTTATACTTAGTGAACATATATGAAAGTATATTGCAACAAGCATATAAGGTTCTGATTCATGTTTAGACCAAAATAAAATTTGGTTGACGTCTTTCAGATGACTATTTTTGCCATTTAGCTTCTGATGATTCACTTTTGCTGTTGTTCAGGTTGTTAATCTGGAGGACATAATTGCAGAAAGGGGTGCTTGTGGTGTTGGATTTATTGCCAAGTTGGATAATAAGGGGTCGCATCAGATTGTCAAGGATGCTCTTACTGCACTTGGTTGCATGGAACATCGAGGGGGGTGTGGATCAGATAATGATTCGGGTGATGGTTCGGGAATAATGACTTCCATTCCATGGGATCTGTTTGATCATTGGGCCAAGGACCAGGGCCTTGGTCCCTTTGATAAGACGCACACCGGTGTTGGGATGGTTTTCTTTCCTAGAGACGATGGCCTTGCAGAAGAAGCTAAAAGAGGTAATTGTGGAGATCTTGTATCCTGATACTACTTTCAGAGTTCTCTTTCTCTTGCTTCCTGGAATAGGCACAAAATGAGAAAGAGGTAGCAGCTATCCCTGTTGCATGATTTGGAAATTCTAATGCTCTTGTCCATTTCCTTGCTCATATGTTGGTGTACCCGTTGGCTTCTCTAAAGCACTAATGAAGCCAATGCCTTGTAAAAAAGCGGAGTAGGCAGGGGTTTTTCTTGACTTGGAACTTTGCACTTTTTTGCCAGTAGCGTTGATAATATAAACCTTGTAATATGTCCTGTAGTTATGGGTTCAAGAGAAATCAATCTGTCCTAAAAGACGGCAGAAAGGAAAGTTCTTCATATGCAGTCGAAATATCTGGTTTCTTGGGAGTCTGGTTAGAATTTTATGCATTCAATTAGGCACAGCAGCGAGTGCATGCACTTTTAGGTGTACATGAGGCTTGCATTTTTATCTACTAAGTATACAGATTTAGATATTCTTGGTCTGAGATATCCTTTGATTCTTTCTTCATGAAAAATTTCTTATGATCTTATGTAGATTATTTTGAACCAAAACTCGGCTGCAAAGACCTTTATAAGCTAAAATAGGTGGAATCCTTCATAGAAAAAACTGGAAAAGTAACTTATGTAAAATTTCAATTTCTTTGCAGTTGTTGTGAATACTTTTGCTCAAGAGGGGCTTGAGGTGATTGGATGGAGGTCAGTCCCCACAAATGTTTCTGTTGTCGGTCGCAATGCAAAAGAAACCATGCCCAGCATACAACAAGTTTTTGTCCGAGTTGTCAAAGAAGAAAACATTGATGATATTGAAAGGGAATTATACATCTGTCGAAAATTGATTGAAAGAGCTGCCAGTTCTGAGAGTTGGGCAAGTGAGCTTTATTTTTGCTCCTTATCTAATCAGACTATTGTTTACAAAGGAATGCTTCGTTCTGAAGTTCTAGGAATGTTCTATACTGATCTTCTGAGTGAACTATATACATCCCCTTTTGCAATTTACCATCGAAGGTACAGCACAAACACTAGTCCTAGATGGCCACTTGCACAACCGATGAGGCTGCTTGGTCATAATGGAGAGATCAATACTATACAGGTTTGATTTTCATTTTTCCGATTAAATTAATTTTTGGGGGGGGGGGGGTCTGTGCAGATGTGCCTAGTTCCTTGGCAGAACTGATCCCTGAAGTTCATTTTCAGGGTAACTTGAACTGGATGCGATCTCGAGAAACATCATTGAAGTCCCCAGTTTGGCGTGGCCGTGAAAGTGAAATTCGTCCTTTTGGGAATCCAAAAGCATCTGATTCGGCAAATCTTGATAGTGCGGCAGAAGTATGGGCTGCATCTTTAATTGATATATCAGCAATGCTAGCAAATCTGTTTGGAAATGGACTAGTTTGCTGACTTGCTGTGTAGTGATTCTCTTTTAGTATTTAGTATTTTGCTTATGTGTTTATAGCTTCTGGTTCTGTATATTTCTTGTGAGGAATATAGGAAGAGAGAAGGGTGTTTCTGCTGCTGCGTTGACCTGCTATTCTGTTTCTGCATGTGCTTGTCTTCTATAGATGCCATAGTTCTCACCCGTGTTTGATTCTTTGTCTTTGCCCTTCCTCTCTGTTCTTCCTAGTTGTTGATAAGAAGTGGCCGCACACCATCTGAAGCATTAATGATTCTAGTCCCAGAGGCATATAAGAACCATCCGACCTTGATGATCAAATACCCTGAGGTAATTCTTTTTCCAGTCACCAATGTTTGCTGTTAGTGAATCAACATTTTGGTCTGCAGGCACCAATGTCACTGTCAATGTGGCTGCATTTTAAAGCCATAATTTCACTAACCAGAAAATTAAGTTAATTTCTTGATCCGAATTCTAGCCTAACATGATATGATAACTCAAATCCATTCCTGATTTTTGGCTAATTGAAAGTTGCTGATTGTTTCAGGTTGTTGACTTTTATGATTATTATAAAGGGCAAATGGAGGCTTGGGATGGACCTGCCTTATTGTTGTTCAGGTGAAATTGATGGAAACTTATTTAGTTGCTACAATATTTTCTTGAAAGAGTTGTTAAAAAAAACATCTCTAAAAGAGAGCTCCATTTCCACTATTTGATAGGAATAGGATCCTCCCTTTCACCAAAAAAAAAAAAAACTACCCTCCCACCAAAAAAAAAAACCGTGCTTGCTTCTTTTAGTTTTGTCTACTTGGTGTAACTCAATGTGGAAAGATGACCCCACACATTATTTTTCAGTTGATGTCTTTATTATCTTCTTTTGTTTACTATTCCGGCTTTTGAGCCATCGTTTGCCGTATTGTGCAAGGGTTACATCTAGTGAAGCCAGGACCTAGGTTAGTAGCAGGTAGGGCAGGGCTGTGTCTAATGTCCCCTTCCAAATTGATGGTTGATGATATAGCTTTCTTCTCTCTGCTGGCTTGCTGTATCTTGTGACTTTCCTTTTTGCTTGTCTCTGTGGTTAATTTGGTTCTTACCCTTCTAGTGGAGGGTATAACAAGAACTGAATCGGATCTCCTTTGTTCCTCGTGTGTGCTATAATGGCTTTTCTATGACAGAAATCCATGTAACTAGCGCCACTAGGTGAGTTAAGCTTTGGTTCACTGCCATTGGCTATAGAATTAATCCCATTACCCTGATGCATTCTTGTGTGCCAGGTCATTTGACCATAAACAAGGCCAATGTGCATTGTTGAATAATAAAGTTTCCAAATGGATATTGTCCATTGCTGGTCAACTTTATTTTTTATTTTATTTTATTTTATTTTTTTGGGTGGGTGGTAGAATTAACATATGAGAAGAATTCTGGATGCAAGATTGAGACACTTAATTTTTTGACTAAAGTTGACCTAAGGATTAGTGATTAGCAAAGAAGTGGCTTTGTTTCGTGTCTTGTAAAGCTGATCAAGCGACAACACCACCTCCAAGTATGAGTCTTGCTGTAGTGGGGTCTGGGAGATTCAGATGTAGACAACCTTGTCTCTACAAAGATGCACCCATAGAGATGCTGATTCCAAGAGACCCACATAAAAGAATTTTGAGAAAACATTTAATGTTAAAACTGATGATAAACAATACAGAATGAGCTATGAAAAACTAAAAACTAGGTCATAGTAACTATATAAAAAACATAAGAATAACATATTAGAGGAAAGTACTACACCTTAACAATCAGAGGTAGGCTAAAATTTACTCTTACAAGAAGAGGGTACTACATACATGAAATAGGAAAATATCTAGTACCCACAACAAATTTCCTACCATGCAACATCCAAAGGGCAGCTAGGAAGCTAGCTATCTATGATGTAGTACCTTAATCCTATCCCACCACAGACTCCTATCTTGAGCCATGTCCTTCGTCACGCAAAAAAATTCAAGTCCTATTTAACCTCCTTGTTGGAGTTCTTCTTTGGTCGTCCCTTGCCTCTTCTACATTCTAGAAGGTTAATCCTCTCACATCCCATCATAGGAGCATCTACACTCCTCTCTACATGACCAAACCATCTGAGTCTGGTTTCTCTCATCTTATCTTTTATGGGAGCCACTTTAACTTTGATCAAACATTATACTATTTAGCTCATCAAGTTGTGGATTGATGATTTTTGAAGTCCTCTTAGTAATTATATGCAGTTGGGTGCATTTGGTTGAAGTTTAGCATACTAATTTGAGATTTGAGAGTAGCCATGATGTCATAATTGCAGAGTCAACTAAAATAAAGTTAATATTTGGTGTGGATAGTTTTCCGACCACTTAGCCTTCCTGTAATCCTGAACTATTTCTTTTATTGTGTTGCTGTCTGTGTCTGACAATGATTAGAAAACTGTTGGTGCCTGTCTTGGAGTTCAAGTAACATGAAGTAAAATTTGGTGTGGATAATTTTCCTACCACTTAGCCTTCCTATTGAGCTATTTTGTTTACTGTGCTTCTGTCTGTGTTTGATAGTGATGGGAAAACTGTTGGTGCTTGTCTTGATCGAAATGGCCTTCGCCCTGCTAGATACTGGCGCACTGTAGACAATGTTGTGTACGTTGCATCTGAGGTATGCCGGCCGCCACTGATTTTTTTTTTTTTTTTTTTTTTGGTTTACTTGGTCTTGAAGTGCTGGGAGCGGAGACTGGTGGAATTGTTATATACTAGTTCTGCCGTATATGTATATATATATATATATATATATATATATATATGGGCATCCCCGTGCACTAAGCATCCCGCGTTTATGCAGGGTCCGGGGAAGGGCCGTCCCCCAAGGGGTAAATTGTAGGCAGCCTAACCTGACTTTACACACACACACACACACACACACACACACACACACACACACACAC
>JACYFF010003369.1:76788091-76852147 GCA_017589665.1 Selenicereus undatus
TATATATATATATATATATATATGGACATATGCACTTATACATATACACATATGTACTTATACATATATTGGTGTATTTTTATTTTTTGTTTTTATTAATGAAATCAAAATAAAATTGACTAACATCTTTGCATTGGCCCTCAACATATCTTATGTAGTAATTATTAAGACTATAATATTGTATTTATGAAATTAAGATGAATGATGATTGTGGTTATAAATGGAAAAAGAAAAAGCAACAGTGATAAGTAAAAAAAAAAAATTCTTTAATGCGATGTCAATTCTATATGTTAAAGTGAGTTAATGTCACATACTGTTCGTACTCATTAGTCATAAAATTTAGTCGATGAAAATGAAAATGTTTAGCAAAAAAGTGGCTTAAGAAATGAAATAAAAATGTGAATTGAAATTAAGAACATAGAGGATATTATTACGCAAAAAAGAAGAATCAAGAAGAAATGGGTCAACTTTTATGATTAAATAGTCTAACACATCAATCTATTTTTGCTATTTGAAAAAAAGGCCGTCTATTATGTTAATAATATATTTTCAAAACACTTGAACTATGCCGTTGCATCGCAAGGGTATAGCTCTAATGGGTGTGTGTGTATACATAAATGAGTGCAATTGATATGGTGTTGAGATATGTCTTGTTAATAATAAATGCTTTAGTATGTATTTTTTTTATTGAAAAGTTATAATTTATGATTTAAAGCCATGTGTATTTAGAACTGCATTCATGAAGAGAGGAGAGAGTTAAATAATTTGAATATATGAGCTTTACTGTGTTTAAAAATTATTTTTTAAATATAGTTTTGAATCCCCTACATAGTACGGGTTTAGAAGCTAGTTAGTTTAAAACGGCGTGTATTTTACAGAAGTTTAAAATGGGTTTAAAAGCTGGAAGTAGTCACACTTTAAGTCACTTATGTTTACATGGGAAGATGTCTAATACTGCTTGATAAGATAAGGCTTAACGTCTCTCTTGATTAGGTAACTTCAAGAGCTTTAGCCATTTATGTTTAATACCTTAGAGCATACGATATCTATCGTGTGAATTCTGTAGTGTTCAAAGTTGTTTTTCCATGTCCAGACTCCAGAGATGTTTATCCAGCCTCCCTCTTCAGGCCTCTGAAGGTTTGTTTCTGCTTCCTGGTAAATCAGAAATAACTTAAACCTCCCCTCCCAAATGAGGGAAAAAGGGAAAACATAATAAAGTAATTACCAAATCCAAACATTACGTGCAATGACAAGTATTAGCAAGTCTTTTCCATTTTCGGATTTCTGAACCACACTAAGTCACTTAGTCTATTAGCTGGCACAGCTCTGATGGAATAACAAGAAGTAATAGTCGCTTGTGATGTGAGTTTTTGTTTGCTTAGGATTTACACATAGAAAACCTCACAAGGGATAGCAATTAAACACTTACATACTATGCTTTTCCTTCACATTCTGATCTACCCGATTTTTCTCATATAATGAACTGTGCTATAATTATCTTTGTCTTAGCCAAACACTTAGAAATTCTCACTAGGTTACAGAAAGAGTACTAAAGAAGTTGTTTTGATGCATTAAAATTGCAGGTTTATGAGAATACTGAGGTGAAGAGACAGGTGGCTTCATCAAATCCATATGGAAGGTGGGTGAAGGAAAATTTGCGACCCTTGAAGCCGGTGAACTTCCTTTCGGCAGCAGCTTTGGAAAATGAAGCAATTTTAAGATACCAGCAGTAAGATCCTCGTAGCTATTTTAGGTTCCTTCTGCATGTTGACTTTTGTGGATGTAATCTCTAGTCATGATGATTATTCTTCCCCTTAATGGCTGCATATATTTTTCAATCCAGACGAATGTTGATATGATGATTTTTGATTTCTTATATTGGGTCTATTGGAATCTTAGATTTCTAAGATAGGTTGTGCTCTGCCTCTTGTGTTTTCCTGTCTATGAGCATAACATGATGAAACAATGTATGATGGAAAACTCAGAGAATTGGTTGATATGTTCTCCTTTGACGATCATTGTTGATTTCCCCTTGTTTGTCATGCATTCATCTTCTTCTATGGTTCTGAATAGTTTAATATGTACAGAGCATTTGGCTACTCAAGTGAGGATGTCCAAATGGTTATTGAAAGCATGGCAGGCCAAGGAAAGGAGCCTACTTTCTGCATGGGAGATGACATTCCTCTAGCAGTAATGTCACAGAAGCCACACATGCTTTATGATTATTTCAAGCAACGATTTGCCCAGGTACCCTCTATGGATATATCAGATAATTTGCAAGGTTCATTTATTCATTTGTTAATTCTGGTGCTGATCAAGCTACTTATTTCCTAGGTTGATTAGGTGGGGCATTGGTGAAAAAGCCTGAATCTGCAAAACTAGTTGGGAATATTTATTTTTTATTTTTATTTATATTTTTAGTCATTATCTTTTTCCCCTCTTTTTTGGGTTGCTAACTGCACCATCCCCCAATTCATAGGTGATAATTGCATCACAAATACAATCATTAGTAAAATGTATTTTAAGGTGTGGCTGTTTTTATCAGTGTCCCTGAAGGAATAAGGTCTAGTTGTTGCATGAATTAATATTGTAGAAGTTCATTGGAGTAGCTTCTTCTCATGTGGGTGTGTGTCTTGGTCCTCTTGGAGGTGGGGGGACTTCTAGAGGGAGATGTGTGCATGTTCAAGGTCCGACTGGTCCCCGATTGCCCTCCCTCTCCCTTGGTGTGTGCTCACCACAGGAGCAGGTGATGTAGGATGCTCCCAGAGCAATTCCTACATAGGGGAATAATTGATGTAGGACTCTCTAAGAGCAATTCCCTTACCGAGAAAATTCACAAGAATTATCAAATACTCAATATTTCAATTCAATTCAAGTCCAACTCCCTAATCCATAATAGGAAGTTTAAATAGAGAAGAGACCTAAAACAATAAGGAAACTAAAAGATAAATAAGATCACAAAGATATTATTTTCTACTTAAGATAATAATTAAAAGAGAAGTTATTCCTAAAAGATAAAACTACCAAGACAATAAAATATCAAATACTTCATAAATGGAAATATTAAGGTATGCCAATGTCTCCTTATTTCTCTATCCTTATCCTGCATCATTTCTCCCGTTGAAAAGTCCTCAAGTTTTAAAATGAAAAGGAGCCGGAGAAGAATATGAAAAAAATGTTTTCAAGTCCTTGTGCTTTTGCTGAAACTCTAGCCTTAGAATCTTCTCCATCATGAAGCATCATACCAACCATGGATGTAGAGTGTTTTTCTCGAGAAAGTAATTAGGGATAAAAATTTCAGCTTGTTCAGTATGTATGCTAACCGCACGGCCCATCTCGAATTTTCTTTGCATGTGGTCAAATTTTTGAATGTCTAATGAATATTCATGGGGGATAATGGAAGAGTTGTTTTCTACTGTCTTTGACTCTTCATTCACTTGTATTGGTGGTTGGACATCTTCTCCATTAGGTGCTCTAGTAAAAGCATCCACATTGCGATCTAGAGTGAACATTCCCTGATTTTGTACTTCATTTGAATATGACTAGAAGTCCCCACCCAACTTGAACTTCTTGATTCATAGAGTCAAGAAGGCTATTTATATCTAGAAGTTGACGATACTCTATGACTTGGACACCTGCGTTCATATTCGCATCTTCTAGAGTCTTCTCTTTCTTGTCCTCAATGATAGATCCCCTATCATATGCATCATAATAGGTTGGATCTGTCTCATGCAAATAAGAAGTCGGTTGTTTTAGCAAAGATCTTAGAGATGAAACCCAACAATCTTCACTGAGAATCTTTGAAGGAACCAAAGGAGCTCTAGGAAGTTCATAATCCCACATATACTGAGGAATATAGCGCTTACAACCACAAATGACCTCACTAGTAAAGTAAAGATCTAACTCACAATAACCGTCATAAATCTGACGACCTTGAAGTTTGCAAAAGGCATGGACAACATCCCCATGAGAGCAGAAATTCACTTGAGTATGAAAATTACTCATTGTTTGAAATTTGGCAATCTTTTCTACATCTCCATAAGAAGAGAAAATTTGGTACAAAACATTTGTTGTAACTGGAAGTGCTTTATCATGAATGATTACAAACAAGGCCTGATGATGTTTTTCAAACGAGCCCATGGCTGTTGCAGGCAACAATCTTTAATCAAACGATAGAGAAACAACCAAACAAACAACCAAACAACAAGCGCTTGTCTCTTCGTAATTCATGAGTAATGACCTAGGTTCCGCACCTCCAGAGCACCAGCAAAACTGGGCCGAGTTTGGTGGAGACAAGGTGAGACATCTGCACTTGGTGGTTGCGCGTGTGAAATATCCACGCAGTACTTCCGGGTAGCAACATTGGTGGAATAGTAGTGTTAGGGAAAAATAGAGTTTTAATATTTATAAACTCCAAGTGCAAGGTGTACCGTTGAGTACTTGGGGTGTTGTCCGCAGGGAGTTGTGTTTCCAACTACCAGAATTAACAAAAGCGTTTCGAGCTAGGCAAAATCAAAGGGGATAGAAAATAGAACTAAACTACTAAAGCGAAAACAAAAGGACTATGATTAGACCTAAGATAAACCAAGTAATCAAGTCAAGCCCTCACCTTCCCAAGTTACGCTAGTATTTAGAGATGGTCAGTTGCATCATTAAAACCACCAAAGCCCTCTCTGAAGGGTCACGAGCTAGTCTAATTTTTCTAACCTCCTATTTTCATGGAATTAGTTCAATTAAACTACAAGATTGACAACCCTTAATCTAGCTAGCGACGAGACTATTTTCATGTCCCAATCCCAACTATTTTTTCTACTCACACTAGACAATCGGCCTCAACTCTCAGCATAAGTCAATTGCCCCAAAACATGGATGAAAGCTCTTTCAAGCATTTCATTGAACACTTGGTGGATGTGAAAGAAAAATCTAAATTCTAGCCATAAACAAGTTAGGTCAAGGCCTAAACAAGAATCAATTGGCCATCTCAAGAACAAATCACAACCAAAGATGAAATCTTTAATTCACAAACAAATATTGAAACCAAAGCAAAACAATAATCTATTGAACTAGCAAATATAAATTAAAAAGCATGAAATTAAAGAGAAAAGGAGAAAAAGAACTTAGTCTTCAATTGCGAATCCAAAATCTTCTACAATGTATACAAGGACTAACCTAATCTAATCCCGCCTAAAGGGGTTTGTGGAGCCTAGGATAAATCCTAATTGGCCTCTCAAGAACCCAGCCAAAAACCTCCTCAAGAAGGAGAGAAGAGCTGTTTATAAAAGCCGAAAAACCGCTCCGCTGCGTAGGCCCGAGGGACGCACGGCTGGCTGTGTGCCACGCACGGCCACTACGCACAGTCGTGCGTGTGATCGTGCTGCCCGTGCGTAGCTCTAGTCTTCATTGCACGGCCGTGCCTACCCTGTTGCACGGTCGTGCCTTCTTCCACGTGCCTTCCATTGGCTCCCGGGTTTCGTTAGACCTCTTTTCTTCCTTGAAATCGCTCCTAAGGTCTTCCTTTCTATCAAAACCCTAGAATTTCTCCTGAAAGTAAGACAAAACATATTATAAGCACAATTGAATAAAAGGAAGTGAATTTGACCCTTTCTCATCTAGATTCGGCATGAAAACCATGAGAAAAGTGATCAAATAAGGGATAAAATGAGGTCCAATATAGGTGCAACAAATACCCCTGCATATACCTTTTGCTCGTCCTCGAGTAAAACAAAAATAAAAACTAACCTAAGAACTTAACTCACTTTCGTAGGAATTACGGTTGCATTTAGCGTATACAACAAGCCCTTCAAACCCCTTGGTTCCTTCAAGTGGACAAGTAAGGTCTCGTGAGGGTTTGCAGAAGATATACCCATAAAATCTCAAAAAAGAAAAAATAAGTGGAAAAAGAGAAAGGAAAATAAAGAAAACAAAATAGATATACAAACAAGGCACAAATATCTATACAAGGGGAGAAACTGTACGCATTATAACCAACCAAATCACTAATGCAGCAAAGATATTAGCCTGTATATAAACATAGTGTACATATCAAGATTCTCTATCCACATACATGACATCAAAGTACCAACTTTTCACCCCACTGTACATTAAAACCTGGAATCCATCCTAGTGCTCAGTATGTAATTATATCATCATCCTAGGACTTAAGCTTACCAAAATCAAACTCGTTCCCACCTGACTGACACATGCTACATTATTAACTTACTTACAAGGGAAGCAAACTTTCCCAGTAGCAGTATTGCCTCAAAGGGTAACACCCAGTAGCACATGCCTCAAAGGGTAACGCCTCGTGGAGCATGCCTCAAAGGGATACTTGTCATTCCAAATTTTATTTTTTGTTCTTTTTCTTTTCTTCATTTTTTTTGTTTTTTTTTTGAATGCACACAAAAATTAAAGTAACTGTGTCGAAAACAGGTAGGAGAGTCAATCACGGAAGACTAAGATCCTAAGATAATGATGAAGTGTACACAAGGACTGGATTACATAGCTATAACAGATTGTTGTGGTTAGAATTGGGCCAAGAGTGATACACTTGAGACAAAGATCTATCATGAACAACTTACTTAGGTAGAAGCTAATAGCTAAGGTACAAGGGATCAAAGTCAGTCAAAATAGTACAAGACCCCAAAAGCCAAAAAGAAACACTATGCAAAGAAAAGGGAAAAATGAAAAATTAGCACAAAAATAAGAATAAAAGGATAAATGACCCCACCCCCACACCTAAATCTCACAATGTGCTCATTGGGAGCTGAGAGTCATCACCAACCACAAAACACACAAAAACAAAGAAAACAAAATCACACACAAGCACACAAAACAAAACAAACACACACAAGAACACTAAACCTACACACATATACACAAGTTAGCACACTCTCCCAAAAACACTCACCAAATCAAAAACAAGACCACACATATATACAAAACTAACCACCAAAAACAAAGATATATCAATCCATCAACACTACCAATCACAAAATACAAATGTGCACAAAAATACAAAAATGGTGATCATAGCCATCAATGACTCAACAACATCCCAAATTTCACCTCAAGAT
Organism: Selenicereus undatus; assembly: GCA_017589665.1. Classification (NCBI taxonomy): domain Eukaryota; kingdom Viridiplantae; phylum Streptophyta; class Magnoliopsida; order Caryophyllales; family Cactaceae; genus Selenicereus; species Selenicereus undatus. The sequence continues at coordinate 76,795,165 of JACYFF010003369.1, forward strand.
GATCACCAATAAAAACACAATCCTAATATCCACAACTAAACAAAAGAAAATAAAGAAAATAAAAAGAAAGGAAAAGGGTCAGAACGATTATACCAGGTTGGGTGCCTCTCTAAAATGGTGCGATGGGAGGCTCAAGGAGCATCAGGCACTCCTCATCTCTCAATATCCAAGCTACCAATTCGGATGCCGTCAAAGCTCGCAGGAGCTTATCGAACACCTGAGCATGCAACTCAAATGAATGTAAGTAAGCACACAAATATAAATACACGCATAATAATAAGTGCTCTCCTAAACTTATCAAATGCGTTGGAAAAATCAGTAGAATAGTCAAAGGTAATAATCAATACGATTTTTCCATGCAAATGCTCTAGGTACAGAATGTAAAGATCAAGGGAGGGTCGGAGGGGTTATACCCTCTAGAGGTACCTAGAGTCTCAGAACTGTCAACCTCATTCCCCTCAAGTATCACATGAGAATCAATAACCTCAAGTATCACATGAGAATCAATAAGTAACATATCACAACACTCGGGGGAAGGAGAGGGTGGTGAACATGAAGAAGAAACATGGAATGTATCAAAAGAGTTGGGGGGTATATTATCAACAAAATCACGACTAGTTGGCCCTGCAATCACAACATCCACGCATGAAGTCCCTTTTGGAGTCTCATGAAAATCATGCACCTCAATAGAAACATCGCCTGACTAAGATCAAGTATCATCCTCATCAACGATAGCGCTAACAGCAAAGGTCTCACCGACCTCGAACTCCGTCGACTGAGCTAAAGGGGAAGGTGTATCAAGAAAAGTCATGATGAGCGCAGTGTTGTTCATAAAAGGGCTAGGTGAGGATGGAGCAATAATAGGTAAAGTAGTCAAGGGAGGGTTAATGACTTCCTCTAGTCCGGACTCTAGAGGAGGGAAAGTTGCACCATTATCATACAGATTGACATCAAGTCTAGGAACACTAGAACTAAGGTCAGTCTTGGGTGATAGGTTATACTTCCGAATTTTATTAGCAAACTAAATTTGTTGCTTAGTCATTGTCTCTATCATATTGCTAAGTCTAGCAAAGCCATCATCAGAAATATAATAGGGACAAAAATTACTGACATGATCAGAACAATAGCAAATTTCACACATAGAAGGAGCATAATTAGGGATGCAAGGGGGTGGGATGTATGAATTAGTACAACTAATCTCATATTCATAAGTATCCCGAGCCAACCAATCAAGAAAATCTCAAGGTTCATCAACATTTTTAGCATAAAAATTCCAATACTCTAAAAGAGTACGAGTCTCACAATTCACACCCTCATAAGCTGTATTCAAAATTTTCCACTTTTCCAAATAAAAATCACAATGAGCAAAAAAAGCATGTAATCTATCATAGTATCTCCAAAACAATTTATGCTCATATTGAGGAAAGTGGGAAAAAGACATTTTTTTTTTTTCAATTTTCAATTTTTTTTCTTTTTTTCAAAATAAAAGCCCAATCTCGAATTGCCAAGTAAGCTCTAATATTGGAAAGCGCCAACTCTCCGGCAACGGCGCCAAAACTTGTTAGGGGAAAACAGAGTTTTAATATTTATAAATCCCAAGTGTAAGGTGTATCGTTGAGTACTTGGGGTGTCGTCTGTAGGGAGTTGTGTTTTCAACTACCAGAACTAACTAAAGCGTTTTGAGTTAGGCAAAATCGAAGGGGATAGAAAATAGAACTAAACTACTAAAGCGAAAACAAAAGGACTATGATTAGACCTAAGATAAACCAAGTAATCAAGTCAAACCCTCACCTTCCCAAGTTACGCTAGTATTCAAAAATGGTCGGTTGCATCATTAAAACTACCCAAACCCTCTGTCAAGGGTCATGAGCTAGTCTAATTGTTCTAACCTCCCATTTTTATGGGATAAGTTCAATTAAACTATAAGATTGACAACCCTTGACCTAGCTAGCGACGAGACTGTTTTCATGTCCCAATCTCGACTATTCTTTCTACTCACACTAGACAATCGACCTCACCTCTTAGCATAAGTCAATTGCCCCAAAACACGGATGAAAGCTCTTTTAAGCATTTCATCGAACACTTGGTGGGCGTGAAAGAAAACTCTAAATTCTAGGCATAAACAAGTTAGGTCAAGGCTTAAACAAGAATCAATTGGCCATCTCAAGAACAAATTACAACCGAAGATGAAATCTTTAATTCACAAACAAACATTGAAACCAAAGCAAAACAATAATCTATTGAACTAGCAAATATAAATTAAAAAGCATGAAATTAAAGAGAAAAGGAGAAAAAGAACTTAGTCTTCAATTGCGAATCCAAAATCTTCTACAATGTATACAAGGACGAACCTAATCTAATCTCTGCCTAAAGGGGTTTGTGGAGGCTAGGATAAACCCTAATTGGCCATCTCAAGAACCCAGCCAAAAGCCTCCTCAAGAAAGAGAGAAGGGCTGCTTATACAGGTTGAAAAACCGCTTCGACGCGTAGGCCCGAGGGACGCATAGCCGTGCCATGACGCACGGCCACCACGCACAGCCGTGCTGCCTGTGCGCAACTCCGGTCTTCATTGCACGACCATGCCTACCCTGTTGCACGGTCATGCCTTCTTCCATGCGTCTTCCATTGGCCACCGAGCTTCGTTAGACCTCTCTTCTTCGTTGAAATCGCTCCTAAGGTCTTCCTTTCTATCAAAACCCTAGAATTTCTCCTGAAAGTAAGAGAAAACACATTATAAGCACAATTGAATCAAAGGAAGTGAATTTGACCCTTTCTCACCTAGATTCGACATGAAAACTATGAGAAAAGTGGATCAAATAAAGGATAAAATGAGGTCAAATATAGGTGCAACAAGCAGCACGGGTCAGCAACACAACAGTAATTCTAAGGTACATACCTATGTACCATGCTCATGTATATAACTATATAAGAGACATCATGTAATTAAACTAAGCGCTTATTTTATTTCCCTAACTCAACAAGCGTATTCGTAATTCACCCAATCCAACTGATTAGAAAACGATACATTGTAGGGAGCAAAAGGTATACTGTAATAAAGAAAATATACACTAAGACAAGAAAAGATACATTGTAAGAAACAAGGGGTACACTGTAGGAAGGAAAAGGTACACTACACTGTAGAGTAGAAAACACACACTATTACGAAAAAAAAAGATGCACTGCAATATATATTGAGCATGCGTCCACTACACGACTCCAGGGTATGTACCATACTAGATACATACGTTTGTATCTAAGAATTTTCTGGAACACAGCCACACACCTCTGGGCAGCACGTGACAGTGGCACAACAAAGGTGGAAGCACAACACAGTCAGCAGCAAGACGTAGGGCAAATGCCGTAGGAACAAGGTTCTGCGTGAAATTGAAGCAATCAATCGAAAGTCAATTCGAAATGTTTCCTTGCAATTGGAATGGAGCTTTTGGGCAAAATGGAGAGAATAGAGGGGGAAAGAAGTTAATTTTGGGTTCGAAAATTTGGGATTTTGCAACTTAGGGTTTGCGAATTGGAGTTCTAGGGTTTCGGTGATTGATGGACAGTGGCTGTGAGTGTGGCAGTGGGCGATTAGAGGAGGCGCTCAAGGGGTGGTGGTCAATGGTGGTGGGCGATGGGTGGGCGATTGTTGCTAGGGTCTGCAAGTTTGGGAGTTTAGGATTTCGACTTTGGAGATTAGGGTTCCGGCGAGCGGTGGGGACGCTGGGTGTGTGGTGGTGGTCCGATGGGCCGGCCGTTGGGTGGTGGTCGGTGCCGGTGGTAGGCCGCTTTTGGGTGGTGAAGTTGAAGTTTGGTAACAGGTGCAGTTTAGGGTTTCTGGGGGTTTTTTTTTTCTTTCCTTGGGTGTATATGAGAGGGACGAAAAAGCAATAGGAAAACACAAGGAGCAACAACAAAGATCGGAAAGCTTTGATACTAAATTAATGTAGAACGCTCAAAGAGCAATTCTTGCACGGGGGAATAAATGATTTAAGACGCTCTATGAGCAATTCCCACACCAAAAAATTTCACACAAGAATTCTCAAATACTCAATATTTCAATTCAATTCAATTCAAGTCCGACTCCCTAATGCATAATAGAGAGTTTAAATAGAGAAGAGACCTAAAACAATAAGGAAACTAAAAGATAAGTTATTCCTAAAAGATAATAATTAAAAGGTAAGTTATTCCTAAAAGATAATAATTAAAACGTAAGTTATTCCTAAAAGATAAAACTACCAAGATAATAAAATATTAAATACTCCACATATGGAAATATTAAGATATGCCAATATCTCTTTATTTCTCTATCCTTATCCTGTGTCAGCAGGGTTCTGAGAGTTGAGCCAATGATAGTAATTTGAGTCCCCTCAGGAATACCCAATGTTCAATTGATATGGAGGATACCACAGTTCAGGTGTTGTGTTCCTATTTCCTTGGATTCTTGGATTAGCCTTCCAGATGATTCCTCATATCTTGCACATTTGCAATGCTAAGTAGTCACTTGTAAACCTTTATATGATCCTCCAAATGAAATAGAACTTGATTAGGCCACGTTAGACATATTGATGTGGGACGCTTTAGGAGCAATTTCTACGAAGGGAATAATTAATGTAGGATGCTCTAAGAGTAATTCCCACGCCGAGAAATTTCACACATGAACTTTCACTTAAATTCAATATCAATTCTTATTCATAATCTGCCTTCTTCAATTACATAAAGGGGTTTATATAACCAAGAGACTAATTAGTATTAGGAAACCTAAATAATAAGATATGAACTAGAAAAGGATAAAAATATATAACCTAATATTATCCTAATAGATTAGGAAACTAAATCTTAATAAAATATCACTTAATATCTAGACCTGCCAAATGGATCATTCGGTTCGGGTACGGGTCGGGTTAAGTTTGGGTAGGGTCATGTTCGGGTTAAGTTTAGGTAGGGTCATGTTCAGGTTAAGTGACATTTTGGGTCGTTTCGGTTTGGGTCGGATATGGTTTGGTTCGGGTTGATTTCGGGTCAACCAATTTTTGGTCAAATATGCTCGTTATGCCCAAAAAAACAACTTTGTAGAAAATTTCGGGTCGGGTATGGTTCGGTTCAGATCAATTCGGATTTCGGGTCCACTTTCAGGTGAGCATATTTCGGGTGTTGGGTTGGGTATGGGTCTGGGTGGTTCAGTTCGGGTTTCGGGTCTCGAATCAGTTTTGTCAGGTCTATAAATATCCTTATTTTGAGTATCCTAAAATTTTCTTAAAAATAACCTACAAAAATAATAATAAAATAAAAAGATCTCCAATATCAAAATATTCTAATTTCCTAAATCTGTTTACCCATTCTTTACTCTTATTCTGCATCATTCTCTCCTGGTTGGAAAAAAATTCATCCTCGAGTTTTGTACAAGGATAGAATGAAAAAAATCAAGTAAGATACCATCTTCACTTCGTTGCACATATGATAAAACTGTAATTTGTACAACTTGTCCCGGAAAAGTAGGAACTCAATTAGCGGGTGTAGCTTCTTAGCAACTAGAAGTTCCTTAGGAATAAACAAATCAAAGTTCCTGCCTTCTAGCATTGACATCTGCACATGTTTAACTTCTAGAAACCAAAACTGAATATCCTTAGTAGTTGGCACAAGCTTGCATTCAGAGGTAGCTTTCCGACACTCCTCTTCTAGTGCAACACCATTACATGCATCGCTTTCTATAATTTCTACCTGCAGTTGACCGTTATGACCTTCATTCTCCTTATTGTGCATCATTGCATCTATAGATGAAAGATGAAAGGATTTGTTGTAGTGGAATCCGAGATGCGCATGTCTCTAATACTCTTTTACTGAGAACTTGATGACTTCGAGAGAGTATGGAAATAAGAAATTCCAACAAGAAGTCATCCGCTTCAGTGAGAATGCCCACGGGAATGGACTCTACATATGCAAGCATCATAGAAGAATGATCATCTTTAATTGATGATAAAAGATTGTGGCAAATGTCTAGGACAAGTGCATCACATTCAAGATCTAACAACACCACATAAGAATTAACTCTGCTCATGGACTCAAGTATGCGAACTCTCTTGTGGTATGACTTGTTAGCACTATCAAGTAGAGCTTGAAAAGATGACGCACCACTAGAACAGGAATAGGCAGCAGCAGCAGCTGTTAAGAAGGAGAGAGTGATAAGCGACTGTGGAAAGCTAGTGAGGACGGTTGGGTGGTGGTCAACCAGGGAAGGAGGGTCGATCGGTGGTGGCTAAGAAGCACGGACACTCTCTACGGCTTCACGTATCCGTGTCCGACATGACACTCTCAGACACTCTTTGGACACTCTCAAAGGCATGCAGAGCATATAAACAACATGAAGAAATTAGATTATGTTATTGATAGTTGTAGAATGCACATACTATGAACAATTTGCTATTGTTCTCATCCAAATTTGATCCTCTCAAGGATAAAGACACAAGACAAATTATAAACACATAGGTAACAGAATAAATATTTTCTGACAACCATGTGTCCACTTTGCGTGTCATGTCCTACTTTTCAAAAAAATAACGTGTCCGCGTGTCCGTGTCGGTGTTGTGGCGTATCTGTGTCACGTATCGGTGTCTGTGCTTCTTAGGGTGGTGGGGGGCGGTTGTTGTCGATGGGCCTGGTGTGGATTTGGTGGTGGTTGTTGGTTGGGTTGCGTGTGGGTTAGTGTTTGGGCGATAGTTTTTTATTTTTTTATTTTTTATAACTAGAATCTGATGCGGAGGGAAAGAGGACAAAATGTGAAAAGCAAACAAGAGGCAAGACTAAAACCGAATAGCTCTGATAACAAATTGATGTAGGACGCTCTAAGAACAATTCCTACAAAGGGAATAATTGATGTAGGACGCTCTAAGAGCAATTCCCACACTGAGAAAATTCACACATGAACTTTTACTTAAATTCAATATCAATTCTTATTCATAATATGCCTTCTTCAAGTACATAAAAGGGTTTATATAACCAAGAGGCTAACTAGTATTAGAAAACCTAAATAATAAGATATAAACTAGAAAATGATAAAAATACACAACCTAATATTATCCTAATAGACTAGGAAACTAAATCTTAATAAAATATCGCTAAATATCCTTATTTTGACTATCCTAAAATATGCTTAAAAATAACCTACGAAAATAATAAAAAAATAAAAAAGATCTTCAATATCAAAATATTCTAATTTCCTAAATCTGTTTACCTATTCTTTACTCTTATTCAGCATCATTCAAATTGATGCAGGATGTTTTAAGAGCAATTTCTACAAAGACAATAACTGATGTAGGACGCTCTAATAGCAATTCCTACACCGAGAAAATTCACACATGAACTTTCACCTAAATTCAATGTCAATTCTTATTCATAATCTGCTTTTTTCAATTACATAAAGGGGTTTACATAACTAAGGGGCTAACTAGTATTAGGAAACCTAAATAATAAGATATAAACTAGAGAAGGATAAAAATATATAACCTAATATTATCTTAATAGACTAGGAAACTAAATCTTAATAAAATATCACTAAATATCCTTATTTTGACTATCTTAAAGTATGCTTAAAAATAACCTACGAAAATAATAAAAAAATAAAAAAAGATCTCCAATATCAAAATATTCTAATTTCCTAAATTTTTTACCCATTCTTTACTCTTATCCTACATCACATGTCCTCGAAGTTGACCCTCAGATTGGGATCCAGGTTACAGGACCATGAATTTATGATGCCTGATTAAGCTTTTATTGACTATTTCACATTCTCGACAAACATGGTTGATAATTCATTGATATGTAAACTGACTCACAAAAAATAAGGCTGTGAGTTTTTCAACCAAGTGTGGCTGCATATAGACACTCGGGGGGGGGCCCCCCCCGCGGGACCCCCCGCTCACAGGCACATGTATATCTGAAGTGCTCACGCTTGTTATGCTCCCTAGTTTCTGGCTGAAGTATGTAAGTGCATTCTCTGAAGCTTCCATCATTGTTTATATTTTTGATCAGGTTATGCATGATTGTTTGTTCCTGTGAATGGGTTTAACTCTAATGAGTCTTAGTAGTTTACATCCAAGCAAATGAGCAGGCTTACATTTTCAGGAGCTTGCTTTCGTATATGTGTACAGTTTTACTAGAGTGCCTGTGACCTGTGTCTTGTTTCCCTCTTTCATTTACTGCACACTTGCCGAACTGCATCCACCCCTGTTCCTTCAGTGGTGGCTATTCAGTATTGGACCTTTAATGCTTTTTATGGGATTTTGTTTTTATTTGATATTTGTAGAGTTCCATGGGAAATCCACCTTACAAGATACAATTAGCTTGAGTCCTTACTCATGTTTAAATTCAGAATGTCATGATAGTGCTCTTCTTACAAATGTGTAGGTTACAAATCCCCCTATTGATCCTCTGAGAGAAGGCTTAGTCATGTCTCTTGAGGTTAATCTTGGGAAGCGTGGGAATATATTGGAGGTTGGACCTGAAAATGCTTCACAGGTGAGTAGACTATGTAACCCCTCAGAGTTGTTTGTTGGCTATGTGGCATCATAAATCTATATTATCTTATGCTTTACATATCCTGTCCTATTGGTTCAGGTGAGCTTGCCCAGTCCGGTGCTGAATGAAGGAGAGTTTGAGTCTTTGCTGAATGATCCGTTATTGAAGGCTCAAGTTCTGCCAACCTTCTTTAACATAAGGAAAGGTGTTGAGGGCTCCCTAGAAAAAACACTTAATAGGCTGTGTGAAGCTGCTGATGAAGCTGTGAGAAATGGTTCCCAGCTGCTTGTTTTGTCCGACCGCTCTGATGAGTTGGTGAGATGATCTGTCCCTTTCTGTTTTAGTTTAGTCATGGTGAAAGAGATTTGCCTGCATCGGCATTCTGGTTCTGAATGAATATTGTTCTCGCAAGTTTTGGATTCCATGGTATGATGGGTATACTCTGAGTTGATTGGCAGTTTTACGTGCTGTCTAAATCTTATGTCTTCATCATGTCATCTTTTATACTCTATTATGCCTTGGACTATTGCCTTCACATCTTTTTATTGTCTGAGTATGGATTTGGTCATTTTTATCAGATCTCTTTCATATATTTTTTTAAATTTTTTATTAACTGCTTTTCTTTCGGATGTAACGGCATGTTCATATATCTACATGGAAATTTTCTGTTCTAAATTCCTGAAATTTAGGGAGAGATAGACTCAGTGTTTTTGAAATTTTTGTCAGCTCAGAAAGTTTCTGGTTCAAAATTTTCTGAGAAAATGGAATGAAAAAATCTATTATGCATGGATGTTTTTTCGGAGTTACATCACAGATTTTGCTATTTTGCTAGATCTTGGTCCAGATTTTACTTTTGCTACTCTTGGCAATTGGTATGTGGTGTTCATGCGATATTTTAGTCACTTTCAAATTATACATACTGTGGACCCCCCTCCCCTTTTTTTTTGGCCGTGGGTCCGTTCCCCTTTTTTGGGCGTTTGGGACATATTTTTCTGAAATGGTGAACTCTCATTATCACATATCTCTGCTGTTACCATTTTATGTTGTCCTCTCCACTCTTGTATTGGTTGTTTATCTTGCCTTTTTTTTTAGCTGTTATATTTGAAATGGACGAAGTCATTTCACTGTCATGTGATTTGATGTGCTAGATCATCTATAGATAAAACCGCTTGTGCCAAATTACCTTCTAACTTGCTGTTGGCTACCCACATTTATGATTTTTTTCATAGCTTTACATGCCAATCCCAACTGTATCATATATTTGACCCTGTTGTGGCTATTCTATTTTTCTTGCTTAGTGAACGAAAGGTGTTCACTTATGTGATGACGCTTATTGATGTAATGGTGACTTGTATAATCCCTTCCTTCTTCCAGAAAGCAACTCGACCTGCCATCCCAATACTCCTTGCAGTTGGTGCTGTTCACCAGCATCTAATTCAGAATGGCTTGAGAATATCGGCTTCCATTGTGGTTGAAACTGCTCAGTGCTTCAGTACTCATCAGTTTGCTTGCTTGATTGGCTATGGAGCCAGGTCAGTTATTGTACTCTTTTTGGAACAATATTTATATTTCCTGGACCTGTACTTGATGGATGCTTTATATGGTCATTTCAATGAGGGAAATTTGGTTCAATGATAATTTGTCTGTGTGAGGTATGGCTCTTGATTGAGAAAAGGCTTAAGACATCTGAGCATTTATTCACAGATCTTTTCTGAGGCCATGTTGCATTGGGGTTGACTAAAAGTTTGCTAATAATTGTGCCTCAGTACATGTGGTATAACTGGTAATATAATAGATTTAGAAGTGTTGTCAGATTATCCCTCCAGTTGCAGAGGATGTGGTGGCGTGGTGCTGTACCCTCTGTTGATTCTTAAAATTACTTAGTTTGATAAACTAATATCACCTGAGTCGATGTATTGGATTATCTGTTAGTGAAATTGGATGTATATACAAATGTGGACTACAGTAAAAAATCCAGTCAACTTCTTGTGAGTCAATGTAACTAGAAATAAGCTAAAGGCTTATTTGGCCATCCAAATGTCCCTAACAGACCTTAAAGTTCTTAATATTTTTATTATTATAAAAATGTATAAACATTTCAGATGTCCTACAGTTGCAGAAGAAATGGTTGACAGATTTCTGGTTTTATGCTTCCGTTGTTTTTTTACTTTGAGGGTTTATTCTAATTACATTTGTAATTTCATGGATTAATGCATAACATGGTCGTGTTGAAATGCATTAATCTTAATAAATGGACATTTTTTCAGTGCTGTGTGCCCATATTTGGCATTGGAGACATGTCGGCAGTGGCGGTTAAGTACTAAGACTGTGAATTTGATGCGAACTGGAAAAATGCCGACTGTTACAATTGAGCAAGCTCAAAGGAACTTCTGCAAGGTTTGCGCTTCCCTATTTATTTTCTACTTGGTCACACCTACACACAAAAAATGCATTTTTTGTTTTGTAAATACAGATGTTAACCTAAAGGACTGAATGCAAGAAAAGCATCGTATGAAGAGATGGACTACATTCCACAAAGACTGTCAGAAAAATAGGATAATTTGAACAAAGAACAAATGTCCTTGTCCCAAAAACATACAGTCTTCAACCATTCATCCTTAATACAGTCAAGACTCTACTTACTTCGCACACACAAAAATTAATATCAGTCGGCAATTATTACTTCTCTTTTAGTGTTCAGTGATGTCTTGATGGTTTTCAATAGGCACATTTGAATGTGATATATTGGCTTTATCCTGCTGGAAGTCTTCTATATATTTGTTTGTTTTTAGGAGGGCACCTAGACACTCCACTTCATACTCGAACAACAGTTGTATGATAAGCGCATAAACTTCAAGGTGTACTGCTTAAAAAAATAAGAGGAAGGACATCCGAATCTAGTACTGAATCTTTTGTAGCTGTTGTCCTTACAGCATATATGTCCTGGTTATTCTTTTGTTCCTTTGTCTTCGATCATTAAAGGCTACATGGGTGCTTAATCTGCATGTCCTTAATACTCTGTAATAGATGTATCAAAGGTTGGATACTTTTAAGGAATACTTGGAAGGCCTGAAGAGAAGAAAATGAGTGTATTCTCTAATCTCTACCATATTAATGGGAAGGGGATCATTGAGAAACTAATTGTAGAGATTAGTGGCAACACTTACTACTAGAATAAGTTAGGGAGGAATGTTCAATATCTACATGGTTGAAGCTCAGAGTATGCTACTTGAAAATGCTAAGGAAGAAATAGTTCACTGTTAGACTTGAGAACACGATTGCCAAAATAGTTCAAGTGCAACACTACATCTGCCAGGTGAAAACTATGATATATAGAGTATATTGATAGATGCTGATGCTCTAGGGGAAACAGATTAAAAGTGGCTTTTCTCCATAGTAACTCATTTTTCTTCGAAATTACAGATTTGGTTCGAACAAATTTTTCATATTTTTGGATTATTGACTTGGTGATTGTTAAGAGGCTGAATAGCTGCTTGAGAGTTGTTAACAAGCTGAATAGCTGCTTGATAGTGGAGGGGATTCTTTAGATAATGAGGAATCCTAGGAGAAAGCTAGGCTTGAGGAGTGGATGCATCTACCTGTACTGAGGATGTTGATGAAGGTTCTGTGTGGGTGTTGAACCACATTACTTATTTTATGGTAAGAGGATGGGATTGACAACTTAAGGGAGGGAGATGGAGTTGCTTTCTCTTTGAGCCTCTTTGGAAGCAAATAGGAAGAGATGTGACCTGGTTGTTTAAGAGAGTGATGGACCTAAAGAGGTAGGGGAATATGATGTTGCATGCTGGGGCCTAGTGTTAAGATTATTTCATGGAATGTGAGGAGACTTAATTGTCCAATTAAGAGAGGAAGTGTCTAGTGTGTATTGAATAGGTCTTTTTGTGATATTGCTATCCTTAAGAACAAAAAATGGAAGATGTCAGCCGTCCTATTGCCATTGTACTTTGTGGCTGTCACGTTGTGAAGTGGCCTTTTTTGCCTTTTGGGGATCCTCAAATATGGGAGGTTAGCGACTCTATTATTGGGGCATTTTCTGTGCCCTGTAAGTTAAAATCATTGGATTACAATTTTTTGAGGGTCTTATTGGGTTTTATGGTCCTAATGATGACAGTATACATTATGCTTCATTTGAGGAGTTGTAGGTCTTCAATATTATGTTTCCCTCCAAAAGATCTACTTAAGGAAGATTGTCCAGTGCTATGAAATGATTTTATGATCTTATTGACATTTGTAATTTCATTGACACTTCATTATAAAAGTGCCTGTTTTGTGTGGTCTAGCCATGAGGAGTTCCCTGTCTATCTCATATTTTGATTGGTTTATATTCTCTGTTGATTGGGAATATCACATCCAGGGAGCACATATTCTTCCAATGGTTACATTAGATTACTTCCCTATTCTTCGTTTAGGTCGGGAAGGTCTATTCAGCAAAAAGGTCTTTTCAAATTTGGAAATATGCAGCTCGAGGTCGAAGGGTTTTCTGACCTTGTGAAATCCCTTTGGGAAGAACTAGATGTTCTGGTTTCTCTGGTTTTATCTTGGCTAAAAAGTTGAATTTTCTTAAATTAAATCTCAAATGGAACAGGGCTCTCTCCAACCACCTCGATATTTGGTGAATAAGGTTAAGCTTGGGGATGGAAAGGAGAAGCAGCAATCTATCCTTACTAATGAAGTTCAAGGGCTGGAAGTCAAGAAAGAGCTGTCTTTGGCGTGTAATTAGTTGATATCTTCTGGTGGCAAAGAATGGAGCAACATTGAATTGGAAGGAGGAGATTGCAACGAAAAGTTCTTTCATGGGGTGTTTAACTGTAAAGAGAAAATCCAGTGCTATTCATGACATTAAAGTGGATGATGTATTCCACCTTAGGTTTCTTGTGTTAAAGGGGCAATTGTCCAATTCTATGGATATCTTTACAATTAAGGTCGGCTTTTTCGTTAGGAGATCCCTAGTGATTTCGTCAGTCTTGATAATGCCTTGAACCTTGAAGAATTATCAGAAGAGAAATTTTTGAATGCGATCAACAATTTAGGTATGAACAAAGCTCCAGGGTTGACGACTTTAATATTGCTTTTCCAGCATTTTTGGAGCATTGGTAAAGGGGCGACCTTGGGTTTATTTACTGTTTTTCACAAGAATGGTGTTTCTGAGAAAAAGTCTTGATGCCATTTTTAAATGCTTGCCTGCTACAGTGGCTGGAGGACATAGAGGAATCTAGGCTCATTAGCATAATGGGGAGTGTTTATGAAATGCCACCCAAATTCATTGTGTCCGGGTTGAGAAAAGTCATTTGCCCTAATTAGCGTGCCTTCATTCTGGGCTGTAAAATCTTGGATGAAGCTTGGATTACTAATGAGTTCATTGATTTCTTTCTCAAATCTAGTCAATCGAAAGTTCCTTCTAAGCTTGACAATGAGGAGGCTTATGACGATGTTTCTTGGGACTCCGTAATGCTGCTATTGATAAAAAAAGGGCTTTTCCAAGCAAATGGAGGACTTGGCTGTGTTTTTTGTATCTCTACTGTCCGTTTTTCTGTCCTGTTCAATGGTGTAGTCACATGTTTCTTGTCCAGTCCAAGAGGGCTTCCTCAAGGTGACCTGCTTTCTCCCTTGTTGTTTATTTCTTTGATGTAGACATGCAGTGGAGTGGTGGATAAAACTATTGAGGTTGTTTTTATGGTGTCCAAGTAACTCTGGAATTTGATTCTTTGTTGACTTAGCAACTTGTCTGTGCCCACCATACCTTGATTTTCTGCAAACTTGATGAGTGTAATCATGGATATTTAAGATGCATCCTTCGCTTATTTGAAGCAAAACAATATCCGGGCTTGAAGTCAACTTCTTAACAAAGGGATGCTTCAGGACCGTTTTCTTTAAATAGTCAACTTGTCATTTTGGTTTCTCTACCAATCAACTAAAGGGATAAAACTGACAGGGTTCTAGTTTCTCTGCTATTCCCCTGTCAGGCTTTATGTGGATGCTTATATAATTGTCTTAAACTTGCAGGCAGTAAAAGCTGGCTTGCTTAAAATCCTTTCAAAAATGGGTATCTCGCTGCTGTCTAGGTATGTTTTTTTTTGGAAATTTAGAACTGTATGAGTTTCTATAGTTTGAATCTGTTTTGAAATTCAGAACTGTATAAGCTTCTATAATTGCCAAATGGCATTGTTTTTGCCACTCCTTCCAGATTGTACGTTTCTTTTATTTTATTATTAATTCGTCGTTTAACTGCCAATGGTTGTGAGCTACATTAATAGTCTTACCATGTGAATTTGTCACTTTAGTTACTGTGGGGCACAAATTTTTGAAATATATGGACTTGGAAAAGATGTTGTTGACATAGCATTCTGTGGGAGTATCTCCAGCATTGGTGGACTGACATTTGATGAGGTAAGAAAGCAGAGGCACGTCTCTTATTATATAACCTTGTTTGCTTTATAATGTGCCTATTCCACATACCTACTAAACGTCCTTTTTTCTGTGTGGATTACTCTAATGACGTGATGTTATACAAATAATTGATTCATTATTAAGGAGGCAAATCTTGTTACCATTGACAACTTTCTGCTTTGTGTCGCATAATTGACTAATGAAAGTGGGAATAGTAAACAACCTTGTGGTTCACATTTGTTGTCTTGTAGGCCAAAGTTAATGCCTTTCCATTCAAGGTTCTTATGGAACAGCCTATGTGAAATATAGGGTAAGGTCCATACATCTAACTACCAAACCTAGCCTTGGAGGGAGCCTTGTCAAACATGGTTGGGTGATGACATGGGCATGGCATTCTGATACTGAAAGGCTATTCTGGTTTGTAGATATGACATTTGGTGAAGTTTAAAAAGTTTGCAGTGCGAATGTAGCTTTCTTTTATTGGGATATTATGTGTTTTACCCACCAGATAATCAACTGAATCATCACTAGGATTTATTAACTGATTTTTTCTTTTTCCTTCCCCCCCCCCCCTGCCCGCCCTGCCTTTTGGTTTTGGGGGGGGGGGGGTTTACTGTTGACTTTGTTGTAGTCCAATTCCCAGTGGGGCCTTGAAAATTATTCCAAGGAATTGCATTGAAGGATTTCCCTGCGAGATCTTATCTGGATAAAGCTCAAGTATAATTAACTCACTGCCATGTAGGATTATCCAGTACTTCTGCTCTAGTGGGAGAAGGATCTGTTCTAGTTTTGGCCCCACTGTATGTTTTCACACTCTTATTAGAATACACTTGCCCAGGGCATATGTGTCCTGTAGAAATCTACTTCGAAACTTACTTTACCTTAAAATAATAGTAACTGTTTTGGAAGATTTATTTTTTTTTTTTTTTTTGTTGGTGAGATGTTTTGGAAGATATTGATAATGCAAAAATATGCACATCAGCTGACATGTTCTGAAATCGTCCTGGAATTGTCATTACAATGTGCTGGATGTTTTACTCCTCAAAATTTTTTCAAGTCTCTGGCATATGTTGATCCGCCTCTTCTGTAGCTTGCTAGGGAGACATTGTCCTTCTGGGTGAAGGCATTTTCCGAGGATACAGCTAAGAGACTAGAGAATTTTGGATTTATACAATTCAGGCCAGGAGGTATTCTTTCAGACTAGTTTGACTATTGGATTGTGACATGATGATGATGATATTGATTGTCTTGCTATAGTCTGATCAGTAAATGCAGAGATTATTTATTACAATTTTAACTATTGCAGCCATGCATATAGCCACTGTAGGCTAGATTGATCTAATGCATTTTCTTCTAGGCTCCAGCTAACAAATGCTTTTCAGTAAGCTGAATCGTTTGAGTAGCATTTTCAACGGTATAGTGTCAATTTTTGAGCCAGCTAGAAATGAAACTTGGTTGCAATTTTTGAGCTTAAATTATGGTGGACTTTTTTTTTTGGGCCTCTGGACAATGAAAATAATACTCCCTCCATCCTACCACGTCTATCAGATTTTGGGAAAGGAAAACTTTAAAGGAATGCCTTTTGTTGTCATATATCCTCTATTAGTTATTAAAAAAATGGACAGTTACTTTTTTATCTAAAAGAGGAAAATTTGGCAATATCTTGGTCTAACTGGAATAATCTGACAAGTTCTTCACAATGGAGTGAGTATAGATTTATATAAAAGGATCAATGGATGGATGCACAGATAGCATCCTAGAAAAGACATACATCCAAAATAGTCAACCACGTCAAAAGATGAAGACCAAAAGGTCCCCTTATCCGAAAAATAAAGATTCTAGATCAAATTGTATTTCAAGTGCTGAAGGGAAGTTTCATCACCCTCAAAGACTCTTCTGTTTCTTTCTTTCCAAAATTATAGTAGGCTGTGGAGGCTTAGAGCAAAATGACCTCGAAAATTGTCCTCTACTTTTACTGGACTAGTAGGCAGTGAAAATTTTGTAATCAAGGATCTGCCCTGAACAATCTCGTTGTAATTTTTCTTTTCTTTTTTTATCAAATATCTTTGTAATTCAAGGATAATGCTATTACCTCTTAACATCCCCCTCCCTGATTCTGCTTAAGCAGGAATTTGGGATATGGATTTGAATTTGTATAAGATTCTAAAGGAAATTTTTTTGACTCTTACCAATTATATTTGTTTTTTTTTTGTTTGTCTGCATCGAATGCACTTAAACATCACCTCCATACAACATAGGCTTTCAACAGCCTCCACCATGGTGTCCTGTACAAATGGGATACAGATTCTAAATGTCTTCAGTTCTCGGGTCCAAATGGTGGTATGATATGGGGAACTTAGGGTCTGTTCTTTTCGTGGGTCAATTGCAATTTATCAACCCACTTCAACCTATTTCAACCTACTTCAACCCACTTGAAAAAAAAAATATCAACTTCAACCTACCTCAACGTACTTCAATGTACTTCAACTAACTTCAAACCACTTCAAGCCACCCCTTTCATAATTTTAATAATTTGTAAAGTATCATGTGAGATTTAATCATTCTTGCACCAAAAAGTTCACTATGTTACTTTTTTGTAAATTATCATACTTTGGAATTGTTTTATTTTTGTATTTTTGTATTTTTTAGTTTTTTATTTTTAAATTTTTTATTTTTTATTTTTAAATTTTTAATATTTAATTTTTTGTAGTTAAATTTTTAATTTTTTAATTTTTAATTTTTAATTTTTAATTTGTTATTTTTTTATTTTATTTTTAATTTTTTGTATTTAATTTTTATTTTTTAATTTTTTAATTTTATTTTTTAATTTTTGTATTTAATTTTTTTTCATTTTAAATTTTAAATTTTAATTTTTTTAAATTTTTTATATTTCACTTTTTATTTTTTTATTATTTTTTTTGTATTTTTGTATTTTTTAATTTTTTGTATTTATTTTTTAATTTTTTATCTTTTTAGTTTTATTCCAAACAAAAGCTACAAAAAAAAATAAAAAATAAAAAATAAAAAAATAAAAAATAAAAAATACTAAATAAAAAAATAAGAAAGAAGAAATAAAAATTAAAAAATTAAAAAATTAAAAATTAAATAAACAAAAAGAATAAACAAAAATTCCACAAAATTTTGATAATGTACAGTTGATTAGCTGTTGATTGGTTCTCACTTTGCCACCGAATGTACAGTTGGGGCTAACCTGATCAGATGTGAAACTCCTTGTTCTATGCAATTAGCTTCTCACATTTGGATGGTTGACACCTTTCTTTTAGCGTACTCTTTGGGTTTCCAAATTTCTTCATGGATTTTCCTTGTATAGAACATCTAAAATGACTTTGTGGAAAATGTGGATGCTATTTGACTTATTTCATGAAGGTTATCAGTGTGATTCTGGTATTTTGAACCAGTGTGGGGGAGTATTCATGCTTATTAGTTGTTATCTGATGATGAAGAACACTAAGGACCCATTGATACTCTCTTTTCTTTCATTTTGAAAGGGGAATACCACGGAAATAACCCGGAGATGTCAAAGCTCCTTCATAAAGCTGTCCGCAACAAAAGTGAAAGTGCTTATGCAGTTTACCAGCAGCATTTGGCTAATAGACCTGTCAATGTGAGTTTCCACGACCCTTCCAGATTTTGGAGCTGTTTCACTTTCTCTTGCAAGATGTTCATTTTGATTTCTAAAATCGCAAGGGATGAGCGAAATTATTAGAAGCTTCAAACTGCTTGTTTATGAAGATTTTTGACCATGTAGTATACTTGTACCTTTATTTTTTTGGCGCTAGGAAGATGTTCCCTTTCGTAATCTTTGAAGAGATCTGCAATGATCTTTTGAAGGAAAAATGTGGTTCTTAATTTGTTTGCTTGTACCTTGGCTACTTATCGTGATTGTCAGTTTAGGGCTGCTACTTAGTACCCATTTATTGCATTTTCCCTGGTCTAGTTTATCATTTCCTTTGCCCTAACCAGGAGGATATTCTATCGAGAATAACCCGAAGCATATATTCTTCAGGTTCTTCGTGATCTTTTGGAGTTCAAAAGCGATCGTTCTCCGATTCCAGTGGGTAGAGTTGAAACTGCTACATCTATTGTTGAACGCTTCTGCACTGGTGGGATGTCTCTGGGAGCTATTTCTAGAGAGACACATGAAGCAATTGCCATCGCGATGAATAGATTGGGTGGAAAATCCAATTCAGGAGAAGGTGGTGAGGTATTGATGTTGTTGGACTTGTCCCTCATTCCTGTTCTAAACTTTCACTTTTGGTGGTGTTTTCGCAGTGATACGTAGGTTGTACTTATTTTGTGTCTGGCACACAGGATCCTATTAGATGGCGTCCTCTGACTGATGTTGTTGATGGCTACTCCCCTACTCTCCCTCATCTTAGAGGTCTTCAAAACGGAGACACTGCAACAAGTGCCATCAAACAGGTGAGTTCTCGTTTTCAGCTAGTTCCTTGATTTGCAGTAACTATAGCAATCTTTCAAATTACTTTTAGTTAGGACGACTGGCAGTCTTGGTTAGATCTGTCAATCATGGAAGGTTTCCACATGAGTTCTGTTTTGGTTCCTAATGGATAGTTGATGCAGTCTATTGATAACTTAAAGTTATGTGTTTCTCCAGGTTGCATCTGGACGTTTTGGTGTCACTCCAACATTTTTGGTTAATGGCAATCAATTGGAAATCAAAATTGCGCAGGGTGCTAAGCCTGGCGAAGGTGGCCAATTACCTGGAAAGAAAGTTAGTGCATATATAGCTAGCCTGAGGAACTCAAAACCCGGGGTTCCTCTTATTTCTCCACCCCCACATCATGATATTTATTCTATTGAAGATTTGGCACAGTTAATTTATGATCTCCATCAGGTATAGGCCCATACATATTTGTGATAGATAAGTTTCAGAAACAGATGCTGCTCTTCACTCCATTCTAAATGCTGAACAGATAAACCCAAAGGCTAAGGTATCAGTCAAACTGGTAGCAGAAGCAGGCATTGGCACTGTTGCTTGTGGTGTTGCCAAGGGCAATGCTGACATTGTTCAGGTATTGCTGCCCTTCCAATCTTGTCTTTTGGCAGCGCATACATTCGTCTGGTCATTGTGAATATTGCTCCATTTATCTAAACTGAATATTTTATCATCTTTTGTTTGTCTCTACACCATTGCTGAATTGCCTGGATGACTGATGGATGAACATGGTGTTAGTATTTTCTATGACTGTCCTTCATCCATGACATGACTAAGCATGCTACGAAGCAACAGATGAACTACGGACAGCGCCGCACTTGAGTTATTTATATATGCTGCGTGCTTTCTTCAATTATAAATAGTCCTTATTTCTGAGCTGTGATCCTTGGTGATCTTGTGACTTTGCATTCTGCAATCAGATGCTTTTTCCTCCATGAAATTATATTTTGAGGTGTTCATTTACTGCGCGCTATTGTATCCAATTCCCTTACCCCTTTATTGATCTCTGATTCTTAATTTTTATATACCTTTTGTTATTATAATTACTACTGTTATTGTTTTTCTTGTTTTGAGATGTTCATTTGCTAGTTGCTACTTGCTATTTCTTTTCTTTCTCATACAAAATGTTTTAACAGCCAAAATGGGGAAATATATAATTTTTTTTCCTGGGTTTTTTTTTTTTGGGTTTATTGGAGTCGGTATCTCTTGTTGTAGAGGTAAGGCTACTTACAAAGGGACCTCTCCAAACCCTGCAAAAGCAGGAACCACACTTTTTTTTTGGGGGGGGGGGGGGGGGGATATTATGGACCGAAATTGCTAGTTTTAATTTTTGACCTCAGTACAGTTGTCCTTCTTATGGAAGTTGGGACAATTTGATTCGAAAGCAATGGTTTTTTATGCAAGGATTTTCTCGAGAACATCTAGCATTTGTTATCATGGTTTCATGTGAGCATTTAGCAGCATTTGTTGTTCTTTCTGAAATAGCACTCCAGAAAAACTATGCTCGTGGAGGTCTAAGAAGACTTTACTTAATCTTCCTTTTCCATGAATTGTTGTATCTGGAGTTGTTGCTGTTGCTGGAGATTTTGTGGATTTCACCTCATTCATGCGGTCATTTGGATTTGACACGGGAAAATAAACCCAACATGTATTATTACTGTAAATTGTGTAATTTCTGTCCTATCCCTGGGTAAAATATCCCTTCATTGTTCCCTCATGTGGGGAAAAGAAAAACATATCAAATGATAGTGATAAGTTCTGCTTGACCTGCAGATATCAGGGCATGACGGTGGAACTGGAGCCAGCCCAGTTAGTTCAATTAAGCATGCTGGTAGTCCTTGGGAGCTTGGACTTACTGAAACTCATCAGGTTTAGTTAGCATTCTGAAGCAGAAATATATTTTGCTTTTTTTTTTTCCTTATCTGCTAATGATGTCCACTTCAATTTTTTGCAGACCCTCATTGAAAATGGGCTAAGAGAAAGGGTCATTTTGAGAGTTGATGGTGGTTTCAAAAGTGGAGTTGATGTCATGTTGGCTGCAGCAATGGGTGCTGATGAATATGGTTTTGGTTCCTTGGCTATGATAGCTACTGGGTGTGTTATGGCTCGTATCTGCCATACAAACAACTGCCCAGTTGGTGTTGCCAGTCAGGTAAGTTGATTGTGGACATGTTTGCCTTACTTGATTATGCTATTTTTACTCTATTTCTCTTCTCCAACTCAGTTTTTGACTTTTGACTTGCTTATCTTGTCTATAATCCCAGAGGGAGGAACTGCGTGCTCGGTTTCCTGGTGTGCCTGGTGATCTTGTCAACTACTTTTTATATGTTGCTGAGGAGGTAAGCTCAGATTAAGCTGCCTACTGGCTTGGCTTTTTTACTTATGTGTATTCTATTATTTGGCCAATTCCTGACCTCTGCACGTCTGTTGTAGAAGGGTTGTTTCCATTGGATCCTAGTGTAGGGTTTGACAGCCTAATACTCCACAGCAAAAGAATTAAAGGACAATTTATTAGGAGATTTTGCTAGTCCACTATTATACCAAAAGTAATTGACCAATAAGACCTCTTTCTGCCACTTGGGGAAGTGGACTAACATTCAATTCAACCATCGGAGATTGCTGAGGCATTCGTTTAGCTGATGACTGATTTTTAACTGTTGGTTAGGTAAGAGGCATCTTGGCACAGTTGGGTTATGAAAAGTTGGATGATGTAATTGGAAGAACAGATCTGTTGAAACCACGAGATATCTCATTGTTGAAAACTCAGCATCTTGATCTTAGCTATATTCTTTCTGTATGTCTTCATCAATACTCTCTCTTTCTCTTCCCCTCCCCCCCCCCCCAAATCCATGTGTGTGTGGGCGTGTGTGTGTGTGTGTACGTGTGTGAAATTTCTCATGGTTGTTAGCGCTGTTCTTCTAACTGACGTAGGATCTTCTGCATCTATCTCCAGAGTGTTGGTTTACCTACAATGAGCAGCACAGCCATCAGGAACCAGGAAGTTCATACCAACGGACCTGTGCTTGATGACCAACTGCTCTTAGATCATAAGGTAAACTTTGTCCAATAAAATTGCCTCGTTTTAGAGCAAAATATATTATGCCATCATGCATCCTAGCCTTTTGCAGTGTTCTTCTTCTTCTTTTGTGTGTGCGTATGTATGCTTGGGGTGTCATTTGCCATTCTTTCTTGTTTTCTCTTTTTTTTGGGGGGGGGGGGGGCGGGTTACCTTTGGGCTATTGTGCTCTTCATGCACGCTTGCACGCATAAAAACTATTTCAATGGTGAAGAATTCATTGCTACCTACTTAGTTAATGGTTAATACTTTGCTCAACGTCACCATGCAACCTGTTGAATGCTATGTTACCTGGACTCTTCATTTTGCCTCAAGTACCCGTGTCGGACACTGGACATTTGGACATGGATACGGACACTTAACCCTTTATTTTAGACCAAAACTGTACTAAATTTGTCTAAAAATTGCCAAGCCCCACATGACACCTGTGTCGGGCACGCGACATTTCAACATGGATATGGAGTCCGAGTAACATAGGTTGTATGTCTCAACTTTGATTGGTGGTGTCACGTATCATAACTGGTTTGGCTTTGGTATAATGATGAAATTCATGGTGCACATTAGGTGATGGAGCGAAGAGAGAATCCCTAAAGTTTGTCTTCTGCTGTGTGAAAAATGTGTAATGGTTTAGGATTTGTTGCACAAGCATCTGAATATACACAAAGCCTTTTTTCAGGGGAGATGGGAGGCATACCTTATGATAGGTCAGACCTCATGACTACCAGCTTTTACCATGAAGAAACAATATTTCAGCGTGCAATTAGGTCCTTAGTAAATGACATCATTCCAAATGTTTCGGGAACAGGGATCTTAACATCGTGGGTTGAGCATGTACATTTTTTATTTTAACCATAACTTCTGATTCTACTGCGATTCTCTATTCCACAATGCATGAACTTCGTTTCTGTTATACTCCTGCAGATTGTAGATGCTATTGAGAATGAAAAGATTGTCAACAAAACTGTCAAGATATACAATGTAGACCGTGCTGTCTGTGGGCGTATAGCTGGTGTTGTTGCCAAGAAATATGGTGACACTGGCTTTGCTGGGCAGCTGAATATAACGTGAGACGTTGTTTCGACACTAATGAATTTCTTCTGAGTGCTCTTTACATCATTTGTTCATTCATTTGAAAATCTGGGAAAAACAGAGTGGTAAAACTTCCCTCCTTTCTTCAGCTTTTCAGGGAGCGCAGGTCAATCTTTCGCATGCTTTCTGACGCCGGGAATGAAGATTCGTCTCATTGGAGAAGCTAATGACTATGTGGGAAAGGTATGCTAGAGATATTTAACTCTTCTGCCCCTGTTGAAGTTAATCTTCAAAGCAGGAGCATGATTTGAAAGAAAGCACGATTATTCCTCATTAGTCATTGGCTTTATAACATCTGAGTTGTATCCCTTCCATGTTCACAAGGGTGTTCTTGTGCATCAGTATGTGTATATCAGTATTCCTCTAACAGTGAATTGTACTTTTAATCGATTTAACAATTAACATGTGAGCTAGGTGGCTTCATAACTTCTAAATAAAAAATAAAAAACAATGTTCTGAATATGGGGAGTAAATTTGTTGGATGGAAGATTTCATTTGGTTCCCTGGGTCTAACAAACTTCAAAATTAATAGCTTTATTCGCCGTGTTCATGTCAAATACCCTGAACTTCAAATAAATATCACGGCTGCTTCCTTGATGCCTACCTTTGTATGGGAACCTTGAAATTGTTGTTTGTGATCTTCTGTGGAAGCTAATATCCATTGGCAACGCAGGGACAATTATGGCTTTGTTTAGGAAATTGGTGCTCATGTTTTATTACTTTGCAATAGTATACATAAATCATCAAAAGCAAGTGATGATGTTGTGTTTCTTTATGGAACCCTTGCTTCCTGAAAGAATAGCTGACACAAAGCACAACTTTTTTGGGGCGCACTTCATGTTCTTAGTGAAGGCACAGGATTGTTCTCCCCAGATTATCCAATCCCTCACTGGGGCACTTCTCTATAGACAAATGAAGAAAAGAAATTCTCTTTCAAATTGCAGTTTCTAGACAAGTGAAAAACGGAGTAGATGGTATGATTCTGCAAGTATTTCAAAGTTGGTCTCACAGCTGGACATAATATCAACTAAGCTGAGAGTATTTGTCTCAAGTTTTCCAAATAATGAGATGTTCGTTTACAAATTTTCCTTTCATGAAAGCAAATGCTTTGTTACTTTAACTAAACAGTTGTCTTAACTCTATGATTGCCTCTGGATTTTGTCAAACATAATATAAAATAAGATCACCCTTCCTCTCCATAAGCTCCCTTAAGTAGCTCTCAGGGGCAAAATTGCAAATCCGATGCTCACAATTGTAGTACTAGTCTCCTGCCTTAATACTAGATGGATAAAACAAAGGTTTTCTAGCTTTACCCCATTTCCCTTCAAATGTCTCATCTGTTCATTGATTTGATTCTCTGGCGATCCTTCCTTGTTAATTGGATGCTCTCAGGGCATGGCTGGGGGTGAATTGGTTGTCACTCCTGCAGAGGACCCTGGGTTTTGCCCAGAGGATGCAGCCATTGTTGGGAACACCTGCCTGTACGGAGCAACTGGAGGCCTAGTCTTTGTCAGAGGCAAAGCTGGGGAGCGTTTTGCTGTAAGGAATTCTCTTGCTCAGGCTGTAGTTGAGGGAACCGGCGATCATTGTTGTGAGTACATGACTGGTGGTTGTGTTGTTGTGCTTGGAAAGTAAGTATATTCTCATTGCTGATATCATGTTGCTGGTAGAAACCCTGAAGGAAATATTCTTAGCTTTCTCTCTCTCCGCTTTTGACAGAGTGGGAAGAAATGTTGCTGCTGGCATGACTGGAGGTTTGGCGTATATTTTTGACGAAGATGACACTCTCATTCCCAAGGTCTTCCCAGTTCCTTGTCTTTTTGTTCTTCCACATAAGAAACTGATGGATATATGCCTGATTGCATTGATTAAGGAACAAAATAATAACAATTGCAACTACGTTGTGTGCATGGATAAGTAGCTGCTGGGTATATATTGATCATTATTTGATATATTCTTGGTTCTGGTATTTCTTAGTGCATTTCTTTTTCCGGCTCATAGGAGGAACCTGATAAAGGAGCGTATTACTGACACATTGTCAGCTATGTTTGAATGTAAATGTCTTACATTACTCCCCTGTCCAACCATTCATTGCGAAAATGATGTTGCTGGGGAACTTTAAACAGGTAAACAAGGAGATTGTGAAAATCCAGAGGGTGGTGGCACCTGTTGGGCAGATGCACCTCAAGAGTCTAATCGAAGCACATGTTGTAAGTTTTTCCGCTGGAATTGCACCAGCACTTTCCATAATCTACAACTGCTATCTTGTAACGTCTTCACTAGCCATCATGCAAGCTCTCTTGCTGCAACATTCAACTGTGTCACGTAGAGATTTGAACTTCAACAATTTTGGCTCACTTGTTTCCTTTTTCAATCCTACAATGTGATTGATTTGCTCAAACTTTTTGTTCGGTTGGCTTGAAGGAAAAAACCGGGAGCACAAAAGGTGCCTCAATCCTAAAAGAGTGGGACAAGTGCCTCCCGCTGTTCTGGCAATTGGTTCCGCCTAGTGAGGAAGACACCCCAGAGGCTTCTGCAGAGTATGACCTCAAATCGGCTCAGAAGTTCACAGTTCAGTCCGCCAGCTGAAAAAACAAGAGCGAGCAAGACTCACGCTCTCAATTAAAAAGGAGGTGAAGCGGATACCGATAACAAAACAGTCTAAAATTCTGCAACAACAGAATTTGAATGGAGAAAACTTTAGTCAACCCCTTTTATGGAGTGTAATGGGATTTTAAGAGCCCCTTCTCTTAAGGCAAACAACCTATGTCCAGAGTTTCAGTCCATTGGCAGCAGATGAAAGTCGTTGCATCCGCGACATTGTAGCTGATGATATGATCCATTACGTGAAATGGCTCTCTGTGGAGCTCAATATATGGCAACTACCTAACTGTAAATTCCCCCAAACTTTCCGCTTTCTTCTTTTTGTCCTTCCTTTCTTTTTCCAAATATCTCCTTTTATTTGTCTGAACTAACTCACATGGTCAGGATGATTAAGTTGGGGTCATATTCTTGATGAAATTGTATACATCCAGAAAATTACTGTAATTTGTCGATTTGCCTTTGGTTGTACAGTTTGTGGACACTCTTTATATCAGCTTAAAATGAAACAGCATTTTGAATTCAAGTTGAGACTGAAATGTCCTGTACTTTGATTTCTTTCATTAACCGTAACCATGATACGCTTCCTAATCCCGAGGGTAATGGGTACAATTTTTCTATTATTTAGAGTAAGGCTGTGTACATCGAACCCCCAACCCCTCCAGACGAAACCTTGCCGAGAGTAGATCCTAGGGTACTGATTAGAATTGGGTACTAATCAATTTGATTTGAATAAGTTATGTATGTTGCATCTGCTGTCCGTTTAATGTGACGGTGAACTGCCAAACCATTGGATTATTTCCTAATTGATCTGTAAATCCTCATCTCTGTTTGTATGGTCGCTTCTCAGAGACACTTCTGTCAATGAGATGGTTGTTGAAATGACTAGGATGTTGATACTTGGATATATGCCTATTAGTTGAATTTAGGAATGCGTCAATCTTTTGTGCTTCAAATAGGCAATCATTTGAGCCTTAGAACTGTCAGTACCTAAGTGAACATCTCTCAAATGAAAATTATCGAGAAGAAGAGACAATGATGTGGCTATAGCGAAGAAAAGGATCGTTAAATATAACAGCTGAGCGGCAGGCTCGACAGTAAGTTTTCCAGCATTAAGCTCAGATAATGGAGGGAGAGACAAACTATGTGATAGTCAAGGTGCCTGCCTTTGATTGATTGTACCTCAAATGCTTACGTTGCAAATGACTCTTCCCCACTTATGCATAGGTGTGAGGCGGTGATGAAGGCCTTCTAGAGTCACCGTCGGCTACTTAATTAATTACAAGTCTAATATCTTTGTTAACCACGTTCTTGTGTTGGGATTTTTCTATTTTATTATTTTTCCAATCCAGGATATCCAAGACTCTAGAATTTTAACATAGATTGCAACCAATAAAAAAAATATAGATTTTCTAGATAGTTAGAGGAACTAATATCAGTAGATATTCTAGATTATTGATTTTCAACACTTTCCCTTGATGTAGAAAAATCTTAAAACTTCTAATCTGCATTACTCTTGGAGGCTTGAATTGCCTTCGCCATATCTTGAGTTATACCTGCTTGAGGTTGCATCTTACCACACCTCTTCAGGATAAGGATTATCTTGGTAAATGTTTTCATCTTGGGTGATTTCAATCTTGCCTCTTTTTCACCAACGTGTGGCCTCAAACATATTTATCATACCTTGCTTGATTTGTCTCAATTTGATCAAAAAATTGATCCATATTTACCCATTCTTTACTCAGACATGCCTTGACCTCCAGGGGTTCTTGTATCTTAAATGGTGAGAACATATCACGTTGCTTGGCTTGAACTAATTGTGCTGAGTCAAAAAAAATTTCTACGTTAACCTATTCATCTTTGATGATATTGTCTTGACCTATATGTGAACTTTTTCTTGCATGATTTCTTATGTCTCTTGATCTGCATCTTCATGCGTCATTATATAACCTATTTGTGACTTGTCAAACTCCTCCTTGGTTGCTGGAATGTCATCTTCAAGGAGGCCCGGAGGCTGGATATAATCTTCATAAAGTTTTCTTTCAACCAGGGGAGATGCCACTTGTATATCCATGAGGGAATCTTGATTCTTGATCTTTGTGAAATAGTGGAGATTCTGCCGGGTTGTTGTCGGTATGGAGAATTTCACCTTGCAGAAGACTTTCCTAAAAGGAAACTCGAACACTTTCTAATTTTTCATCGTCTTATGCTCTTTTAGTATTCATAGTCACATCGGGTGGCGCACTTATTTTTTTTATGACACGCTATGTTGGACGCACCGGTTTCTTAGATGTTTTCATAATTGCAGTCATTAAATACCTTTGTTTCTTCACATTTTTTTCTTCCCTACCTTGGTTAATTACTTCCATGGCAAGGTACTTTCTGTTACTTCTTGCATTTAACATTTTGAATATTCTACTTCTTCTTGAAGGATACAATACCAAAATTCATCCTTTAATTTTCTATATTTATACTTGGAACGTACTATGTCTAATTCTTTTCAAATCTCATGCTTCCGTACTTGAATGAATTGACCTTTGTAATATTTCATATGTCTTTTCTAACATTACTTTTTTCTACTTTCTCTATCTTTTGGAAAAGTAATTTTCATTGTCAGATATATCAAGTAGACCTTATGCTTTTATATATGCATGTGTCTTGACTTTTAAAAACATGTAGTTTGAGAAGTTAGCTTATTATCTTGATAAATAAAGTCCTAATTTGACATTCTTACAGATAACTTACTTCTTAATCTCTCCCCACAGTCTACTTGTGAAATCTAAGTATGCCAGGATTTTAGCTTGGTTGTTTTCCTCCTATTGTGCCAAGGTTGTGGTCACACAAATGCTTGGAACATCGAGCTTCTATTTGCTCGGGTTAATAATCGATCTAGTTGTAGCGGATTGCTCACAATGAATTAGATTGGCCAAGAGTTAGGCTTGTAATTACTGGGTTGATTAGGGATGGCCCAGGAAGGTAAAAGGGTTGTGATACCACTATTCAAAATTTGATTTTGGGTGCATAGAAGATAAGATTGGTTTAATAGGATGGATGTTTTTTATTACTCAATGCTTGATTTTTTTTAATGCATGACAAAACATATGAAATTTAATATATGATAGTAGGGTTGCCCCACATTGACAAATTAAGAGGCCTTGAGTATTTACATAAGCTAGTGAGTTACTCCACCTATCGTTAATTAGTTTTGATTTGAAACTTTACTTAGGTTATATGCATAGCTTGTTTGTTTGTGACATAGTTAATATAAAACATCACATAGCATCATAGCAGGGGTTCGATCTTCGTTTACCATCTTACCTATTTGATAAATTGTGTGCATGTTTTGAGCGTTGTTAATAGTGCACACATAGGAAACTATGTTAAAATATATGATAGTGGGGTTGTTCCACATTGACAAATACAGAGACTTTAAGTATGCATATAAGCTAGTTAGTTACTCTAGGTATTTCCAATTAATTTTGGATTGGCACCTCGCTTAGGTTGTATGCATTACTAGTTTGTTTATGACCCAATATTAAATTTAAGAGTTTCCAATCTAACTTAACATATTAGATATGATGGTATAGAATTAGCAAATTTATGATGTTTGAAATGGATAATTAAAATTTTAGAAAAATTGTGATGTTTGCAATGAATAATTAAAAGTTTCGGGCATCTTCGTTTCTAAATTATTAGCTATGAAATAAATATTTTGCTAACTGTATGTTCCTACAGCGGTAATTTTGTACAGAATCCAGGCCTAATCTATCATTTTTTCTACTTTTGTGCATAATATTATTCCATGAGCTTACATTTAAAAATTTCAGGTACGTTCATTGCTTGTATCTTTAGAAATCAACACATATTTATCAAAATTATAATGTTTTGGTAAGTACGCCAATGAATCAATTTAATCAGTCATTTATCATATAATTAGTGACCCCATCAGTTATCAGTTATAGGGCATAGCCCTTCAGTTACTCGTGGGGCTTCAGGTCAGGTCCCGATTGGCTTGGCATGTGTATACCTATCTTCAGATCGTAACAGTTACCAGGGGTTCACTATCAGATAATAATTGACAACGCAGTTTTATATTCATCTTATTCCCTATGTTTAATTAAAAATGAATTGCAATACGGGTCCAACCAGTTTTTGTTCTATGAATGCATGTACTGAGCTTCGACTCACATTTCGAAATGTTTTCATGTTTTGTTTCAGGAAAGTGTTCAGTGGATCGCCATCAGGTAGGCAGAACAGCGAAAGATGATAAGTGAGCTGGAAAATCTTTGTGGAATGGGGGTCTATTATCGTTGAGATGTTATAACTCCGTATTATGGAACATATTTTTGTGTTGAGACTGTATATTTTATCATAATTTTATATTTTGGCGTAATCCTTGACATGTTTGTATGGTTTTGAAGTTAGAACAATTTTTATATTTATCAAAATGGTTTGATAGGTTGTGATGGTATGAATGCCTTTGATGGTAAATGTTGTTTCTTACGACTCAGTTTATCATGTACAAGTAAAGCCTTGTCCTTGTTCGGACGACGGTAACGCCTAATCATTTAGGTTATCATTTCTATCTGGGGAAAACTAGTGAAAGAAATACAAACAGTGATTGATGTACATTTGGGGCGTTATAGATTTGGTATCAGAGTCAGGTTGAGATTTCCTTTGTGGAATGTGGAGTTTAGAAATAAGAAGGTGAGAATGGTGGGTAGTGAGGGTCACGTTATACTGCTAGAATGATATTAGAAGGGTAGTAATACTAATAGAAATGCAAGTTGCTTACATTTACGTGTTTCTTAGTTATGGTTATGTATGCTTCTTATATATGTCTTTTCTTTGTTAGATGGACCCTTATGCTGTTAACTTGATGTCGGGTGCATCTATAGCTGCTCACATTGCACTGTTGCATGCTAGTATAGAGGTCTATGCACAGGACCCTTTCTCTGAGTTCCACAGTACTACGGTTTGTGGACATATACTGTTGTGGCCCTTACCCGTAGTTCATCCGTGGGTGGAGTTTAGGATTCGTTATCATCACTATATGGTAACAGGGAACCCAGGATAGGATGGGCCTAGGTTTCAGGCCCAGGGGACATGGACTACTCTTGCTACGGAGTTGTTATTGAGGGAAGAGTTCGATCAGAGGGGGATCACCATAGAGACGCTACAACATGTCTTTCCGCTACATCAGACGCCTCCCCCACCTGCAGCCCCAGCGCCAGCATAAGGGCCACCCTTCCCGCCCGCACCAAGTACCCCACTAATGCCCGATAGTCCTGGGGAGGCTCACGTGGTGATAGACCTCCCCGACACACCAGAGGTAGTGGTGATTAGTTTTGGGGATGAGGGCCACCAGGGAGAGGATGATGATCCCGAGGAGGATCAAGACATTGACGAGGTGGTGGTAGAGCAGCAATGGGGACAGGAGGTTGATGAGTTGATGGTGGAGTTACGGGATGAGCATGAGCAACAGGTTCAGCAGGAGGTTAGGGATGTCGAGTCAAAGGCATCTACTAGCAGCTTCAATTTAGGCGAAGAACCTGATGATGAGTCTGACCTGGATTACGATCCATCTAGGGATCGTTAGGTGGGTCTAGGAGTTAGTTGTAGTAGTTTTCTTTTGAACCCTGTTTGTTTTTAGTATGGTTGGTTATGATGGTTATATTTTGTATAAGATATGACATTGTATATAGTCAGTTAGATCCTTTCCGACTGTCATGACATGGTCTGCATATCTTTTTGGTTATGTGACGGACCTAGTATCTTGGGGCTAGTTAGTATTTGAGGTTGAGTTACGAGTTAAAACTGACTTTGCCTAGTCAGTTAGATGTGGTATGTTTTGCTAATCATGTGTATACATAAGCAGTTATGTATGTCAATAAGCAGTTATGAAATGATAAGCTTTGCGTTGTTCAATAATCTTTGAGTTATATTAAATGTGTTTGTTGGGCATGCTTATCTTATATGTTTGAGTATTCCAGTGATTGAATTGTTTCGTTTCATGTATAATCAGAATGTCCAAATTAGTGCACAACAATGAAGAGATTCATATAGAAGAAATCTCGAATCATGATAAGGGATTAGGTGATCAAGCCTCCCATCATGTGCTACCAAATTTGGGCCAAATGCCACTGATTCCTTCTGAGTTAGCTCACAATAGTGGGGACCCGAACTACTGGTCGGCCTTAGTAGCTAAATTGATGAAGCGGATTCCCTATGTACCTACTGAAGCCCCTCCTAAAAAGGATAAATTAGTGGATAGGGTGGCACGATGCAACCCTAAAGTTTATGATGGATCTTATGATCCAGTTGTACTGGAGGAATGGATAAGAGGAATGGAGAAAATCTTTGCAGTGGTAGAGGTGCCAAAAGGAAAGAAAGTAAACATTGGGACGTATTATTTGACCAGTGAAGCTGACATTTGGTGGAATACTGTTAAGGATAAGCTCGTAGGGCTTGACTTTACCTGGAATAAATTCCTGAGTGAGTTAAGGGCAAAATTCTACCCAATTGTGGTCCAAAGGCAAAAGGAGAAAGAGTTTATGGAGCTGAAGATGAGTGGCACCATGACCGTGATGCAATACGCCAGTAAGTTCACCGAATTATCTAGATTTGTTCCTGAGTTTGTATCATCTGAAAGGTTGAAAATGAGGAGGTTTGAAGAGGGTTTGGCATTCTATATTCGGAATCAGTTAGCTGGACAACCAATTTTGACTTACCAAGAACTATATGAGCGAGCGGCTAAAGTGGAACGAGTCAAGACGGAGTTGAGAACACTGAACCTAATCAACAAAAAAAAGGGGGTTTGAGCGAGGGACTCCGAGTGAGAGTGTGAACCAGAACCAAAAGAAACCTACTCTTGTTCCCCTCAAGAGCCATCTTGTAGGCTCGACACACCTTGTGCGAAGTGTGGCAGAACAAATCACACCACCCCTGAATGCCAAATAAGAACTAATACGTGCATGTGGTGTGGAAGCTCTGAACACCTGATTGCTGCATGCCCCCGAAGGATGAAGGTTGTAGACAAAGGGGCAGCAAAACCCTTGGCCCCACCTCTGGTATGGTAGTCACTGGAACTCTCTTTTTAAATTCAAAGTCATTTTGTGTATTATTTGATTCGGGTGCTAGTCATTCATTTCTATCCATCCGATCTGCCATACAATTGAACCTGAAAGATAGAAGGATGGAAACTAATTATAGGATCAAGCTACCCAATGATTGTGTGTTTGACTGCCCTATCTCCTATAAAATTGTTCTCATTGCCATTGGTAGAACCACCTTCCCTGTGGATTTGATTCAATTCGATTTGTCCGATTTTGACATCATTTTGGGAATAAATTGGTTGCACACCTATGGAGCTAAGATTGATTGTGAGGAGCTTAAGGTGATTTTGAAAGATGAAAAGGGGGGAGAAGTATTCTTCTATGGGCAAAGAGAGGAAAAATCCTATCTCTTGATTTTTGCTATGAAAGCAAGTAAGCTATTATGTTAAGGATGTATGGGATATTGGTGTCATACTATGGACACCCAAGCAAAAGAAGGGGAAGCTAAAAATATTCTTGTAGTCTGTGAGTTTGATGATGTTTTTCTTGAAGAGTTACCAGGATTACCCCCATAAAGGGAAATTGATTTTGGAATTGAGTTAATCCCTTATGCCCAACCTATTTCCAAAGCCCCATATCGTATGGCCCCAACTGAGCTTAAAGAACTAAAGCTTCAATTAGAAGAGTTGTTGCAGAAGGGTTTTATTAGGCCAAGTGTGTCACCATGGGGTGCCCCAGTGTTGTTCGTAAAGAAAAAGGATGGAACCTTAAGGCTGTGTGTTGACTACAGGAGCTGAATAAGATCACCATCAAAAATAAATATCGTTTGTCGCGAATCGATGACTTGTTTGATCAATTGTAAGGAGTATGAGTCTTCTCTAAGATTGATTTGAGGTCAGGGTACCACCAACTACGGATTAAACTTGAAGACATCCCCAAGACTGCATTTAGAACTAGGTATGATCACTATGAGTTTACAGTGATGCCATTTGGCATCACCAATGCTCCCGCAGCTTTCATGAATCTTATGAACAGAGTTTTCAGACCCTACCGAGACAAACTTGTGGTGTTGTTCATAGATGACATTCTTATCTATTCTAAGGACATAGATGAACATGCTGATCATTTGAGGATGGTGTTACAAACAATGAGAGAGCATCAAATTTATGGTAAATTAACGAAGTGCAAGTTTTGGTTGGAAGAAGTCGTGTTATTAGGACATGTGGTTACAAAGGAAGGAATCAAAGTTAACCCCCAAAAAGTGAAGGCAATCATGGAATGGTCAATGTCTACCAATATCACTGAGATTAGAAGCTTTATGAGTTTAGCAGGTTACTATCGAAGATTCGTCAAGGACTTTTCAAAAATAGCTTCACCCATAACCAATTTGCTGAAGAAAGCGAACAAGTTTGAGTGGACTGAAAAATGTGATAAAGCTTTTCAAGAGCTAAGGCAGCGACTAACTACCGCCCCAGTCCTAACGCTACTAATGGAAGGCAAGGAGTATACCATCTATAGTGATGCTTCAAAGAACGGATTGGGTTGTGTTCTGATGTAGGAAGATAAGGTAGTAGCCTTATGCCTCTCGACAGCTTAAGCCTTACGAGAAAAACTATCCTACTCATAACTTGGAGTTAGCAGCCGTGGTCTTTGCGTTGAAAATTTGGAGACATTACTTATATGGAGTCCCATGCAAAATTTATACTGACCATCAAAGTTTGAAGTATATCTTCACTCAGAAGGAGCTCAACTTGAGGCAATGACGTTGGCTTGAGCTGCTTAAGGATTATGATTTGCAAATTCAATATCATCTAGGAAAAGCAAATGTTGTAGCTGATGCCCTAAGTAGAAAAGTGCAACATAGCCCAAATACTGTTGTAATTACTCAGTTGAATCTCTTGAAAGAACTTGATGACTGAGGAATTCAACTAGTGTCCCATGGGCAAGCACATGTTCAATTATCAGCACTTACCTTATAGCCTTCCATAGTGGAGGAAATCCGAGTGAACCAAGAAAGTGATCCAGAACTCCAAAGGATAAAGCAAAATCTAGATAGAGGAAAGTCTCCTGGGTTTGTAGTACAAGAGGATGGGACCATGCGATTCCAGAATCACTTATGTGTGCCCCAAAATAAGGAACTAAAGAAACAGATCCTAGAGGAGGCTCATAATACTCGCTACTCGGTGCATCCAGGAGACACTAAGATGTACAGAGATTTAAGGCAATACGTTTGGCGGAATAATATGAAAAAGGATGTTGTAGAATATGTAGACAAGTGCCTGACCTACCAGAAAGTCAAAGCAGAGCATCAGCGTTCCGTGGGTGAATTGCAACCCCTAGAGATTCCCACTTGGAAGTGGAATTCGATTTCAATGGACTTTGTAATAGGTTTACCCCTTTCTGCCTCGAAGAAGAATGCCATCTGGGTTATAGTTGATCGGCTTACCAAGTCGGCCCATTTTCTGCCAATCAGAGATACCTGGGGAGTTGAAAAACTAGCCCAATTGAATGTCACAGAGAAAGTCTGACTACATAGAATCCCCTTAAATATAGTATTG
This sequence comes from Selenicereus undatus, assembly GCA_017589665.1. Classification (NCBI taxonomy): domain Eukaryota; kingdom Viridiplantae; phylum Streptophyta; class Magnoliopsida; order Caryophyllales; family Cactaceae; genus Selenicereus; species Selenicereus undatus. The sequence continues at coordinate 76,830,937 of JACYFF010003369.1, forward strand.
GATAGGGATCAAAGATTCCAGACTCGTTATTGGCAAGCACTTCAAAAGGCCTTTGGGACCAAATTGAACTTTAACAGCTCTTATCACCCTGAAACAGATCGGCAAACGGAAAGAGTGAATCAAACTCTAGAAGACATGTTAAGAGCTTATGTATTAGAGTTGCAAGGGAAATGGAAAGATGATTTGCCTTTGGTAGAGTTTTCTTATAACAATAACTATCAGTCTACCATCATAATGGCCCCATTTGAGGCTCTATGTGGAAGAAAATGTAGAACCCCACTGTCCTGGAGTGATTTGGATGAAGCAGCATTGATTCTAGGCCCTGAAATGATCCAGGAAACCGTGGAAACAATAAGAAGGATTCGCGAACATATTAAGGTTGCCAGAGTCGAAAAAAGAGTTATGCGGACAAGAGAAGGAAGCCTTTGGAGTATCAAGTAGGCAATAAGGTTTTTCTAAAAGTATTGCCAACTAAGGGTATCAAGAGGTTCGGGGTGCGAGGCAAACTAAGCCCACGATATATTGGACCATATGAAATCATCGAAAAGTTGAATCTGGTAGCTTATCGTCTGGATCTGCCGGTAGAGCTAGAACACGTGCATAACACATTTCACATCTCTCAGCTTAGAAAGTATACCCCAGACCCAAACCACGCCATTGTACCTGAACCTATTGAAAATTTGAAATTACTGCGGGTTTAGTATATGAAGAGCAACCAATCCAAATACTAGATCGCAGGACTAAACAGTTGCATAACAAGCAGATACCTCTAGTCAAAGTGCTATGGTTAAATCATACCTCCCAAGAAGCTACTTGGGAGACCAAAGAGGAAATGAAAGCCAAATATCCACAATTATTTGAGGTAATCTTGCATTATATGGAAAAGTCATAAGTTTCAATGACGAAACTCTTTAAGGGGGGGAAGGTTATAATAGCGCAACCCTAAAATTATTTAATTATGTTCATTTAATTGTTTAATTATTTAATTATATTCATTTATTTAATTACTTCATGTTCATAATTTTTCTTCTCTCATTTCATTTATTTCATTTATTCACCCCAGTGAAAAAAATTTATTTGGGCCCTCACTTGGCAATTTGGATTTTAATTGTTTATTTAATCGATTAACAAAAACTTTGGAAGAATTGATAGTAGGCCCTAACGAGCTTAATCTAAGTAATTTATCTTGCTTTCCATAACCTTATAAAACTTTCATTTTGAGTTTTGTAAAAAAACGTTATCGTTACGAAGCGTTTTATTTCCGAACTCAATTTATTTTGGCCGTTTTGAAGCCCAACAGGCTTGCATATTAATCTAACTAATTATCATGGTTAATTTAAGCACAGTTAGTCTAAAAAGGTGACTTATCTAGTTATAAACTCGGCCAAACCGTTTAGATAAGTCAAACAAACACAACTTACTCACAAACTCCATTTTCTCTCTCTCTTCTCTCTCTAAACGTCCAGCCACTTTCAGCCCCTGTTTGTGGTGGTTTCCGACCAGCCCTGGTGGTTTTTGACCCCCCCAACATCCTAGTACCTCAAGCTATCATCCTCCATCATCAAAACCCCTAAACCTCATCTCCATCTCAACTTATTTACACTCAAAGTAAGTAATTGTGAAATTTGTTTTTGTTGGTTTTGATTTTTATCTTTGTTTTGATTCTTGTTTTGATGTTTTTGAGTGTTGATCATGATGTTTTGATAAGAAATAAGAGTTATTTTGATGTTGATCATGGTGGTGTTGAGGTTGGAGTACGCTAGGTTAGGGTTAACCTTTGATCATGCAAGCTTAATGTTAAAGTGTTGGATTTTGATTGTTCTATCTTTGATTTGGTCATCTTTTAATCTATTGGTGTTTATGTTGATGTTTTTGGTAATTTCACATGAGTTGGAGAGAGTCCAAGTTGGCCATAAACTAGGGTTTTGGCAAATAATGCATGATTTGGATTAATTTAGCCTTATTCTTGGTTTATGTGGGTGTTTGATTGAAAAATGATCTCTTTTGGATATGATTATGAAGTGAGTTTGAGTGTGGTGATTTTTTATCCTATTGGGATGGACCAAAGCTTTCTTACATGATTTTAAAGAATGGTTTAAGTTGAGAATTTGTGTGAAAAAGTGAGGGAAAAGCTAAAACAGTGAGGGCTAGGATTTTCAAGAAAACAGGACAGAGTTTGTCAATAAACTGGTAATGCACGACTAATCCAAAACTTATCATTTTTGGTGGGTATATAGTTCAGTGTGTTAAATTTCAAAGGGATCTTGAATCGCCTTAATCCGAGGTCTGTGGAAAAAGTTATGATCGTTTTACCAAAATTGCGTAGAATGGACCAAAATTGACATGCTTTGGTTTTGGCCTCATTTTGGGAATCCTATTGAGGGACTCAAGCTTGGTGTTCTAAATGAAAGATTTTTGGGACTTCCTAAGCTTTCTATATTGGGGTTTCTAGTCTCAATCCGAGGTTATATGAGTAAGTTATGCATCATTCTTCCTAAGCCCTTGTTATGCTTACTTTGCTGTTTCTAAATTATTAGCTATGAAATAAATATTTTACTAACCGTATGTTCCTACAACGGTAATTTTGTATAGAATCCGGGCCTAATCTATCATTCCTTCCACTTTTGTGCATAATATTATTCCGTGAGCTGACATTTAAAAATTTCAGGTACGTTCATTGCTTGTATCTTTGGAAATCAACACATATTTATCAAAATTATAATGTTTTGGTAAGTACATCAATGAATTAGTTTAATCAGTGATTTATCACATAATTAGTGACCCCATCAGTTATCAGTTATAGGGCATACCCTTCAGTTACCCTGCGACTTCAGGCCAGGTCCCGATCGGCTTGACAGGTGTACCCCTATCTTTAGATTGTAACAGTTACCAGGGGTTCACTATCAGAAAATAATTGATAATGCAATTTCATATTCATATTATTTCCTGTGTTTAATTAAAAATGAATTGCAATACGGGCTCAACTAGTTTTTGTTCCATGAATGTTTAACAATACAGGAATGCATGTACTGAATTTTAGCTCACATTTCGAAATGTTTTCATGTTTTGTTTCAGGAAAGTGTTCAGTGAATTGCCCTCAAGCAGGGTGAACGACGGAAGATGACAAGTGAGCTAGGAAATCTTTATGAAATAGGGGTGCATTATCATTGAGATGTTATAACTCCGTATTGTGAAATATATTTTGGTGTTGAGATTGTATATTTTATCAGAATTCTATATTTTGGTGTAATCCTTGACATGTTTGTATGGTTGTGATCTTAGAACAATTTCTATATTTATCAAAATGGTTTGATAGGTTGTGATGGTGTGAATTCCTTTGATGGTAAACGTTGTTTCTTATGGCTCAGTTTATCATGTACAAGTAAAGCGTTGTCCTTGTTTGGACGGCGGTAACACCTAATCATTTAGGTTATCATTTCTATTTGGGAAAAACTAGTGAAATCAATACAAATAGTGATTCATATACATTTGGGGCGTTACACTTGTCATCAGAGATAAAAACCCTCAAGTCTTCAAAATTAAAAGTCATCAAAATCAAGACTCTTAAGTCTCCCAAGTTCAAGACTCACAAGTCTTCAAAGACGAAGGCTCTCAAGTCATCAAAATTAAAGACAACTAAATATCCCAAGTTCAAGACTCACAAGTCATCGAAGACAAAGACTCCCAAATCATCAAAATTAAAGACAATCAAATCTCCTAAGTTCAAGACTCACAAGTCATTGAAGACAAAGACTCTCAAGTCATCAAAATTAAAGACAACTAAATCTCCTAAGCTCAAGAAGACTCACAAGTCATCGAAGACAAAGACTCTCAAGTCATCAAAATTAAAGGTAACTAAGACTCTCAAGGGCAAGACTCTCAAGTCATCAAAATTAAAGCTCCAAGTTGCCAAAGATGAAGACTCCCAAGTCTTCAAAGTTTAAGACTCCAAAGTCATCAAAAGTAAAAACTCCAAATACATCCAAAGCAAGACTCCTAAGTCCTCAAAGATAAACCCTCTGAAGTCATCAAAGTTGAAAACTATCAAGTTATCAAAAGTCTAAGACTCTTAAGTCTTTGAAGATCCTAAGTCTTGGAAGTTCAAGACCCCAAATCATCGAAGTTGCTGACTCTCAAGCCATTGAGCGAACATTGTGTCATCTAAATAGACTTTAGATTGTCACTAAAGTGGTACACTCTTAAGTCATTAAAGATCATAAGCCTTAAGTCATTAAAGCATGTGACCCTCAAAGGCTCTAAGTTAGCTTTTGCATTATTTAAGTTGTAGACTCTTAGCACTCCTTTAAATTAGGGGCAATCGTGACATATGCCTCTTCCTTCAAGTTGGTGATAATAGTGTTGGAGCTTCCTTGTTCAAGTTGTCCACCTTCTCTTTCAAGTTAGCATTAATGACAACGTAGGCCTCTTCCTTCAAGTTGGTAGCGACAGCAGCATAACCTCTTCCTTCATGTTGGCAACGCAGGGCTCCTCCCTCAAGTTGGTAGAAATAGCGCCATAACCTCCTCCTTCATGTTGTCGACGTAACCCTTATCCAAGTTCGGAGCTTGACTTTAGTGAGCTAGGTGTAGGCCTGAGTTAATTGGGTCCTAAAGTGGCGGGGACTACTTGAGGTTGGTTTCACAGAGCAACGAATACTGCCCACTCTTATCAGTGGAAGGATAACGAGTTGGTGTCATCCAGATCCAAAGGTACGTGCACATTTCTTTTCGGAGAGCCTGCTCATAAGAACTCCATAGTTAAACGTGCTTGATGTGGAGAAATCTTATGATGGGTGGCTTCCTGGAAAGTTTCTCAAGCAGCGTGTAAGCGAGGACGAAGCACACCGGAAAGGCTTGTGATGATTTGTGAGATCAGTCAACGATCCTTGAAGTAGTTCATGGTAACTATTCATGACCCGAGAGGGATAGAGACATTATACCTCCATCTTTATAATATGGAAAGTCACTCGAGGCGGACTCACACGAGCAAGCCATCCAAGGGTAAGAAAAATAGGGAAAGTCACTCAAGGTGGACCCATTCAAGGATGAAGGGGAAAAAAAAACCTTTCGTATTGCTTGTGGCAAGTTATAGAGAAAATGATCCATTTAGTCCAAAGTTTTAAGCATCCGACATTTGAAATAACAAACCTAAAAAAGCATGAAGGGGAAAAAAAGAGTTGTACGGTTGCTTGACATGTGCAATATAGCTTTAATCAAGTTGGTCACATAGGCAATGCAGATCTCCTTAGGAGATTCAAGGTTAATAAGTTGATGTGCCCAAAAGGGTTAAACATTTAAAGGTTAACCGATAATCAAGTCAAATTCACTTTTGAAGGATTTTCACCTTTGTGGAAGTTCAACTTATGAGGATTTAAGGTTAAACCATTAACCAGTTGATGTACCTAAAAGGATTAGACATTCGAATGTTAACTGATATTAAGTCAACATTCACCTTGTGGAGAATTTGCGCATTTGGGAGTTCGCCCTAAGAGGATTCAAAGTTAACCCGTTGATATACCCAGAAAGGTTATGTTAGACATTCAATGGTTAACCGATATTTAAGTTAAAACTCACCTTGTAGAGAATTTTCGCCTTTAAGGAAGTTCAACTTAAGATGATTCAAGATTAACCCGTTGATATACCCAAAAGGGTTAAACAATCAAAGATTAAGCGATAATCAAGTCAAATGTACCTTGTGGAGAATTTTCGCCTTTGGGAGTTCGCCTTAAGAGGATCGAAGTTAACCCGTTGATATACCCAGAAAGGTTAGATATTCAAAGGTTAACTGATATTAAGTCAAAATTCACCTTGTGAGAATTTTCGCCTTTTGAAAGTTCATTTTGGGAGGATTCAAAGCTAACCCGTTGATGTACCAAAAAGGATTATATATTCAAAGGCTAACCACAACATCTTATTGCATGCTTCGGCATAAAATAAAGTGCTAGCCATGTTACACAAATTTTCCAGACGATCTTATACCCAAAGTTTTAAAAAAGGTGGGTTGAGACAAACAAGCGAGAAAGATGCAAATTTTGGTTCAAACCAAAACAAAAAACAAGAGGCATAATCGATTTCATGATATGAAAATTGGGATTACAAAGATTATATTGCATCAAGGCATTGATCAAGTATCATTATGTGGGAACCTATGCAGCAAAAATTTTTAAAAAAAGGAAAAGAAATTGAATAAAAAAAAAGAGGAAGGGAAAAGAAAGTGAATAAAAAAAAACAAAGGAAGAGGAAAAGAACGCTGGGAAGCGGGTGAATGCAACCAAATTACCTTAAAGTGTTGCTTCAAAAGGCAGCTTGCCTTTACGGCTTGCTTGAACGAAAAATTTAGTTGTTTAAGCATATAATCAAGGGCGAAGCCAGGATTCAAAGTAAGGAGGGGAGCTAGATTAATAATACACATAATATAAACTTTAATAGTTCTAAAAATGAAGTGTCGTAGCTACTACATTTAAGAAAACTGTCCTCAACGAGATCTCATATTTTGAAAGTAAAGTATGATATAATTGTTCGAGAAGGATTAGTAAGCTAAATATAAACAAGGGAGCAATTACAAACAAAATTAGCCCAACTTTAAATCTTCAACCAAGAAGACAATTAGGTTAAAATTCTTATTTTTCAATTCATGAATCATGAGTAATTCACTAAGTTAATCAATTATTTAACATGAATCTAACTAAAATCAGTAAAATAAATATAATTATTTACAAAATAACAAATTTTGAAACAAAAATTGAAAATTTTTGGGAGTTTCCTCAAATTGGGATTTGGAACTTATGAGCAAAGCTGGGGAAGAGTGAAGGCGGCAGCACAAGTGACGTCGGCCACTGGGCTAAGCAGAGAGTGAGAGAGAGTGCGTGGGAGTTGGGATTGGTGGTTGTGGCTGGTGGCTTCGTCACTGCGTGAGTGTCTGAGGAGGAAAGTAAGCAGACACTAGAGAGCCGAGAGGCAGGGGCGAAATTAGAGAAAATAAAAGGGCAAAACTCACAAAAACAAAAACACACAAGGCGAACCGTAGAAGGAGAGTCACGAAAGTCGAACCCGTGACCCCTAAAAACAATTAAAAAGCAGCCCACCATCTTACCAGGCGCACATTTGCAAAATACATGAGAACTAATTGATATATATCTATTTTTTTAATCGACAAAATATCTCATATTTATTTTTTTTCAAAAAAGCTAGGGGGTCAATTGACCCCCTTGCCCCAACGTAGCTCCGCCCATGCATACAATACACATGAAAGATGATATTTGTCTCTTCAAAAGTGTTTAAAAAAAAGAAAAAGAGGAAAAAAGACAACGATCAAACTTTAGGAGAGCATACCTTTCTGTAGAATGTTACGTCCAGCTTTTCTTGTTGCATAATACTTCCATGGCTCAACCCTTTTAAATACAAAATTTAGATGTACGAAATCTTGAAATATTTCCTCTCCTGTACAAAATTTAGCAAGAGGAAGATCTTTTCAATATCCTTACTAAATGTAGGGGTAACTAATTTGTAAAGAGAATGAAATAATATCTTCAACCTTCTTAAGATAGCAAATTACGTCTACCTTTGAATGTAGCGCAATTTTTTGGGTGTTGAGATAACATCAGACCCACGAAAAAAAAGAAAAGAAAGAAATTGACCAAGAGGATTGACTTGGATATTACGATAGCTTAAGCTACAAAAATCCTCTATCAACATTCAAGTTTCGAGACCTGATTGCTACTACACCCTCCACAATTGTGGATGTGGCCAACTCTTAGGAGGCATTTGTAGAATCCAAAATTTTTTAAATCAACTAACATCTATCATGTGAAATAATTAAATACCTTTATTTTGGCCAATTACAACACGCCACGTGTTAAACTAATTATGGCATTCCATTAAATTAAATATTTAATAAAACTGTATTGCGCCCAATTAAAAAGCACCACATGGCATGAATAATGTAGAAAACAAATGATTATTTCTTTTAATGGAGATAATGAGGAAAAGCCTAACTCCAACTTTTCTATAAAAATGAAGCTACTCCCCTCTTTCAGGGATCAGCATTTTAGAAGAACTCACAAAAGCTCAACAGTTTTTTTCTGGCAGAAAACAATAAGCACTCTAAGCACGTACCATCTAATTTCGAAGATCAAAGAAAACTCTTCTTGATTGGGATCAAACCTCTTAGGCCCTCTCTCAAGACATTCATTCAAGTTCATTTAAAGGAGCCAAATCAGTCAACTAAATTGATATACAAGCTAAAGGGCTCTCTTTAAAATACAAATTAGAGATTGAATAAGAGGACTTTTATTTGTTTACTTGTAACAAATATATAAAGATTCTACTAATATTTTTTGAAATCAATACAAATTAAATTTGTCTATATTTCTTGTCTTACTGATGTTAGACTCAAAATTTTTGTTTACACCATCAATTGGCAGCATTTAATGACTCGGGAATACATTTGAACATATATATGTTTGCCAATTATGAACAGCTTTTGTGTAATTTTTGCATCTGTTTCAATGAAACTCTAATTGTGCACTTTTATAGATTAATTCATCTATCAGAAGTACAATATGTTTCAAAGAGATCCCGATTTTGCAATTTTAAAAGGTAATTCATCAAACTTTTATAAGAAGCACAAATTAAATGTTTAGAGTTTGTAGTACCTAATTCTTCTCTTGTACGTAAGTGTTTCCCCTTGATTTTGTTCATCCATGGTAATGTATTTAGCAAAAATTGACCAGAAGCAGTAGGATTTGCTTGCTTTTGTTTGAATGTTTTAAATTTTTTGACAAATCTATTTGTTGTTGAACTTCTTGTAGAGATTCTAGTACTAAATTTCATCTTCTTTTCGATTCTGTGGATTAGAATTCATCCTCAGAGTAGAAGCTGTTTAGAGATCTAGCGCATGTTGGAGAGAAAGTGAGAGAGAGCAGGGTATGTAGCAAATTCTTATATGGACACATATTTGCGGATGCCATGTATATGTTGCTTGAGTTGTATTTATCAAATATAATTTTTACTATAAGTAAGCCTACGTGATTAGTGTGAGTATGTGCTCTCAAGACCATAATATAGTTTTGGAGTGGATATCAATAAGAGAACAAGCGATTTTTCCGATGTGAGTTGTTTTTCATTTTAATTTTTTTCAAAACTTGTATTGCCTCCGCATTAATTAACTTAGATGTTAGCTTGGTAGCATATGCTCCCAGGTCTATAATATATTTAATATTTTTACCTTGACGTGTGCATATTTTAGTAGTTTTTTTTAACCGCACATCTTTTAGTAGTAGTCGAGTACCAAGCAAAGCTATCTGATACTTAGGTTGCTTCTCCAATGAGAGATCGTGGGCTCGATGCCCATGACCAACGAAATTTCTTGTTCAGGGATGAAGGTGTACAAGGTCTCTGGGTTTATATTCCCATCCCGGCCCTTCCCATTCCGGGTTTGTTAGTCTTGTTAAGCACCTGAAATAGGGTGCAATAAAAGTCACTCACACTTATCCATATGAAGATAAAACACATACTTCAATAGATATTAGTGCAAATAACGACAAAAAAATTTAATTTTTTATTAAAAAATTTACTCTTAAAAAATGTAAATTGAGAGAAGGGTAGTAGTGACGTCTCTATACATCATCATAGCTAGCCTAGCCAACAACTGCATGCTCACCCCCTTTAGGATTTGTTCTTTTCATGAGTTATTCAACTTGAAATTATGTTATTTTATATCCTTTTATTATCTAATATTTGTTCAAAATAAATAATTAAATTAAAATTTTACTATATTTTTTTTATTTTGACAGAATTATAAAAATTTGAATAAAATGAATAATAAGTTTGCCAAAAGAGTTGGAAAGAAGGGTTTTGAATCAAGCGAGGAGGACAGAGGAAAAAAAAAAGGAAAAAGCAAATGGCCCCGCCGCCTAGATGTGGTCCCGCGGCCCATTGGCCCAGCTTCTCCTCATTCTCTTCTCTCTCATCGCTTGCCGAAGCCCAGCGTACCCGACTCCAGCTCTCCTCTCCTTTGTCCTCACTACTGGCCCACTCCTGTCCTTTCCTTCGGCCCAGTCTACCATCCCTCCTCCTCCTCCTTCTCCATGGGCATGTTCCATTCCTTCACTTCAGCCCAGTCGAGTTCTTCTTCTTCACTCATTCGTCATCACGCGCATGGCACTTGATTACCCGCCCCCCCCCCCCCCCAACTTAATTTATTTTCTCTCTACTCGCTTCTTCTCACCTAGTAATTTGGGACCTGCTTCTCCCTTGCTTCATTAAATCTCTTCTTCTTCAATTACTTTCAATTTATCTCTCTTCTTTCATCATCACCATTAATTCCCGACAAAATTACCGACCGAACATCAACACAAAGTTAAGTGAGTTTTGATATAAATTTTCAACTTGTTTAGTTAAATGGGTTGACCCATTTAACCTGTTTAATTAAACAAGTTAGATTTAGGTCGAAATTCACGACATGAAAAAGTATCTATTTAACCCAACTAATTAAATGGGTTAAACACGTCAACTCATTTTTCCATTCGTCATTTTTCTGTCTACCTTTTTATTAGATAATTAAGATACAAAAATTTAAAAAACTTGTGAATTATGAAGAATCGGGGGAGTTTTAGAGAATAATTGTTTAATGTGATATGTAAATTTAATTTTTAACACTCTATAATTACGTATTAATTGAAAAAATTAAATATGTAAATGGAAAATTAGGCGACTAAACTTAGCATGTTTATCTTAAACAAGTGAAGCATGTCAACTTGTTTAAAAATTAAATAGGTACAGCTCAAGGTTTTTCAACCCGTTTAATAAACGGGTTGGGTTTTAGTCGATAAATTCTCAACCCCTTTAAGTTCAACATGAATGCGAACTTGACCCGACCTGACCTATTACTCAGCTCTACTGTAGGCGGTTAGCTTGAGATTAATCCGAGAATTAAGGAAGCTAGGCATTCAAGAGAAAGGGGCTGGAAATACGAATTAAGAGGCTACAACAAGGTCGAAGAAGCAAGTAGCATAGCATAACTTAGAGCTTCTTTTATCATTTTGTTCTGTTTTATCTCCCAATTTTAGGTCTAAAAGTGTTGAACTTCGAATTAGTGTAATTGAATTCTAGGTTTTCAATTTTGAGTGAAGATTTTAGTTGTAGCATTGAATTCCAAATATTTGGTTCAAGAATTCAGACCTGGGCTTCTTGTTTCGCAAATTTGCTGCTCTATTTCATTCGAGTTTTCCGATTATTGGTTTGCTCATTCCCTTGGTTTGCCTTTTGCTTGCTTGCTATGGTTTATGGTATATATCATTGCCCCTGTTTCAATTTGCAGCGTGCCCTTATTTTCGTTCTTGGGTGTGGGCTTCCAAGTTTCACATGGCTAGTTGACAAAGGGAAGGTTGGGCAAGATTATCATCATGCGTTTCTTCAAGGTCCTAGCACAGCATGTATTCATTTTTAGTTATATACTTATTTTGCTTTATTTCATTTTCAGTCCTTATTAGTTGTAGTTTCTTTTAATTTCCTTTTGTGAATATTGTTTAGTATGTTGTCTAGTGTTTAACTCGATAATTATCTGAGTCTCGTTATGTCGCAAATTTAGCATATTAGATTATTAGGAATGATCTAATTTCAATTCATCTATGTGAATTGACACTTGTAAGTGCTACAAAAATAAATCATACTCTTGTAAATTTTACAACATGAGTAGATGGAGGGCTTCCACCTCCTCTCATTTCCTCCTCCTCTACTCCTTCCCATTTTTTATCCTTTTTTTTCCACTATTTAAAAAAAAAAAATTCCATTCCTTATCATTTCTCACTATTTCTCCACATTATTCATTTCTATCATTTTCATTCTCTAAAAAAGAATTTCTCATTCTTTCGTATTATATACCATTCCTTTTTATACCATTCCATACGTTCCTTCACCCTTTTTTTTACTTCTTCCCCATACTTGACATTCCTTTTTAGGACCTGTTCGTTTTTAGCATTTTGCACATATTACATGCTTCAACATGTTCGAAGCTGCTCAAATCTGCTAATTACTAATCAAAAATGCTTCAACCTGCTCCAACGTCATAGAGAGAATGTTTGGAGTATTAAAGAACACTTGGAAAATCTTAAAGAACAGAATGCCTCTAGTGAGTAGAGAACGATGAGTTGATATAATTATATCATCTTGCGCATTACTCAACTTCATCCGAATGCATGAAAAAGGGATACTAATTTTATCGAGACTAGCAAACATTACAACCATCCCCAACATTGGGTTGTATGATGCACGAAACAAGTAAGCAATGGATGAATGTAGAGATACAATAGCTAATATGATTTCAATATCGAAAAACAATAATTACAATATATGTTAATTTTAATTATGAAGAAAGACATATGATTATCATAGCCTAACGTTTGATAATGTATTACGATAACATTTAATTTTTTTTGTTACATTATTTTCTAAATCTATTATACAGTAATTGTTATAAAAATATGATGTATTCAATACAAATTATCATCGATAATCTTGACATTAGAAGAATCATAATAAAAACGCTCCAAAATGCTTCAACTTGCTTCAAACCTGCTCTAATTTGCTCCTACGTACACCTATCCACTTCTACCTACTAACTGCTAGTCAAATATACTCTAAATTATTTCAATCTGCTTCAACTTACTAACAGCTCTTTAAAAAAAAAAAAAACGGATATGCCCCCATTTGACATCCGTTTCTTGCGGGGAAAAAACTACGCTTCATTGCTTTTTCCACCCACGCAAATTAAACATTAGTCCAAAGCAGCAGCCAACGGATGCATGCATGAGCCTGAAAATTCATTCCACCTCTATTATTAAATTCAACTTAAATTTCATGGGTCGTACCAAAAACCTCATCCCCATTTGTAGCCCACAGAATTTGCAGGAGAAAATTAAAACCCATTACAGGGAAGCAGACACCTGACCCACCACAGCACCACGTGTCCTTCACGCTTCTCCATTTCATCAGATCAAAGTCACCAGTACAACAGCATGTAAGCGTCCTTTCAATTTTAAACTTCTACATGCAATGCATGTCATCAATGTGAACCAACGACGTGATGCGCTGTTCAGTACTACACGGCAACGTAAATTGTAAAGCAATCCCGCGGCCTAAATTATTGTGAATAGTAATTTTTTTTTCCATTCAGTGTCCACACGTAGTGTGAACCGATCCCTCGTATAGTACTGATAGTTACAAAACCATTCACACCAGAATAAATAAACTTTTTTGAAAAAACGTGATAGTGGAGGAAGTCCTTCTAGGGACAAAAGACACAGGGCTAAAGAGAGAGCCAAAAAAAATTCTTCCGTGTATAATCTTATATAATCCCAAATGTTACCAGTTCTCATACGTAGACCAAATTAAATAATATAATGCAAGTAAAAGTTCCTAGATTCATAGGGATATAGAACAGCATATAAGTTATCATGCTTGCTTGGATCTCCTTAATTAATTCGTCAGTTGTTATATCATATAATTTAAAGTATAGAATTATTTTGTACTTTTTTAAATCAAGCTTAAAAAACATAACCACAACTCAGTAGAATACAAGCAGTGTAGCTAAAAAAGCACATACTAAAATGTAAATTATCCCTTTTGCTTGCAGTCTTGTATGAGTAGGAGATGGTAGATTAGTTGGTTAAAGATTAGCATTTAATCATTGTCACGTCCATGGTTCAAAGCATGGCAACATTAGTTTGCTTTTTCTATAATTTTTTTAATCTTAATTCCCCATCCCCCCCCCCCCCCCACCCACAACATTTGCTTAATTTTTTTAGAAATATATTACATTAGTTAAATTGTGCTTTTTAATGAAAATTGTTCATCAAAAACTATTTATTTAATAGTGATCTATTATTTACCAAAAACTAACACATATTTACTAAAGAGTATTTTATGATTCATTAAAAACTAACTTATTTTTCACCAAAATATTTTGAATGATTTGTCATCTACAATTTATTTAGGATTTATATTTTTAAAAATTTCTATCCTATTTTTTTGCAATATTTGTCTAGTTTTTATAATAGATATTGTGCGAGGCAATGTTGTTTTGAATCAATTTTGGCCCCAAATTTTTTTTCAGTAATTGATCTATTATTCACCAAAAACTAACCTATTATTCACTAAATAGCATTCTATCGAACATTAAAAATCAACCTAATATTCACTAAAAAATAACCTATTGCAAACTAAAAATTAATCTATTGTTCACTGAAAATTTAAGTATTATTCAATAAAATTTAACCTGATATTCACTAAAAGGATTATCTATTGTACACGAAAATCAGAAGGAATATTCAAAACTTTTACGTGAAGACTCAAACTCATGACCATCATTATGTCACCGTCAGCCTTTAGCAATATGCCAATTGCCAACTTATGTGATTAGTTGCAATGAATTAACATGTTAACAATTACGGTAAATACATGAAAGCCGCACACGCGCCTTCCAGCGCGTGTCTACAAAGGAAGTGCACAATACTCTTGTATCTGAAGGTTTACAATACAATTTGCCATTTGGAAAGCATCGATCATATCGAATTTACGTCAAAGAAACCCACTGTAAATCTATGTTGAGCTAATTCATACTATCTAAAAGCAAGTCTCAATCATAATTACATACATCCTCATCAGTTCGTGACGATCTTTTTTGGGGGGATATAGACAGAGAATGCATATAATACATTACATAAGATAGAACATGCAAGCTAATTAGGCTAATTGGAAAGAGCATTATGACAAATTAAGCAGAGAAAATGAAGGAAGAATTAATGATGTGCATGTTAAAGTTGGAGGGGGAGAAAGCCAAAGAGAAGAGGAGAGCCAAAAGCAACACCGGCACAAACAGCAGCACCGACGGCGGCGGAGGAAGCGGCGGAAGAAACAGCGGCAGCACCACCAACGACGTCGTTACACCTGCCATCACCACCGCTTGTTTTCTGCTGAACAAGAACATTGAATCTACTCCTATGTATTCTTTGCTTGTGTTTCTTCTGATTTTGTTCTCTTAAGATGTCATGATCTCTTGTGTGGGTGTGTGTGCCTGAGAGAGAGAGAGAGGGAGAGAGAGAGGGGGGGGGGGGGGTCTGAGGTTTTTACTTATAAAGGGAAGCTGGAAATTAAATGTTGAGCAGGAAAGTAAAGGAGGGAGGGGAAGGAATAAATACGGTTTGGATTTACTGATGAATGATGATGGTCAAGCCGATAATCAATTTGCATTGATGAACCAGAACCACCCTTTAAAGGTCAAGCTTTCAATTTTCAAACAATACTTCCAGGATGGCAAAAAAGTTCATCAAAAATAAATTAAGAAAAGAAATACCGAATACATGTATATAATGGGTGTTATACTGCTAGAATTCTTGATAGAAGGACTACGTAATCGTTGTATTACTTAGCATTTTAAAAAAAATGATAGGTGTCGAAGCACAAACCTATTTATGGCCTTTTAATTGCAAAGTATTAGTTTAAATTTTTAGTTCAGATATTTCTTAAATATTGTATTACAATTTTTCTTAATAGGGGTACCAAGTTTGAAACTCTGCATGCATCCACATATATTGATTTAATGTGTAAGGTCAATAGGAGCTTTGCAATTACCACACTTCGATTCAAGCCAAAGACTATTGGTGTGATGGGCATGTTAGAATATAAATATATTCTTGGACCTCCAACTATCCACTTAAGCTTATGGGTGAGATTGCTCTTAAATAATCAATATAATTTTTTTTCCTTTGATCCTTTGTTGGTTCAATTCAAGTTATATATTAGTACTGTATGCAGTAGAGCTCCTTCACATTATAAGTTTTCTTTATTCATAAGTCATAAATGTCTTATACTAAAAATCAAAGTTAAACTAAACCCAATTTTTCAATAAATAGAAGTATGTACACTTGTCCCTTTCTATGCCATTTGCGTGGCATAGTATATTTTTATGTTTTTAATCTAATTAATATCAATTTTCACATTTGTAAACATGTAATAAATTAATATTTGGAATCCTAAACAAATAATTAAACTCCTGCACACTCAATTTGAATGCATGAAATTTGCATAGCATTAAGAATAAATAACAAAAAAACAATGGATCCTATAGATATGAGGAAAATAATGTAAGACTTGCTAAAATCATATA
This sequence comes from Selenicereus undatus, assembly GCA_017589665.1. Classification (NCBI taxonomy): domain Eukaryota; kingdom Viridiplantae; phylum Streptophyta; class Magnoliopsida; order Caryophyllales; family Cactaceae; genus Selenicereus; species Selenicereus undatus. The sequence goes on from JACYFF010003369.1 coordinate 76,847,101, forward strand.
CTGTTGTTCGCAAAAGATCGAAAGTAAAAACTCTTTCCGTATAAGGAAAATATTAAAGGTGAGAGAGGGTCATAATTTTAAACCTCAGTCACTTAAATGGAAAAAGTTTGAATTCAAATCCAGTATTATATTCAATGGAAAATTGTCAAATAAATGTGCATTATCTCACTAAATGCATGAATTATATAAGTAGCAAATTGTCCAACAAACCATGGGCGAAATTCTGTGTGTCTTCCCTGGCTAGCTAGCTGTCTACTTAATTGTGCAATTTAGGGACCACTTGATTTGCACTAAAATCCAACTGGGGTTAATTATTAGCCGTGGCTAGAGAACTACCCACCTCTCTTTCAAGTTGGACTCTCCTGCTACAATAGCTTATCGATATGAGAAACAAAAGAAAGACATTATTGATCACACAAAAGTTACAAAAGAACGTAAAAAATAAAAGTTAATAAGGTGTACTATTGGTACGTACGTATGATTTGAACTCATAATTTAAAAGCTAACAAATGTTCATGTAGTATTTTATGACGACCAAACCTGATAATTAGAGAAGGACTAAACCACATGTACAGTTCACTTGCTAATCTGATCCATCCACGATGCTTCGCTAATTTCTCTTCCAAAATCAAGTATTTTTAGGCTTCTCCATGTGCGTCTCTAAATTTTTTTTTCTATACATTTAAATTTAAGTCTTCTGCAAAAGATATCGAAAATTATCACCACTATTTTCCCCTCTCTACTTGCTCGTAATTCTAGTTATGGATAAACTAAATTAAAATGCTTACACCTATTAGTCCTCATATATACATATACATTGTTTGGATGGTTTACCATATCATATTATATTATATATATATATATATATATATATATACTATAAAACTGAATAGATTAATATATGATTGACAATTGTTGCATCACTATTGGCTTTTTTTGCTTAATTTCAATTAGCTTAATATTAATTGTTAGTTCTAAATTAAAATAATAATATTAATAAACATTTAATGTACGCTTTTACTCAAATAAGATTTAAACATTAAAAAAATTTACTATTAAATTTTAATTTGTGAATTGTAATAATTGAAGATTTATGTACTCTATTATTTATAGGGTTTGAGAGGCTAAAAATGGCTTTGGAATGTAATAAAATAAGAATGAAAGTATTGATATTTTACACAATTATTTTGGTGATTACGAACATTACATAAAGGATAATAGTAAATCAATGTAAATTATTATAGTTATACAATAAAAACAATGTTACTAGGCACACTAAAAAGGCACAAATGCACAACATATTAACGTCAACAAAGTAATGCACAATTATTGTGTATGCATACAAAACTAAAGCATATGTGAAAAATGAAATATATTATAATATTACGATTAGAGTACAAATACCATAAAAAGATAATAACACTACAAAACTTCAACACAAGCTCGTACAAAGCACGGGATGCACCTAGCATTCTTGAAGAATGGAGGTGAATTTATCGTATGTCTTTAGGAAGCTCCTACTTTGCTATTTAGGTAAATTTGTTCATTCATCATTGAGCAACTCACTATTTCGCTAACATAGGCAGAATGCGAGAGCGATACGTAGAATACTACTAGCCACTAAGCCTGTGCTTCGTACATGTTGTTTTAAAATTTTAGTTAAAATATTTTTATAGATACTATAATTAATATTATGATTTAAATTTTTAGAAATAATATTATTGGCAATAATTTATTTTCTTTTTCTCTTCATAAAAGTAGGTGAAATGACGCTCTTCATTATTATGACTTTAAATTATATATTGTTTTAATTTTTATTTTAAAATATAGTCTCAATAAATGTTTAAGAAATACGTGTCACAACCGCATCGTTTGCACTCAATTTTATACATAAATATATGATGATATATAATACCTCACCAAAAATAAGAAAAAATACCGAAACCCATGGTTGGAGTCTAAAATTCGTGTGAAAACCTATAGAATAATCATGAGCAATTTTCATGGAAATATATACATTATGGTTTCGCCTTACAAACAAACTAGTGAAAAACAGTACATAAGATCCAAGACTAGTGTCACACTCTCTCGCCTTCCTACTTGCTAACTAAAGGAGATCTCCTGTTGGCTTAAGCAAGGATTTGCCACAGATAAGTGATAAAGGTACGTGAAAACAACAAAGTAGTTGGTGGGGTTCATGCATGGGGATAATTTTGTTAAACGTTGCTTGCAGATTTTGCAAAAACAGTGGGTGGTTGTACTTTAATTTGAAATGTAAAATATGAACACTAAACTGATTTTGTTTCAATATATACTTGTGTGAAGAGGTTCTCTCCGATTTCGTAAAAACAGTGGGTGGTTACTGATTTTGTTAAAGTGAGAAGCTACGACGTAGTAAGGCTACGACATTTCTAATTGCTTGCGGATTTTGGGGCGAAAAGGTGAAATATGAAATCATTATCTTTTCAGCTTCGCAAATATTGGATGAAGATTTTCTTGCAGATATTAGGACCCGTTCTTTTCGTTAGTCTTTTTCAATTTATCTACTTCAACTAATTTCAATACACTTGAATAAAAAATATGAACTTCAACCCACTTCCTTCAAAATTTTATTCTTACAATTTTAACCAACTTCAAAAAATATACCAACTTCAAAAAAATATACCAATTTCAACCCACTTCAATCCAATTCAACAAAAAAAAAATAAACTTCAACTTACTTCAACCAATTTTACGCTTTTACCAATTGCAATTTACCAACAAAAATAACGGGCAGTGGTTTTCCAAGTACGATTTTATCGATCAGAAAAATTCCTTTTTTTGATAAAATTCTATTCCATGATTTTTCTTTTGTTGGGGCGGGGGGGGGGGGGGCCGGGGAAGGGTTCTGTAAAATTAATGGTCGACGAAACATTGAGATATATACCAATTGTAGAAGCAATTATAATTGCAGATTTAAAGGAAAGTTAGAATCAATTGATTCAGCCAAAAATAACTTTAAAAATGTTATACATTAACAATAAGGGCTGCTTTTTAGGGTTGAGGTCTAAGTGTTATGTGAGATCCTCTGACCAAAAATTTATTGTAAAACAGACATTTTATTATATACATTTGTTTTTGGATAAAAAACCAGACACTTTTAATAATAATCCATTTACATGTGACTCTGACAAAAGTCACTACTTAATGAATCTACTCGTGCATTACACTGCGATTTAGATCATTAAAAAAATGCAAAGGTTGATATCTTTTTTGAGTTTTTCTAATGTAAGAATTCAACTATTAGAAAATAAGTTTTGGACAAGATGAACCATTGTTATGTTGTTATGACTTGCTAAATTATAGTAATCAACTAATGAACATGTGTTGCAAAATTTGATTGGCCAAAGAAAAAAGAAAACACTTTTCCACTATTTAATGCAAACAATTATTTCCCCAAACAAATACTACCTGAATATACCGAATCTTAGATTTTCATTTTTCTTTCATCCTCTTCAATATATTATGCCATCTTTAATTTTATTGCAGTTAACGGGACCTATATAGGGCTCACAGAGGGCCTTGTAGAAGGAAAAAGGTTATGATTCCTTGTTGCAAATAGATACCGTTTTATGATTGGGTAAAACTCTTCGTTTCATAATTGTGTAAAACTTTGAACCTAACTAGGTGGATTATAGAGGGGCTAAAAAGTTATGAGCACATCATAAAACTTAGAAAGACATATGAGTACCATTTTGCACCTGCTTTGGACTGATAAAAGCTCTAAGAGTCATTAGGTCATAATTCGAGATAAAAACCCAATAAAGGCATTGACTGGGATAAATAAGCAGTTCGAATTGAACAGTTTGGGCCCAAACCTAAGTTCAATAAAACCTAGTCCAGCAGAACCCTTGAGTATAAACCGTTCATGCATGACTTGTTAAGGGAATAAATATCTAACCAATATTTCCTAAGTCTGCAGTGAACTAGTAAAGATCTTTGAGTTTGAATAAAATTGAAAACTAATCTATATGGAAAAAAAAATGAAATTCTAATTAAATTCATATGAGAGAACTGCCATAAAATCCTATATAAACAAGGCATGGTCAAGACCAAAAGTTGGTCAATGACATTTTCTAAAGCTAAAATATGCTTACTTTTCTCTCCAAAAATTCTCACTAACTTTAATATAAGAGGTTCTCAAAGAGGAGAAACCCTAGGTTTTGTAGGTAATCCTTGGATGGTGGCACAAGTTACTCAAGATTCTCAAAGAAGCTTAAAGACTCGATGTTGTGCTGAAACATAGTCACATGTTATGTCATTTTTATATTAAATATAATTATTAAATTTAACTTCTTTTATAGAAGAGGTTCTTAAATTTAACTGTTATGGAAGATAATAGAGTAAAATGAATTTGTAACTAAAAGTAGTTAGGCCCTTTTCGCCTAGATAAAGCATGTTCATTTCAACTTATTATAAGTACTTATCTTAAGTATTCATCAATAATTAAAGCTAAATCATATTTCTTACATAGAGTTTCAGCCCAAATTAGCCTCATCAATAAAGATAAATTATAAGTTACTTATGATAAGTTGAAAAGAATATGCTCTAACTCATACATTTAATCCACCAAACAAGAGCCCACATTAGCAATGCGGACAAACTTGATTCTAATAATACTACTACAATTTGATCTATCTTCTCCAGTTCAACATTATTTGTATATACATATATCCCCTACACGCACTTGCAAGCACACAAACACACACATCCCCTACACGCACGTGCACGCACACACATACACACACACACACACACACACACATACACATATGTAGTCTCTCACGCGCGCGCACACACACACACACACATATATGTATATATATGTATATGCATGTATGTATGTATGTATGTATGTATGTGTGTGTGTGTGTGTGTGTGTGTGTGTGTATATCTACATATATATGTATGTATGTATGTTTGTATGTATGTATGTATGTATGTATATGTAAGTACATATGTATATATGTATATATATATATATATATATATATATATATATATATAT
>JACYFF010003369.1:76877147-76894138 GCA_017589665.1 Selenicereus undatus
CCACTTATCAAAGTCAATTAAGCCAAGTCACATGAATCTCAAGGGTAATATGACATACAGCATGGGGTAGGGAAAACACAGATGGCAATGTTAGAGCGCAATTCACAAAAGTTCACACCATAACAAGCCACACTTCAACACACAACTCAACCAGATCAATCAATCATCACCCCTTGTGTTCTCTTCATAAGAGGAGCTTTCGCACAAATTTATTGAAAAGTAAAAAAACTAAGGAAAACAATAAAAGATATAAATGATAGTGAGAAGAAGGGTCAGAAGTAGTACCTGGAAAGCTTAGGGACGCCCAACTCGATCACTTCTCCTTTTGAGATGCAACATGTATCTTATATGCTCTAACATACATGCTCTATTAAAGGAAAGAAATGCAAAGATATCCTATGAAAACTATATGTCATCCTATCTATATGATGCAAATGCAAGTGATGTCATTCAACCAATACCCCAAAATCCACCATTCCACCCAACGAGCGATAAGCTCACCCCCCATCCTTGAGATTTTCATTGTCCGCAATGAAAACGACGCAGAAAAGGGCAAGGGAAGGAGGAAGGCAAGGAACGAAGAGGGGAAGGGGAAAGGGAAAGGGCGGGAGTGACACACGAATGCTTTTTTTTTTGAAGCGATAAATGCCTTGGGTTGCCTCCCAAGAAGTGCTTGTTTAAGGTCCTTAGCTTGACCCTTACCTCTTAATAGTAGACGGGAATGATGCGGGAGGTGGCCTAGGGAAGGTGTAATAATATGAAGTAGAATCCTCTACTTTCCCAGTACAAGTAGCAGCGGTTTTAGAATGAGTTGGGACGGCCGCAGAAAAGGTGGAAGAGCCGGCAGACAGCATGTGGGATTCCCCATTTCCATCAAATGTATCAACTCCGGGAGCAGCATCGAATGGGGAAATGGGGATCGGCGCCTCAGAGGGTGGGGGAAAAACAGGCGCTAAAAGCGGTGCAGTGGGAGGGAAACTGAAGTCCACCCTCTCTCTGCACAGTTGGAAAGATAGAGTGCCTGCCTGAACTTCGATCACTACCCCGGCAGTCGCAAGGAGTGGACGACCTAAGATGAGTGGGGCTGGAAAGTCCCCATCCATGTCAAGAACGATGAAATCGCAGGGGATGAGGAACTTGCCCACCTGGATCGGGACATCCTCCAGAATGCCGACAGGCTGCCTGATGGAGTAGTCTGCTAGCTGAATAGTCATGCTGGTGGGCATGAGGTCCCGTAGTTGCAGCTTCTTGCAGAGATAGAGCGACATGAGGCTCATACTGGCGCCCAAATCGCAAAGGGCTCTCTCGATCTGCATATCCCCTATGCAGCATGGGATAGAGAAACTGCCGGGATCCTGCAGTTTTGATAGGGATCGCCTCGGTAAGAGTGAGTTGCAGGATCCGCTGATAGGGGCCACTGAAGCGTCCCCAGGTTCTCCCTTCTTGGATAGGAACTCTCTCAAAAATTTCAAATGAGTAGGTGCTTCCTTGAGAGCTTCCAGGAAGGGGCTACTGACATAGACTCGGCGTAAGGTTTCTAGGAATCGCGCGAATCGAGACTCAAGCTGAGATAGCTTGGACCATGCCAGTCGTTGAGGGAAGGGCACTGGGGGTTGGTATTTGCGAGCTGGAGGAAGTGGCCTAGTCTCCCCAGCAAAGCTCAGATTCTCTTTTCTCTTCTTTCCCTCAGTTCCTGCAGAATCAGGAACTGGAACTACCTCCTGGAGAACCATCACTGGGATCTCCTCTAACCCTTCTGCCATCGTGGAGATGGCATTTACGTGACCTAGGGGGTTAGTCTCGGGCTGGCCCGGCAGATGCGCTTGAGGTCGGGACATGAGGCTCACCTGTTGGGCAATCTGAGCAATTTGCGTATTCATCATTTTCTGATGGGCAGCCATGGCATCTACCCTGGAGGTCAGCAGATGAATTGACTCCTTAAGAGTCTCATTGGTCATGATCTGGGTCGCTATGAAGCGCTCCATAAGACTCTCCAGGTGAAATGTAGGTTCAGGAGGTGGAGGGGGTGGAGTGTAAGGAGCTCGGTTGTGGAAACCGGGTGGCTGGATGGAGTTCTGAGGGTGAGGGTTGGGTTTTTTGTAGAGAAGATTTGGATGACTCTTCCAACCCTGGCTGTGGGTGGTGGGATGGGGGTTATTTTGAGGAGGTGGGGTGTAGGTGTGGTAAACATTAACATGTTCAATGCTGGAGGGAGCATTGTAACATTCAATGGAGGTGTGTCCCTGTACACCACAAGTCTCACAGTGTGCATAAGCCCCCATTGATGGCCCCGCAGGAGTGACTGATGGGGTAGCCACCTTATCTAGTCGCTGTGCAAGGGCGTCCACCCTGCTCGCCAGGAATGTCACAGCATCTACCTCGTGTCTGCCACCGCCTCTCTTAGGGGCGGGCCGCTCGCTTGCCCAGTGATAGTTGTTGGAAGCCATCTCTTCCAACAATGCCCTTGCCTCTTCGATCGATTTGCCCATTAGAGCACCCCCTGCTGCGGCATGAATCGAGATCTTCACTGACCGCTCCAACCCATTGTAGAAAGTTTGGATTAGGAGCCAGTCAGGAACTCCGTGGTGGGGGTACTGGCACTGGAGGTCCTTGAACCTCTCCCATGCTTTGTAAAGGGACTCACCATCCTACTGGGCGAAGGAGGTGATGTTCGTCCTCAACTTGGCAGTCTTGCCAGGTGGGAAGTACTTGCTGAGGAACGCCTTGGAGAGTACTTCCAAAGTGGTGAACGAGTTGGGCTCCTCGTTCTACAGCCAGTCGCTGGCTCTATCCCGCAGTGAGAAGGGAAAGAGCCGCAAGCGGATTGCATCGGTGGATACCCCGTTTAGCTTGATGGTGTCACACTTCGCAAGGAATCTGCGAAGGTGCACATTGGGGTTTTCCGAGGGGTGCCCGCTAAATTGCTCCCTCTCCACAAAAGTGATCAGTCCGAGGCTGAGCTCGAAATTGTTAGCCTCGATGGTGTGGCTAATGATGGAGGAGGTTATGCCCGATGTTTGGGGGATGGCATAATCTCGCAACACTCTTTCATTTTCCAGCCATCAGAACTTGTGCTTGTTGCCGCTTCCTTGCACCGCTTTGCCTTCGAGCAGTGGCTTCAATCTCTGGGTCAAAAGGAACAAGTGGTTGATCCTTTTGACTTCGCCTGCGCATACAAAGCCAACACTACCACGGCGTAAACAGTTTCAAGCACGAGAGGGGGGGAAACAAGAAGGGATAGAAATGAAAAGAAAAAGGCTAGTCTAGAGCACGCAAATCGATTCTAATATTGAAAAGCGCAAGTTCCCTTGCAACGGTGCTAAAAACTTGTTGAGTTATAAATATACCGCAAGTGCACGACGTAGTTGTAGCTAGGAACCGGCAAGTACGGGTCGTGTCCACAAGGAACTTGGTTTCAACTACCAAAACTGATTAAATTACTCAAGCTAGACAATCACAGTTGTGGGTTGGAGACTAAACTAGGAGAAACGATAGCAACTAAAAAATGTAATAAACAGCAGAATAGAAAACACCTAGGTTGGAATTGACAACACGATTATGATAGTGAATCAGTTACTAACCCAATCAAACATTCCCAAGCATGCATCACAAATGGATAGATTGTCAATTAAGCCCATCTCCTCCCCCTCTCAAGGGTCGAAGGCTAATCCTGGAACTATAGTCGCCTATTCTCATGGGGCTAAAGATCGAAGGATTACAAGATTCACAATCTCAAATCTCAATTAGAATCTTAACTATTTTCATGTTAAAACCCTAATCGTCTACTAAGGCGCACTAGGTAAAAGTTTCGTCTCTCAACGCTCCCCTAAACCCCAATAAAAAGGATGAATGTTCTTTCGAGCATTTCATTGAGCATGGGGCGTGCATAGTAGAATTCATAATTGCAAAACAAAGGGGGAGCAGGGATTGGGCCAGTACAAGATTCAACTACACATATTCGGCGCCAATCCCAACCTAAGTTGAAGGATTTGGCTACACATCACTTTACAATCAACAACCACAATCTCAATTCTACCAAACAACATTCAATTCACAAAAACCTAAAATAACAATAAAGAGAAGAGAAGGAATTGGGAAAACGAACTTGAATTGATTCTGCTGAAAGGTAGATCGAACTTCAATGTCGATGAATTCAATACAAAGCAATGGAAATTAAAACCCCGAATGTAAAATCTAAAAATCGCCTAAGAACGCATGTGAAAGGAGAGAAAACTGAATGCAAACTTAATGCCCTTCCAAATAGCCCCGAAGGAAATTTAAGTCGCGACGCGGAAACGGGGGTGGCACGGTCGTGCCTCGAGGCACGGTAGCACCGTGCCAAAAGTCTGTCCGAACCACCCCAGAACTGCACAAGTGGCACGGGTGTGCCACTTGACACAGGCCAACCGTGCCACATGGCACGGTCGTGCCACGTGCACGGGTAGGCCGTGCCACTTGGCAACCTCGCCAAGTGTGCCGGTTCAAGTGGGTCGGTCGTGCTATGTGGGTCCGGTTTCGTGGGACCTCCGTGTAACGCTTTTTCGCGGCTTTTCTCGCCTTCTTGGCATTCCTTTCTGCTAAACGTTGTTCATCTTTTCGTTTCTTCAATAGAGTTCCTGAAAATATCGAAAGATGTTATATGAGTTAAAAGTGCGCTAAACGCTTCCTTGGCACAATCGAACGTGAAAACACATGAGAAAATGAGTCAAATAGGGGCTAAAAATGAGACAAATAGAGGTTCATCATGGTGGCACCGATCAGCATGGTTGTTTAGGGATACGAACAAGAAAATAGGAGAATAAAGGTTGGATAAACACATATTCAAATAGAGATTGGCAAGATGAAAAAAGAAATGATTTTGGACATATGTCTAAGAAAAATGGGGCAGAGAGAGTAATAGAGATGACAAAATATTAGTTTTTGTCATTAAAAATAAACCTTTCTTATGTTTAGTCTTTGTTTATAATATATATATCCTATAATAATTATAAATTATTAAAAAATATAATGTTCTAAAGTATGGGTAACTAACATTTAAATGGATTAATAATAATAATACATATATCAACAAAAGGACAGCTCACAAGATGGGTGACTAATTCCTACTCCACTGTTAAGCACGCTTTTCAATTCTTGAAGAATTCACATGATGTGTGAGCTATTGGAAAGTTAAATGATAAGTTTGCTAGAAATGCTTAAAATAATAGGTGATTGTTGTTAGTGATCAAGGATGAGTTGTGTATGGCTACAAGAGGGCCTGGAACACCTAGGACAATAAAAGTGTTGTACTTGGATAATAAAAGTATTGCATCTGCCTTTGCAAAAAAGTATTGCATTTGTTAGACCAATGTAATATTTAGGATAAATGCTGCATACTTCTAAACAAATGTTACATCAGACCAACGCAACGAGGCCCAAGGCAGCGTTTTAAAAAATGTTGTATTATAATTAATGCAACATTTTATAGTATTAATACAACAATTGTAGAGTGTTCCTGTAGATTTGTTTAGTTGTAATGCCCTATTGCCCTATCTTGCTATCCAATTAAATTTCATCTTTTATTACTAATCACATACTACTTTGCTGAAATGGACAAAGTAAAGAGAGTGATCAGAAGAATTCTATATTATTACGTCACAAAAATTTGAGAAAATACTCAGATTTTGGGGCAAAAGCTAGACTTTGAAAAGGTGAAATATGAACTATCTTTTCAACCTCGCAAATGTTGGACAGATATGGGATAAAGGTGAAACATGGCAAGTCATTGGCCTTTTAAATTTATGTGGCGGTTAATAAGTGTGTGAGACGTCTAACGATATAAGTCATTGTGAGACTATCTCACACATGACTTTCTTGCAGCGCAAATTAAATTCTTATGTGAGACAGTCTCACAGAAATTTATTGTAAGACCGCCTATATGGCTATATAGTCATTATCCTTTTAAATTCACGCGGTTGTTAATAAGTGTGTAAGATATCTCACAATATAAAGTCCTCGTGAGACAATCACACACAAAACTTCACTCCATAATTTTTTTTGGTATCTATAAAATTAATGGTCTACAAATGGGAGCTTTAGAGTAAGGGTAAACGCGGGATGCTTGTACACCAGACTGCCCTTTTATAAAATTAATGGTCTACAAAAACTATGATAGCAATTGTAGAAGCAATTACATTTAGTCTCACAGAATTATTTTTTTTTTGGCAACTCGGTGCATAAGTATCCCGCATTCACGCAAGATCTGAGGAAAGGCCCCACCCCAACCCCTTGGAGTGAGATGCTTCCCTGAACCCTACGTAAATGTAGGATGCTTGTACATCATACTACTAAAAAAAATTGATAATTAGTTGCCAAGGTAAGATAGGTATAAACAAATGTCCAGCATAAAACACAGTTTAGTTATGTAAAACAACCAATTATGTCAGAAACCACGTACGCCGCCACAATACAGCAAGTTGTAGTCCGCTGATAAAAAATTCTTTGCCCGGTCTCTTGCTATCTTCCCCCTTGCTCTACAAAAATATCATTAAAAAAATGCATCCCTCAAAGCCCATCCAGCTTGAAAATTCTAAAAATTAGCCATTTTCATAGTAGACTTTAATACTTTGTCTCGATCGCTCCCAAACAAGGTCCAATTTTCGGGAGGTCCAAATCTTATGTGGTATCATCTCACAAAGGTTAATTGTAAAACGAACACTTTTATAGTGACTTTTGATGGATATAGAGATGATTGGATGACTAATAATCCATTTACATGTGACTCTGATAAAAGTCACTAGTTGATGAATTGTTAGTCAACCTCGCCGCCCCCCCCCCCCACCCCAAAATTAGCAATCATTTTATAAAATATAAATTATGAGTAATCTCAAACCATTCAAAAAGTCACTCTTAAAAGACACTATTTTACTATGACTGTTATACGAGATAGTGTCTATCAAAAATTTGTACTAAATACATTAAATTTTAGGTTATCACCTTTCATGCATCATTTTGAATATTTTAAGTAATTTTTTTTTACACAATTTAAAAATGGTAATAGCTTCCCACTATCGAATTATACTATTTTTTAAAAAACTTAATGCATGATAGCATAATTTTTATGTTAAGATAAGATATCTAAAAAGTATTTTATAGCAAGATATTCATCGTTTTGCGTAATTTATATGCAAAATTGAGGTTTTAGCGGAGCTTTTCATATTGGGGGGGGGGGGGGGGGGTTAGAGTTCTTGAGGTAAAGAACTGCAAGAGAGCATGCAGGCTGAATTTCAAAACAAACAACCTCTTGGGCTCTGTTACTTCCAAATGCTAGAGAATTTAGTGGTCTCTTCGTGTTTCCCTCTTTTGTAACTGTTGGCACTTAGCACCTTCATATTAATTCAGTTCAAATTCAATTAAAAGGGAAAAGCCTTCATTTTTATTGGGTGCTTGTTGACATGAATTTTCGTTTGCATGAAAAAAGAACTAGAAACCAATATGGAAATTGCTATAGAGATTTTTAAAATCTCTTTTCTTTCACCTAAATCGATAATCCAGAAAAATAATGAGTTCAAATATCTAAAAAAGCCAGTATTAATTCAAATAACATATATAAATTTTAAGCCTAGTATATGTAACTTACTAACTTGTATCCCATAATAGACATAAAGAGCATATTCGTTCAGAGCATTCCCAGCTAGGAACACATGTTTATAGCTGATGGGTCCCACCACCACATGCCTTTAGCTGATTGGTTTCCTTTGCAAATCCCACGTGTGGAGGAATGGGCAAGCGTTCTACCTCCCGTTCCTCTTTTTTGTGGTCATTTTGTGCATTTTTTTCTTTTTTCTTTTTTTTCCTTCTAAAAAATATTATTTAGGTTATTAAAAAAAATTGTATGTTATGAAGTGGTCCATTAAAAATATTTTATTAATTGATTTAAGTTGGAGTTGTTGGAATGAAAGCAGTTAGTTAATTAGTTAGCTTCTTCTCTTCCAGCTCAGCATTCTGTTATTCTGTTAGCATCTTTTTCTGTTTGCTGATATTTAGTTAGGAGCTATATAAACAAGCATTGTATTCTCATTTGGTACTCATTCTGATTAACTCCAATAATGAGAGTCTGGAGAGAGAAATCTTTTTTCCTCTTTTCTGCCAATGGTTGTTTTTCTTCTTCTTGCTAGTTTCTCATTCAAGAAACCATTGGTTTCCACATGGTATCAGAGCGAGAATATCTAAATCCAGTTTCATATTTTGCTTTCTTCTTCATATTCTTCGATCAATCTGTCTTGGTTTATTGGATTGATCAAACCTTCGTAATTTCTCACAAGATCTTGTTCTTTCTAGATCGACTGATCTAATTTTCAATCGATCTAGCTCTTACATCAAGAAATTCATAGATTTATTCTTGGTTCCTCCTTCTTCAAGAGTCTTCAGTATTTTGAACTCTCTGTTTCAATTCAAAAAATGACAACACCAAGAGTTGAACTTTCTGTAGAGGACCTTGCTGAGGCTCTATCCACTAAAAGCAAGCTATACTTTACTGATGGTAGTCTAGCAAGACCTCAACCTACTTCATCTGATTTGAAAAAGTGGACCAAGGGTAATGACATGGTTATGTCTTGGATTCTGAATGTTGTAAGCAGAAACATTGCAGATGGCATCATTTGTGCTAAAACTGCTAGGCAAATATGGATCGAATTGGAAGAAAGGTTTGGACAAGTTAATGGTGCAAAGTTGTATCAGGTCCAAAAGGATATGTGCAATGTAAGTCAAGGTAATAGTGATATTTCAGCATATTTTACCAAGGTGAAGAGTCTTTGGGATGAGCTGGATGATCTTGATGCATTTCCTGCTTGTACTTATTCATCAACTGAAAAGGTGTTTAAGAGAGAGCAAAACAAGAAGCTCTTGCAATTCTTGATGGGATTGAATGATGACTATAATTCAGTTAGGGGTAGCATTCTTATGGTGCAACCTCTGCCATCATCAATAAGCCAAGTTTACTCTATGCTAATCCAAGAAGAAAAACAAAGGGAGATCAAGACTGCTGGACATATTTTGGCTGATTCTGCCTCTTTAGCTGTTGAAGCACATAAACCTCAATCATTTTACAGAGGAAAACTGGACAGGGATGAAGTAAGAACGGAGAATTCTTATAATAGGTTTGAGATGGGTGAAGGAAAGAAGGCCAATCTATTATGCAATTATTGTAAGAGAGCTGGGCATTCAATCGAGAAGTGCTATAAACTTCATGGTTTTCCACCCAATAATAGGTCTAAAGGGGGAATGGGGACAACTGCTCTAGTCCAAACTGGTGACCGAGAGAATGATTGTCAAGATCCCAGTTCTTAACACCTTCAAACTCCAATTCCAGGTTTAACCCCAGAATAGTCTTCTTAATTGATTGCCTTGCTGCAAAATGTTCAACTGAACAAAACAGGGTACTCAAGCCTTGACTACAATGCCAATTTAGCAGCCTTTACAAGTTTTACAGGTACAAGTACTATTAATTATACACAGAACCTATGCTTATTATCTTCTGTATCTGATTGGGAAGGCACATGGATTGTGGATACTGGAGCTAGTGACCATATGTGTCACCACAAGGAATTGTTCTCTGATCTTAGGGCTCTTGTTAGGCCCAGTACAGTGACACTACCTAATGGAAAATGTCTCTCAGTTACTTATGCTGGAACTGTTTTGATCAATCATATACTGGCATTACATGGAGTCTTATATATACCTAATTTCAAGTACAATCTTGTGTCAGTGAGCAAGTCATCCAACCATTATAATTGCCATGTGACCTTTACACCTCGGTATTGTCTTATGCAGGCCCCTTCCATGAAGAGGCCACAGGTTCTTGGCGAGCTATATACAGGACTCTATCTGCTCAAGACAAGTATTACAACATCTACAAGATCCTTAGATATCATTCAGTCTAAATCTTTACTTCCAGTTACTCATGAATCTGTTTGTAATACTAGTATGTCTTATGGAAATCTTTGGCATGCTAGACTGGGTCATTTACCATTCTCAAAACTGCAGAAGTTGGGATTGTTGTTCAGTCATGATTGTGTTGATTCAATAAAACAGTGCTTGATTTGTTCCAAAGCAAGACAACATAGGCTTCCATTTCCTCACTATCAAATTTATTCTACTGACATATTTAAGCTCATACATATTGCTCTTTGGGGGCCATACATAGTTCAAACCTATAATGGTTACTGGTACTTTATTACTATAGTAGATGACTACAGTAGAACAACATGGACACATCTTTTGGCTACAAAGAGCAATGCCATGCATTTGATTAAGGCATTTGTTGAAATGGCCCTTACCCAATTTGGTGCCAAAGTAAAGACAGTAAGATCTGACAATGCCCTAGAATTGGGGCTCAGCAAAGAGAATTTTGAGTTTTTCTTATCCAAGGGTATTGTTCATCAAACAAGTTTTGTAAGGACACCACAACAGAATGGAGTAGTAGAGCGCAAGCATAAGCATCTTCTTGAAACCTCAAGAGCCTTGTTATTTCATTCTGGTTTACCAATGAAGTATTGGGGAGAGTGTGTGTTGGCAGCCACATACCTCATAAATAGGTTCCCTTCTAAGGTCCTTAAGGGCTTAAGTCCATATCAATTATTGTTTGGTCTCCAAATTATGAGCATCTTAGAGTTTTTGGGAGTCTTTGTTAGGCATCCACCCTTAAGGCAGGGAAAGACAAATTTCAGGCTAGGGCAGTTCCTTGTGTTTGTTTAGGATATCCTTTTGGACAAAAGGTATATAAGCTTTTGAATCTTGAAGCATCCCAAGTCTTTACATCCCGGGATGTTGTCTTTCATGAACATGTTCTCCCTTATCATATGCAGCACAATTCCAATAAGCCTTAATTTTTTCCTCATTACAAATCATTTGACTTTCATGATACTCATGATGTTTTAAACACCACAGCCACAGATGTTGCATTCCCTAACAGCCCTTCCTCAAGTGTTCCAGGGCATCCTCAATTACATATGTCAACAGAAGACCAACCTTCAGTTTCCTCTTCTCAGTTGGAAACAAGGAGATCTACTCAAGGACACAAGCTTCCATCTTACGTGTCAGATTATGTATGTCACAGTGTCATGACACAACAACTAGATTCAGCAATCCCTCCTATCTGCCCTCATATTGTTACTGCCATTTGTTGTAATGCAGCAACAATTAGTCCTTCTTATGTTTCTCCTAATTCTTCATCATTGCTAGACAGTTTGGAATCCTGTAGTGAGCCATCTTCCTATACAGAAGCCATAACCAAACCAGAATGGCAAGAAGCTATGCAAAAAGAGTTTGATGCCTTACAAGCTAACAACACTTGGGACTTGGTAGATTTACCTGCTGGTAAGAAACTTATAAGTTGTAAATGGGTATACAAGGTGAAATACAAAGCAGATGGCAGCTTAGAAAGATGCAAGGCTAGGCTGGTGATTAGGGGTTTTACTCGGAAGGAAGGTGTTGACTATACTGAAACCTTTTCCCCCGTGGTAAAAATGACCACCGTCAGAAGCTTGATTGCCACTGTAGTGAAGAAACATTGGCCTATTTACCAGCTTGATGTCAATAATGCATTCTTACATGGAGATTTAGAGAAGGACATTTACATGCAGCCACCACCAGGACTTGCTCTTCCGAAACCTAATATGGCTTACAAGTCAAAGAAATCTCTTTATGGACTCAAACAAGCCTCGAGACAATGGTATTCCAAACTATCAGACACACTCAGAGGTCTTGGATTCTAGCATTCCAAGAATGATTACTCTTTGCTCTACAAATTACAGGACAATTCTATAGTGTTGCTTCCTATTTATACAGATGATGTTGTTATCACAGGCAATAGCCTTGCAGATATTACAGCCTTAAAAGGTTTTTTGGATGATAAGTTTAAGATCAAGGATTTAGGGGAGCTAAATTATTTTTTGGGAATGGAAATTTGCAGGGTTCCCAGTGGATTAATTTTGACTCGGAGAAAGTTTGCCATGGATCTCTTGAAGGAATTCCAGTGTGATTCTTCATCAGCCACTACTTGTCCTTTGGGGTCGATTTCCAAAACCCATTCTCCTGATGATTCCCTAGTTGATGCTGCTACCTATAGAAGGCTAGTGGGGAAGCTTAACTGTCTTACCAATACCAGGCCTTATGTTGCCTTTGTAGTACAATACCTCAGTCAATTTCTTCAAGCTCCTACCAAGTCTCACATGACAGCAGCATTCCACACTCTTAGATATATTAAAAGGGATCCCTCTCAGGGTTTGTTCTTTAATAATAAGCCTGATTATTCACTGCAAACTTACTGTGATTTAGATTGGGCTCAGTGCCCTTGCACCAGGAGATCAATTAGTGGTTTTTTCATAATGTTGGGGGGCAGTCCTATATCTTGGAAATCCAAGAAACAACCCACTATAGCACTGTCTTCTGCAGAGGCCAAGTATAGGTCTATGAGAGCAGTAACTGCTGAGCTCTCATGGCTAACTAGGCTACTCTCTGAGCTTCAGGTTTCTTCTATCCAGCCCATACCAGTTAAGTGTGACAATTTGGTTGCCATCTACATTGCCAAGAACCCAGTGTTCGATGAGAGAACTAAGCACATTGAATTAGACTGTCATTTTGTTAGGGAGAAACTTCATGAAGGTCTCATCTCTTTATCACATACCAAGTCTTCTGAGCAGCTGGTAGATTTATTCACTAAACCTCTACCGGGTTTGCAACATCATCACCTTCTTGGCAAGTTGGGGGTTTCCTCATGTACACCCTCCAACTTGAGGGGGGTGTTGGAATGAAAGCAGTTAGTTAGTTAGTTAGCTTCTTCTCTTCCAGCTCAGCATTATGTTATTCTGTTAGCATCTTTTTCTCTTTGCTGATATTTAGTTAGGAGTTATATAAACAAGCATTGTATTCTCATTTGGTACTCATTCTGATTAACTCCAATAATGAGAGTCTGGAGAGAGAAATCTCTTCTCCTCTTTTCTGTCAATGGTTGTTCTTCTTCTTCTTGCTAGTTTCTCATTCAAGAAATCATTGGTTTCCACAGGAGTTCCATGGGTTGAAGAAGTAATAAACATGAGTTCCAAAAAGTTAGAATTTTTGTACTGACGTGGCATGATAGAGTTCCAAAATATGAAATGTGGGCTGCGAATACTCTTAATGATCACGGTGTCCCACATTCTCAAGAACAGTTTCTCATTCTCCTAGCTAGTAGTAGTGCTTGCTAGATTACTTACTGTAAACAAAAAAAATCAAACCATATTAATTTTTTGATGTAAAAAAGTCAGATTATACGATCAACGTACTAGTTTACAGTTGAAGTAGCTATTAATACATGTAATGAAGTGTGGTAGAGAAACAAACAACCGATGTCTACAACGTACGTGCCAAACATGCTGGAAATGCAGGCTTTACTACCCTCTGACCTCCTTGGCTTCATGTTTCTCCCTTTCATAAATGACTTTCTCTCTCTCGTCCCCGTTCGCATGCATGTAGATGACTTCAATTCCAATCCTAATTGGTCAATAATCCTTCTGTTAAAACTTCCAACCATCTTCCACTTGAGTTTATTATATGTATTTGTATTGCCAACATTCTTGATTCAATTGAACTGATCGACCCCTTAGATCTCCTCAATATGACGGTAACAGATTTATTTATTTTTTTAAAAGAAGTTATTTTCCATCTGTTTCTGGTTTTCGTTCAATCGTTTATTGAAAAAATGCTAATTACTTTTAATTTTCTGTTTAGTCAATGCCACATGGGGACACTCAAGCAATAGAAGTCAATACTAAAACTCGGGCAGAGGCAGGATATAAAACTGTGGGAAAGACAAATCTCCTAAAGACATGGGAGAGTGTAACGGAACACAGGAAAATATTTCCACAGTTCTAGGCCACTTTGAATTGTCTTATATGGTTATTCTTTTAGCAAAATGGTAAATGTCTTATTAAAAAACACTTCTAAAGTGTCTTGTATTATCATATATTACATTAAAAAATCGTTATAATTGAATAGCATAGGGGTGGTACAATTTGTAAACTGTATGCCTTCTTATTTATAAATTTTCACAATTATAAATGATGCATGTAATGCGTATTCGCGAATAAAGTCAATCCGATTAGAGTGTCATATGTATTCGTCTAGCCTATGAATACTAAAACTCCACAATTCATACTTAACTGTAACTACTGAAAAATATGTGATTTTAAATTATATAACATATTAATTTTTACTAAAACGACGCACTTAATAAGTTTCTTGTAACAAGACATACATTATCACTCATCGTTTTATTTATAATAAATTTTTAAAAATTATTTTTTAATTACCGTCTTGCTTAAATTTTATTATGAGGTATTCTTTCTTGATGCAGTCATTCGAAGACAAAACTATGAATGTTTTGTTACAACACACTTCTTAAGTATCTTATCTTAGATTAAAGTTGTGTTATCATGTATTAAATTAAAAAAACGGTTTGATTGAATAGTACAATATAATAGTGTCGTCACTTATAAATTGTATGTCTTAAGTGACATTTCAATCCATGAATTTTTATTATTGTAAAATTGTATGTATAATACATCCTCACCGTATAGTTGATCCAATTAAAGTGTCATTTGTATTTATTGGTACAGATGATGAATATAAAGTTTCACATATCATAATTAGGTGCAACTGTTAAAAATTTAGTGATTTTAAACCGTATAACATATTAATTTTAATTACAACATGACAATTAACAAGCTAGTATCTAGTAGTAAGGCATATATCATTACCGTGTACCCCATTCCGAGATATGAAATACATATATAAAACAATCTGACACTAATTTATTAACAGAATACTCTCATGTAAAATTTTCATGAGGCATACTCGCTTTCTCATGCAAGCCTTCGATTTAAGATGGGGGCAATCCCCTTAGGAGAAGCTTAGTTTGCTTCATAAAAGTGCTAAGCAAAAGTGTACTGTCCGTCAACCATGTAAATTTTTTTTAAAAAAGTGATCTTTAACAATGGAAAAACTCATGTCGTAATTGAAATTTTTTGCTCTTTTTTTTCAGATTTTGAATGAATACTATCACAAATTACTTTCAAAATCTCATTTTCATTGATTGTCTTATAAAATCCAAATTGTTTCGCACAAACATATGTACAAGGATGAAATAGTAAAAGATGAGGCAAATTTCAACTAATGCAAGACACAATAATCCATAAATTAATAAGAATTTGGTAGGATCAGATGATCCTTAACTTGGCCCTTTAATTGAGATCAACCGGTGAAGACAGCCTAATTAATCCGGAAAATTATGATTATACAAGATTGCCAGGAGGTGCACCGGAGGGCAGGAAAGCAAGGAAGAGGAGGAGGCCCATGAGTAGGAGCGGCACGGCCAGGAGCAACACCAGCGGCGGCGGTGGCAGATCAGGGAGGACGAGCGGCGCCGCCAGCATCACCGCGGTTAACGCCACCAGCAACATCGCTGATCTCCAGTTGAAATACTGGTGCCTGTTGCTGTCATTGCTGTCAGGCATCATCATTACCCAACCTTGTTGGTTTTTTTTTTTTGTTTGGGGGGGGGGGGGGGAAAAGAGGGATTGTAAACTGTGAAATTAACGAGGGTCAGCTTTTAGGCGTTTGGCGGCTGCTTTACGATTTCAACGGATTTGGCTCACCTACGATTCTCTGTATCGGGTCCGCCAGCTCTTTTAGTAAGTGTATTAGTTGTTAGTTACTTAAATTAACTGTTTATATTAATTATTTAAAAAAAAAAATTTAGTAAAATTAATTATTTTAAAAAAAATATATTTAGTAAAATTTTATTTATCTCTAAATTATTTTTTAATTAAAAATATTTTTTTTATTTATTAGTTATCTTGTTTTCTTTCCAAAAATAATTAAATTGATGTCATATATACAAATTAACTTTATTGATAATGCCTTAATTTGTTACTAGTTGTATATAATTTATATTCTTATTAATCTTATTTTCTTTTCAGCTTGTCTATATTTACATGATAATTATGCCTTAGAATATTATTTTGTTATTTGCTACATATTTTATTATTATGATTTGAAAATTATACATTCAAATGATTTAATCTTTGATAGACTACATTTAAATAAGACACAACATCAAATATAAATACAAAAGGCTAATGTCATATGGTGTAATTTTTTCAAACTCTTAGATAGTTATGCTCTTTTCACAAAAAATTGTTCCCAGAAAATTAATGGAAATAGTCTTTTGAGAAAGAGTTTTTTTGGATCAAAACAGTTCTTTCAAACAACTCTTTAACCAAACACCAATTCAGTTGTTTTGATCAGTCAAAAGTGCTAAGACCCCTAAAAAGTTCCTTTTCTCCAAAAAGCTCATGCAACCAAACAGCCCCATAATTTTACAGCCGAATCGCTCCTAATTATTTCTAAATGCTTCAATTCGTTCCCAACTGTTACTTGTACAAATTTAAGGCCAAATTCCTTTAAGTTATTTTTAACCGCTAACTGTTACTGTTAACCACTTCAAACAAACCCATAAACGCTACAAGTGGTTCTGAACATCGAATCACTAGTTTTAAACGCCCATAACGAGCACACCATAAATTTAATTTCTGATCTGCGGGGTTGATTGAGATGAAAACGTTGATTACTTCAATATGTATATCATACTCCTAGGAATACATACTTTCAAAAGTCACATCAGCAAATGTATATTAAAAAATAATATATGATAAATATACGGGTGAAAAATATATACATATGGACAATGAGAGTATGTGCTCCTGAGAGCACCTAAGAAATTGCCTGATTTCTTATACTATGAGTTTGATCAACAAATATCAGTTATTTGAATGTGGTCTCTTACACTAATGTAGCGTTTGGTTGGATGTAATGTTATACGCATGTAATAGAATTGATTAATCTTTTCGACTTATTTTCAGACATAATAAGTTCAGATAAGTTCAATTCAGAATAAGAGCATGTTCTCTTCGCCT
>JACYFF010003369.1:76899138-76965481 GCA_017589665.1 Selenicereus undatus
AGAACGAGACTTCTTGGCGTCATTGATGATTGCCCAGATATTCCCTTTCAGCACCGACCATCTTTTATGCCTTTCATTGATGTCCCTCATCGTCGACGAACACCAAATAATGTTGTAGGTACATATTGTTCACATAGTACATTTCACTAACTACAGTCCTACATATAGTTATTCTGAATTGTATATAACAGCCACCTTTTTTTGTTGTTTACTCAGACGTTATCGGCATGGTAGTTGCTATATCTCCTTTAGAGAGAACAAGAGATAGGAACACTGCAAGACGGGAATTGTTACTTTCTAAAATGCAGTAAGTACTTTTACTATTTAACATTTTTTGCACACTACGTGCCTCATTCCCGTAATAAGAAAATTAGTACACAACCTACCTATTTGTAGGATGCATGCGCCCATTAAGATTGACTTTATGGGGAGATTTCGTGGAAGTTGAGGGCAGCTATATTGAGCAACATTTGACTGCGGAGAACATACTTCTAGCTTCCAGAGTCCACATTAGAAACTATCAAGGTATCCTTATCTCAATTGCTGTATTTTCATTCCTAAAATTGCATAATTTTCATTAATATGATGATATATTTCATTATGTTGTCTTGCCTGTAATGTGTATTTAGGAATTTCGGTTTCTACTTTACCTGTCAGTATATTGCTGATCAACCCCGATATTGAAGCAACAGAAGACTTTGAAGGATGGTATACAAACCATATTAAATTTATTTCACTTTGTATTTGTTGTGCAAGTTATTGGCACTTTACCTCATACATGTGTCGTTTGCTGCGTGCACTAGGTACTCTGGCACTGAAGGTGTTATGAAACATTTTGATTTGATGCGTTCGAGAACATTACGTATGCACAATCTAGAAAAGTTGTTCTCTGCTAAACGGGTTAGATTAGATCAATATGCAACTGCATCAAATGTAAGTAGCAACATTTTTATCCCAATGTTACTTACACATACATATATTCCTTCAATGTCACATAATGTGCAACATTTGGTGCATGCAGGTGAGATATATTCGTATTTTTGCATATATTGTTGAAATCCACCCACTGTTGTATGATGCGTGCACTAATTGCAACAACAGTACCCACAATTACGTATTCACGCTTAATGTACCGTACTGCCCATGCCAACCTCCACGTCTGACTCATAACAGGTTCGCATAATTGATTACCTACTGGTCGGTACTCTGTCCTAATTTTTCTAATTTCGTTTGTGCATTACTGTAACCACTCTATTACATTCACATGGATAGGTTCATCTTCAGAGGTGTCTTGCAAGATACTACAGGGTTCAGAGAGTTCACTGTTCTTCATGAGGATGCTCAAATCCTATTGCATTTGGCATCTTCCCAATTGGATATATATGCAGCACAGGTACTATTATTTTCAATGCTACTAACGTGAATACGACTTCTTTTTTAAATTGTTTCGTAACCCATGTTAATATTGTGCACAACTATATGGTCATCTATCGCTCTATACGATTATAGATGACTATATAAGTCAGCCTTGGGTTTTCATTTTGGAGCCTCCACGTCCCCACGAAGTAGAAGCCCCCATCGTTTTTATTGTGCCAGTCAATTGGGAGTAGGACTGGCAAAAAAATCCGTACCTGCCTAAAACCCGCAAAACCCGCCCCAATGAGTATGGGTATGGGTGGCGAAAATTGAAAAAAAATGGGTATGGGGCGGGTATTGCTAAAATGGGTATGGGTATGGGTATGGGTATGAGTATAGCTCGTACCCGCCCCATACCCGCCCCATACCCGTTTTATTAATACCCGCTTCGTACCCGTCTCATACATGCCCCATATAAAACCCATACCCGTTTGTTTAAAGTTCTAATTTGTTACTTGTAATTGAATATTTTACTAGTTGCTTTGAGTTGTATGATATTCCAAAGTTTGGCATAATATTTTGTTTCAAACTGTAATTTTTAAGCTCTAATTTATTGTTTATATTGGCAAATTTTTAGTTGTATTTGATGTGATATGATGTATCGTCGGAAGCTTAGTGTTAATGTGACATATTGAGTATTTGATATCGAATATGGGTACAAAATGGGTTTAATTCTTTTTTGTCTATATGTACCCGAATAAAACCCGCATACCCGCTATACCTAGTGGGTATGGGTATGAGTATAACTTTACAATACCCGATGGGTATGGGTATGGGTATGGGTATTAATTTTAAAAATGGGTATGGGTGAGGGTACGGCTAAACCCGCCCCGTACCCGCCCCATTGCCACCCCTAATTGGGAGGAAGAGGTTCATTACATACAAACAACTAATGTTAGTTATACCAGGTAGATAATGCGTATATGTAACTGCCAATTATATTATTCTCAATCAAATAATCACTACATATTCATTTCCTGTGCAGGTATAAGAGGAGGAGGTGGATTGATCGTAATTGGCGTCATATTTTATATTATCATCCTCCATTGTGCCATGCTTCATAACAAGCTTATTATATCATTTCTCCCTCATATTAATATATACACATTTTATATAACCATATAGTTTATGTCCGAGTAATCGATTAGTTATTGACGAAAATGCTTTAGAATTACGTATTTTATTGAAATTTTGCATTCTATCAGTGTAATTACAACATTAATTATGTCTACAACAGTTTCCTATTTACTATTTTCCTACATACCTTGAAAATGTCCACTTGATCATGCTCCGTGCAAAAGCACGGGCCTAGACTAGTAAAGAAAGAGTAAGAAAATGATGAAATAGAAAATTAACATCTTAATAATTTATTTTGGAAAATATTATGAAATTAAGAAAGATAAATTCTGAATAAAGATATCAAATATAGCTTACATGAAAATAGGAACACGAAATACAAAAATTAATAAAGCTTAACAAATTATAAAGAATAAGAAAATATCCACTAGGAAAAGTAAATATATATTTCAAAACTCATTCTCATACAATTATTAGAATTTTAAAAAAAATTTGTAAAATATGAATAACAAATACCACGTTTAGGTTGTATTCGATAATAGAAGTTGAAGTAGAGGTTAGTTCTTTGTAGTGGTCAAAATACTGTGGACCACTACTTTAAAAAGTTCTGTACAGTAGTGGATGAGATGGTGGTTAGATGTTTATGTAGTGTTTTTCAAAAACTACTGAAAATAATTTTAAGAACCTCTACGTAGTTGTTGCATGCATTACAAATTATACAATTCTTCTTTTTATTTAATAAAAACCTTTATTTATTATGTCATTTTTAGTCATTTTACAAAAATTTGCTACTCAAACTGCTACATTTACTAAATACATTTATTTTAAATTGTTAATTGAACTGTTACCACTAACTACAAATGGATCATAACTAATCGATAGTTGAATAACTAACCATTAATAATTAGTAAAATGGCTAATTATTACTAAAATAATTAATTTTACCGAATACGCCCTTCTCCACTATTTACTTCGCTATCTGCGTGCTAAGCGTGTGCAAAAATCTAAAACTGAAAAATCAAACAGCTATCTAATTTCAAACGGAACCAAATTTCAATTTTCATCGATTTCAACCCCATCAATTCAAAGAGTCCGTCAATTGAAAGGCTTTTTTTGGGGGGGGGGGGGGTGGATCGGTTAATGCATGCAATCCGTTTAAATGAAAGCTAGCAAAGACCAAAAAGCTATGCCTTTTCCTTAAAAACTTTAAAAAGTTTATTTATTTTTTTAAATCACATAATTTATGAATGGTTAGACAATATCTGAACTGAGAAGCCGATTAGGGAACCTGAAAAATTCATGACCATAATAATATAGTTAGGTTAGAGTTGAGTTTTTTTTTTCTTTTTTTTAAAAGATTTTGAATTTTTTGGGGTAATACTAGTAATATTAGTAGTTAATTGTCAATAGTTAATAGGGTTTAGTATTTTTTGCCCATGTTCCTATTTTACATAAATTATGTTAGACTTCTTTATTTGGCACCTATATTTTGCAATTTCACAAAGTACCCATCAAACGTTTTTCAAATTTATTTTTCCTTATATTTATCTTCTTCTTTTTTTTTGGCATTGTTATGATTTTAATAAGTTGCTTTTGTTTTGTCTCTAAATTATTTACAATCTAGAGATCACAAAGATGAATGGTGATTTCAGAATTTGGGTGTTAAATATTATTTTGTGAAAATTTTGAAGGGAGTAATAATGAATGCAAATAAATGATGATTAAACAAATTAATGTATCATAGTTCAAGGGCGGTCCATATAAAAATTTCATGTCCTAATAATAAGTATGCAGGATACTAAAAGCCTTTTTTTCGGGTGTGGAAATAAAAATTATATAGATGGAGTATGAGCCATACTTTTGAAATTAACATTTAAAACTTTATTAAATTAACTAATCAAACTCACAACAATTACAATGAATTCACCCAAATTAGTGATTTTTCAAGCTTTTCCCCCTGTTCCCAAGATACCACCCCCCCCCCCCCCCCGGTCACAAAGAAAAAATAAAATACAAACTAGAAGGAGATTAAGTAAATGAAAGAGCTAAAAGAAGACAGATTAGTTATGAATTAGTAATTAAGCCATGAATTCGAAAAAAAAAGAAAAGAAAAAAGGAACACATACACGAAGCCATGAAGATATGCCATAGCCATTAGCCAGTTTGATCAAAGAAATACATGCCAATTTCTCGTTGTAGATCAACCCATTTATATATTGTACGGCAAACCCTAGTCCCACATACCATCTTCACAAATACGCAAAAATCTTCTCTTAGTCCTCTCTCTTTCTCACACACAGTGGATTGCCTTTCTAGGAAACATATATACATACATACATACATACATGTTCAAAAGCGAGTGCAATCATAAGCACTAACCCTAGGGATTTTGGAGGGCAAAAAAGCGAGATAAAGCAAAATCACCATTATTAAGACCGGAAGAAAGAGAAGCATCAATGGCGGAGGTGGCAATGGCGGCAAGACTTGAGGCAAAACCAGCAAAGACAGCGTTAGGATGAGCATCGCCATGATCGACCGGAACTGGGTTTTCCCACGGTTAGTAGCATAAGAGTTGCCCATCAATGTGATGGTGTTGATCTTCAAATTTGGAGGAGGATTAAGTTTGGTTGTTTCTTGTGGTAATATGATCACCATGACGGTGGTGGTGGTGATCAAGTGAAAATAGAATTGACGAGTGTGGGGAATTCAAGGCTAAGTCATATACCTTATATATTAAAGTCGCTTTTGGTTAGCCAATGCTTTGACTAATGGTTAAAGGAGTTTTTTTAAAGACAAGAAAGTTTTGGAAGAGGGGACAATTGTAGGCTGATGGGCTCCCCAGTGATGGAGAAGATTCCGCGTTAAGTATTCTATAAAAAAAGTTATCAAAATTTAATTTTTAGTTTAAAATTTGGTCCAAATGAAATTTGAGAAAATGTAAAATTTTCATTTCAGTTAATTATATAAAAATTGACACAATTTATAATGACCTAAAAATTGTTGAGCAGTATAATTATATTTTCTTACAAAAGTTACTAATTAATTATCCTACTAGTTTCTTTGCTGCAATGAGATATACTCAATCAGCATGTTATATTTATACCATAGTTAAAAATTTTTAAAAATCATTATTTCAATTTTGGTTTCATGGTTCCGGAACAATTTGATACCAGCAATCATTATTTCCCCCCCTTTTTGTTCAGATGAATCATAATAAAAGACAATAGTCACGATCTATTACATTTTTTATATAAATTGGGTGTCATAAATAAATGAGTCATGTATATAAATTCAAATGAAATTTCAATCTAAAATCAATTGATAATGAGTTGAATAACTAACAAGCTTATATGTATACTCAAACCCTTTAATTTTATTGTTAATGTGAAACAAACCTCACTTTCACACCTCCAATATGCTCCGTTACATGTGAGCTAGTAATAAGCCCAACACATACACACAATTAATCAATTGAGATGGTGACAAATGAGAAATTAGCACCAACTTTGATACCATGTAAATTTTTTTGTACAAATTGGATCATAAGCAAATGAATCATACATATAAAAACTCAAATGAGGTTCCAACCTAGAACCAATTAGCAATAGGTAACTCTCAAGCTTGATTATATGCATATTCGAACTCTTTTAATTTTATTACGAAACAAATTTCACTTTCACAGCTCCAACATAATCCAATATAATGACAATAGAAAGGAATCTCAAACCTAGGACCTAATTTGTCAAATGTCCCAATCTTAACCACTATTATTACTGATGTGGCACTGGCTGCTATTAATGTATATTATTGAAACTCTCTAATATTTTTGATCAGAAAGATAAACATCGATTGAAACCAAATCATATCAAAATTCAAAACGTATGTTTGAAATGATTACTGATCAATCAACCATAAGCTCAAATATAACTCATTACCCAACATATGGAAAAGAAGCTAACCTAAACTACTTTTTTTCGGTCTTGGATCCTACATTTCACTGAAGTCGAGCTACTGTTGGCTCAATAAGAGATAGAACTCTCTATTTGTAAAACTCGAACCCGATGTCTTACCTAAAGAGAAACAAGTGTCAAGCCACTTGAATCAATTTATATTGATTACCTAATCTAAACTACTTGAATGAACTATTATTTGAGCATAATTAATAGTCTAAAACTAATCCAAGTCTGAACCTGAATCAAATATATCAATTCCCTAAGTATAAGTAGTCAATTTCTCAAGTGTAGGTGAGATGTGGACATATGGGTCAACTTTTTGGGTATTTCTTTCCTTGCTGTCTGCTGTTATAGTAAATATGTGTCCTGATGCACGTAACCGATTAGGACGCATCTGTACTGAGACATGGCTTTTATTGACCTATATACTACATGTTTATGGGGCTGTTTTCTACTTTTCTTCACTTTAATTTGCAAATATTTGATTCTAGACTTTGAAAATCAGTTATCTTTTCTAACACGTATGTCATGGTTGCTTTTTCAACATCATTTTTGGACGGTTAATTGCTTGGATTTATTGATTATTCTCATCTACGTATCTGTGAAACTGGCTGTGTCCATTGTTGTAATTAATTACACGTAATTAATTAGTTCCCTGTTTTAGAATTGACCTACATAAAATATGGTACATGAATTTTGCATATGGTCATGTATTCACATACGTGTTTCACTCATCTAGCTCTATCGGCAGCTTCCAAATTTGTAAAATTAAAGGTGTCACTAATCTTTACGAGCTATAATTGATTAGCTCAGAATTTTTTGAACTAAATGCGCAATTTTGAGCATTTATATTTTGATTAATATCAATAGAGTTTTTATGAGTGTCCATTTTAAGGATTTAGGGTATTTTTTGTACTTTATTTTTATAAAAAAGGCTAAAGTTTTCTTTTGTGAAGGTCCAAAAAAGAAGGGGTTTTTTTCTGATAAAAAAGTTTATTTTTAAAAGACTATTGTTAGAATTCTAATAATTCATCGATCTCTTCTCAAATCAATTGAAAAAGTGCATTAGTATTCCCTTAAAAATTTTATTCCCTAGACAAAATTATTTTATTACCTACACAAAACTATCTTTCTAGAACAAATGGAATCACATATAACAAATTTTGTTTCCATACCATCACCTAATTAAGAATTAGTAAATTGACCTATAATCTAGATTCGAATCAAAATCTAATTAGAACAATTAGGATTTGAGATACTATATAACCTTCTCCTACTAGCTACATTAAAACTTTCAATAACAAGATAAAATATGCTTTTCTTAATTTTTTTAACCATATAAATAGAATTCAAAAGCCTAACAATGTATATTTTTTGTGGAGAAGCCGTAGAAGGCCTAGGAGTATGAAAATTTTGACGGGTATTTTGCACTGACCTTTCTAAGTTTCAGACATTAATTCATAGGACCTCGACATTTTAAGGTTACATTTTACCACCATTGAAGTTTTAACATTGTATTACTAAAACACTCCTTGGGTAAATGTATGAAGAATGGGAAGCGAATGTATAGTTTACTCCTCTTATAAAATATTATTGACTTACTCACTCTCTTTTGGCAGATTAAAACGATAGGTAATAATTACTCTTTGTCATCCTTACTCTCAATTCAACTCTCACTCTATCTGCCTCTCTACGTTACTCTCATGGCCTCTCCTTTTAGTCCCTCAAAAGAAAGCATGTATCCTGATAGCATTAAAAGAAAGGTAAATCAGCCAATCAATTCCTATTCTTCACATATTATCGGAGTGATGTCTTAATAATACAACCCAAAATTTTCAAAAGTGATAAAACTAAACCCCAAAATATGAAGTCATATTAATAAATGCAAGAAAACTCACGGGTCGGGTAGAGCGCAAAATACCCAATTAAATTTTAAGTTAAGGTTTATGGTAGGGTAAAATTGCCCCAACTCGACCAAACACAACAATTTTCATGGTGGCCTATTTGCTATGAGTATATCGGATCAGCAGAAAACATGTTGGTGCGGATT
Organism: Selenicereus undatus; assembly: GCA_017589665.1. NCBI lineage: Eukaryota > Viridiplantae > Streptophyta > Magnoliopsida > Caryophyllales > Cactaceae > Selenicereus > Selenicereus undatus. The sequence goes on from JACYFF010003369.1 coordinate 76,907,635, forward strand.
ATTAGAGCATGTTAGAGAAGGTTTAAGTACATATGACTAGCAAAAAGCAAGTTTGACTGTGTTGGAGCAAGTTTGAGTAGATTTGACAAGCAATTAGCATGTCTTAGCATTTTGAAAGTAGGTTTGTGAGTGGTTTGGAGCATATTTGACTAGCAGTTAGTAGGTTTGAGCAGGTTGAAATAGATTGAAGCATCTTGAACCATATTGGAACTGGTTTGACTCACAATTAACAAGTTTGGATAGGCTCGAGTATATTAGAGTAGGTTGAAATATGCATCAAATTCAATATGCTCATCGCCATAGAATCTTCATCTTCTTCACTAGATTCTTCTTCTGGGGAGTACTGTCCTTCACTCGTAGTTTTGAAAGCTACTCTCTTATTTGTTTGGGTTTCTTCTTCATCTTCTCTAAGATGAATTTCACGCATGAGTAGTTTACCGAGTAGATCATCCAAGGCTAGTGTCTTGAGGTTTTGGGTTTCTTCAATTGCGGTGACCTTGAGACCACGTACATTTATTTTTGAGAAGACATCGAAGGATTTTTCTAACCACTTCCTCATTGGTGTAGGTCGTGCCAAGTGATTTGAGGTTGTTGATTATGTTGGTGAATCTTGTGAACATCTCCTTGATAGTTTCATCGGTTTGCATTTTGAATCATTCATATTGATAGATGAACATATTGATCTTTGTTTCTCTTACTTGACTCGTCCCATCATATGTTATCACCAACTTGTTCCAAATTTCTTTAGCTGATTCACATGCACAAATACGATTGTATTCGTTAGCATCTAATCCATAATTAGGACATGCATAGCCTTACAATTTTTTGAAAGTCTTGCAAATTCTTCTTGGGTGTATTGATCTTCAGTTTCCACGACAAACTTTCCATCGATTGTAATCTTTGGAATGTACAGACGACCTTGAGACACAATGGTTTACAATTCATAATCTTCAATCTTGATGAACATCTACATCAAATTTTTCCAATAAGAAAAGTTAGTGCCCCTGAGCAAGGGATGTCTAATAGTAGAGTGACCTTGATCATAATAGCCTTTTCAAATAGCGGATATGATCGTTGCCCACTTGACGGTAAAATCAAATTAAAATATAATGGGTCTGGCTCTGACACCAATTGAAAACTCAAAGGCTATTGAATCACCCTAGCTAGAGGGGGGGATGGCTAGAGTGATTATCAAAGTTGTAAATTAATCAAAATAGAAATGTAGAAAAATAAATGTGGACAAGACACAAGCAATTGTTAAGGAGGTTGGGCCTCCAAAGGCTTAATCCCCACCTAGAGTTCCCTAACTCTAGGATTAACTCAATTTTATTAAGAGGGATATTTACAACTCTTGAGTACACATTACTCTAAGTTCCAAGTCACTACTTGACACCTTCAACTAGGCTTGATAGAATTGACCCTTCAACTAGGCTTGATAGAGTTGACCCTTCAACTCTATAATCCCACCCAATTGCAACTTTGAACAATACAAGTAAATTGAATGAATAACAAATCAAGGTTCAATGTAAGCTAATGGGTGTTGTCATTTATGCTCGTTCTTGTGTCCCTTTCAGCTGCAAATTCCTCTCATTTTATAACCAAGAGATGTTGGAAAGGTTGAAGGAATACTTGGTAAGTAACCGCTACATCAATAAAGGAAAGTCAATCTTCCATATTGTCTCAAGGCCTTGAACCCAATCCTTCAAACCCTTGAAATTCGCAGTTCGACTTAACATTTTTCTTTTGATGTCCAACGACTAATTTCATTATTTTTTGCTGAAGATCTTGGCTGAGAGAATCATCTAGAAGTTGGTTTCTTTCGTAACACAATCTTTAACAATATAATATCAAAAGATAATTTCATATTGTTAGCTTCCTTAAGCTTACAGTATATTTTATTAATATGTTTTAATGAAAGTCAAAAAGGAATTAGTCTATTAATATATTTATTATGTTATATTTGAACCTACCGTAGTGTTTCTATGTGATATGATCATAAATAGATACTGGCATGATTGATTTTATCTTTAAGATAGTTTATCATTCAAATTTGAATATGTCATATTTATAATATTATATTTATGATTCAGATTTGATTATAATTCTTATCATGTTTGATAATGCTATATTATGAGATAGGATATCCCATTTGATTAGAGATATTCACTTGGTAAAATATTTGATTTTTCTTAACAAAATTGTTAAGTGCTTACTTGTGGAAGGAATTGCAATCAAGAGAATCTTTCTACAACCCAAAAATAAGGTAGCCGTTGGATAGAAATACAAATCCGCCAAAAATAGAAATATAGCCGTGACATGCTGGAAATAGGAGATCTTCAAGGACCATGAACTAAAATTCAAGGCCTTGAACTGAAGCTGGAATCCTGGAGGCAATCTCAAATAAGTCTAATAGCTAGTTTTGCTATAAATTGAAGCGAGCTGAAGGCTGAAAACAACAAGATAAAGAAGCAAGCACTCATTGACATATCTCTTACTCAAGCATTCATAGGCATGCATTGAGATTTAATTTGCTTCAATTATATTTGATTTGTATTCTTCAAGTTGTAATTGAGTGGGGTTATAGAGTTGAGAGTTAACTCTACCAAGTATTGTTGAGGTGTCAACTTAGAACTTGAAACTTAGAGTAGGTGTACTCTAGAGTTGTAACTATCCCTCATAATAAAATTGGTTAATCCTAGAGTTAGGGAACTCTAGGCGGGGACTAAGTCTGATTGAGGTTAACCTCGTTAAAAAATACTTGTGCCTTGTCCACATTTACATTTTTGTATTTTTATTTTGACTATTTAGAGATTTTGATCATTACCATATTCACCGCCCTCTAGGGTGATTTAACTAGCCAAATCGGGCCAACACATATTTTAAGCAAATATTGACATTTGATAAATATAGCATCACAATCCCATATTATTAGCAATTCCAACATAACCAAGATAATAAGTATATAAGTTGTCAAGATTTCAAAGCAATCAACATGATTTAATCAAATTAAAATTTGTCTTTCATTTAAAATTCAAATAAGGGTTTTAAGGGAGTGAACAAGCAAGAAAGAGGAAATTGCATAGACTCAAAGCCGACCATCCCTTTCATGGAAAATAAAGTTTTTTACCGAATCAAACCTAGGTGGGAGTGATAGTTGTGATACAGCGACACCAATTGAACTAGCGATTCATCTGCAAATTATGTAAATTAATTATGTATGCAAAACATACGCATTTTTCTTACTCCCACCATTTGGATTGCTTCATCTATCCTTTCATGCATCCAGAGTTTACATAAAGACAAATAGTTAAACTGATTAAGGAGCCAAAGCATCCCACATCGCTTTCCCTACATTTGATTAAAAGCATTTTTCTTTGCCCCAAATAACTAGGAGCAATGATGGCGATGTGAAACCGAAAGCGAGGGGGCTCCCATAATTAGAGAGCTAAGGAAATTTGTGAATATTATGTCATTGGGTTCCTCCAGAAACCAAATAAATTGTAGACCCGCCTAGATCTGCATCTGTAAACATCCACTACAAATTCAGTTAATCTCACCACTTTTCCGGGCAGGCTTGTCAATTGTCATGCATGTATGTCTATATGGTTGGCCACAAGTGCTGAAATTCCTTACTTTCATTTTCAATAATTTCCTACCATAATTTCACCTTTTAATTACTAGACATGCATCTGTTTATCAACCTAAACTTTTAGAAAGTCTAACCACCTCCACCAATTCTTTCTCCCCTTTTTCTTTTCAAAAAATTATAAACTCTTTTGTAATTAGAAGGGTACTATTTATACTTTTGTCAATAATAAGCTCCAATACTACGTTATTTCAATGTTTATGCATGTACTCTCATTATTCTTCTAGTAGATTTTCTCTTTCACTGATAAGAATCGGTTTCTTCCTATCCGTGAATGCATGGTAGAAATGACAATTACCTCCGAGTTTGAGGTACATCCGATACAATTCGAAGTAAAAAAATCCGATTAAAATCTAATAAAAAAAATATTCGAATCCGAGTCCGACAAAAATAATCCGAATCCGAGTCGGATTTGGAAGGAATGTAACATCCGATCTGATATTCTAATCCGATCCGACTATTTTATTAATTAATTAAAATGCAAATCTAAAACTTTACAAATCCAAAGTCTACCCTTCAAGTTCAACCTCTAAGCTCAACCCTTAATTTTTGATTTTAAATTTTTTATTTTACAAATCTAAAGTCTACCCTTCAAACTCAATTGTAAGTTCCTAACATCAACTCTCATTAGTCGCTTAACCTTTCTCTCTCTCTCTCCGACCTCTCTGCTTCTTAGTTTGACTTTGCCATCAGCTAGTCGGAAGCTGGCTGACTCCCTATCATTGATTGTCAGTCTCCTCTAACTTTGTATTAAATGTTCAAATATTTGATTGCATGATAGGAAGACATATGTTATCATACGTTAGGTAGACAGAATAAGTTTTGATGGAAAAACACAAAACAAAATTATTGTGGGAAAAAGAATCCATTCGGATCAGATTAAATCCGACTTCAATCTGATCCGACTTGGATCAAATTCGGAGGTTCCCTCCCGTTCATCGGATCGGATTTTTGGATTCGAAACGTAATCAAATTCGAATTCGGATGCTCCAACATCCGATCTGAATCCATTCCGTTGCCATTTCTAATGAATGGTGATACCTTTCTATTTTGAAAAGTTTTCATAAATCTAATTTCATGTCTTGGATATTTTTTTTATAAATACGTTAAGTAGAAATGAGTCAAATGACATTGCATGTTTTTAATGCCTGTCAATTCTTCGAATACGGTGTATGATAGAAGATAGTTTTTTTATTTTTTATTTTTAAGAAATCTACCCAACAATTATTATATTCTTGCGTAAATGATGTGTCATAAAACATTTCCTCTTTCCTCCTTTTACATTTCTATTTGATAACTATTTTTGTCTCGAAATATCCTTCTTAAATTGTTACTAAATGTACTACTAATCAATAGTTTTATATCATTTTCTAAAAATTATTCATATCTCAACTAGCAGTTACCCTTATGAAAAGTGTATTTTTATATATGAAAAGAAAAAGAAGGGATGATGAAGTAAAAATTAAGTGGAAGACAAGCATTTAATGCAGTATATAAAAACAAATAATTTTTTTGCAACCATTCTAAATACACTAACAAAATGAATATCGAATTTACATTAACGTGGTTTAACTAGGTGAAAATATCAACATAAAAATATGAGATAATGATATAAACTAAAATAACAATTTGTCAGTAATTTTTAATATACTTTTTGTTACTAAATATAGAGGTGTTTTGTTTTTTAAAAACAAGGAATTTATTTTTTGTCGAGTTACTCATGGCGCCGTGGATCTTCTCGTCTTTTATCATTACTAGTCTACTAGAGTCTGAATGACGTAATTTCATTTTCTTGGTTGGAGAGAATGCATTGCATTTGCACGAAAGCTCAGCTTCTCGATGGCTGTCATTTTCTCAGTGCATGTCTTTGTCAAATGGTGTAGTCTTCTCTGCCTAATCCGTAGTCCTCTCAACATGACTCTAATGCCAACATGGTAATCTTTAGTCAAATGACTCAAATGATCGATGTGCCCTCATCATTATCTGATGTCCTTTTCTAATACGAGTTTTTTACTTTCCTTTGTTCTTTTTTATCGCCTTAAGTCTTAACCACAATTTTTTTTTTTTGAATTATACAACTTAGCTTTGCACCCCTCCAATAAGATTTTACGTCGGAATTTTGTCAATAAAGCAAATTTATGGTAGAATCTGCATTTTTTTATGGGCCATTAATCGGGTCATGTTAACGATATCTAAGATTTTTTTTCAGCACTTACCAATGAACACGGCATATATTTAGTGGAAATAAAGGTGACTTTGGGTAATACAACAAAGAAAAGGGCGGGGGACCACTCTTGCGAGGGACTATGAATCCGGGCTCATCTTATATTTTACACCTTTTTTGGGGGAAGCTATCCTTGCTTTGCTAAACATTATTTTTACTGCTTTTTGTTTTGATAATAAAACAATCCTAATATAAAATTCTTTCTAACAAAAAAGTCAGATATAATCTCGAATGACATTTTTTTTAAAAAAAAGATCGAATTCTACATATCTTCAATTAATGTAATTATAATCCCTAACTTCTCTATTTTAATGGGCCAAAACACAATCGTGTTCTAATGAAACAGTGGCCCAGTCGCTTGATGAGTAATTTGTTATTGTACAAATAAACATTTACTTCTTATCGTGATAAGAATTTAACAGTTTAACATATATGTATAATACGCATTTAATCCGTCTCATAGTGAGTATTTTTAAACAACTTTACATATTTCAAAACTTAATTAAAATTTCAAGCAGTCTCATAACTTAAATACTAATAAATATTAATTGCTCCTTGTCATGATCAGCATTATTCAAAGAACTTTATAATATTTGTTTTAGTGATAAACAATCACATCGAATGTAGTGAACATTATTTTTTGGGAGGTCAAAGACGTAGCATTTCATTCAAGGAATCAATTATCAACAATTACATCTTCAAGTAGGGCATCTTCAAGCCCAGTGGAAGGGAGGAAGACCAACCACATGACGAAGCACACAAGATCTAGACAGACCATTTTGTCACGTGATGGGCTACATGGTCTCCATCCGTTCGGACCCACACTACATCATACAACTGCATGCTCATGGTTCCAGAATACAAGCAAATCTTCCAGTTCTAACATGGTCAGCCCCCAGTTCTCCAACATAACCCGTTCTAACGTGATTGCCTTTGCATGAGCTCTTCTTTCCCTCTTTTCTCTGTAACTTTTCTTTGATTAAGGTTAGAATTTATGTTAGTAGTTTGTCTTGAATTGTCTGTAGCAATTATGTATAAGTAGATTTCTTTTATATAGGTATTTACAAACTAATCAATAATGATTTCGAATCTGTAGTTGTCAAACTCTTGTACTTTATCTTATTTGCATGTTGACTCAATCTAGACCTTCGGCATTAATATTGCCTTGCGGATAATTTTTGGCCAAGATTGCTGGCATTAACTTGAGATAGTTGGGTGAGGTACTAAAAGGTGAAAGTCTTTATTGGATCACCAACCTAGACTTCACTTTGAGACTGTTTGAGAGACAGTCGCATTTTGAGAGGTTAGAATCAGAACCTTAATGCTATAACTCGTAGTAAATTAGGAGCATCTAAGAAATGTTAATCGGTTTTGTTTAAGTAATTCTCTTCATTTTAAAAGAAAGTTAGAATTTAATTGATTGATTGTCAACATTTGAATGGTTCGAGAAAGCGTAAGTTCAACTGTATGATTCGACTTGTTGCTAAGTGAAGCAAATCCCGAGAGGCCTTTTATTGATTAGATTTCTCCTTGTGTTTAAAGTTGGTTTAGTTAATTTAGATCAAACAATCTTTAAATCTAGAATCCACTTAGCATCTTTAATATGTCAAAGCTTAATTGGTAGATTGCTTGATCCTTGTGGAACGACACTTGATTTTACACAACAGAAACCATACACTTGCAAAGTCGACTAGGTTTTTGTCACCATTGTCAAGGATCAAGTTGTAAAATATTGAGTTCATCTTTATAAGATTGACTCAGCAATTTTGTTTTCCTTCCGCATGCTAACTCCTTGGGTAATGTTGGTATTGTTGCTTGCCAGGCCTATTCCTTTTCATCTAAAAGTTTCATCCCTTTTAAACCTGATCCTGAAACTGAGAAAACTTTTCGAGTAAGGTGGAAAAGGCAAAAGTTAGAGAAACAAGGCATAAGGACACAACTACATCTATCATGGGGGGAGAAGAAGCAAGGAGCACGCTTAAGGATTATGTCACTCTGTGGGTCCAAGGCTCAATTCAAGCATCACTCGTCTCAATGTTGAGGCTCAAATTTCGAGCTCAGCTGGCCTTAATTTATATGGTGCAATGATCTCAATTTGGAGGCTTTCTAATTGAGGATAGGAACATGCGCATCTCCATCTTTTGAAGGTGTGTGACATTCTCAAGCTAAATTGAGTTTCCACCAACGACAAATGTCTATGCTTGTTCCCTTTCTCATTACGAGACAAAGGCATGGCTCCATTCTCTTCCAACGGGCTCCATCTCCACATGGGACAAGCTCACCTATGCCTTTTTACCCAAATACTTTCCACCAAGCAAGACGGACAATTTGAGGAATCAAATTGACAACTTCACTCAAAGGGGAGGATGAACTGCTCTATCAAGTTTGGAAGCAATACAAAGATTTGTTGTGATTTGCCCCAATCATGACTTATAGAAGTCGATGATCGTGCAAACATTTCAACAAAATCACGAACATTTTACAAAGGTGAATCCGATCATTAATAGAATCATCCCTTTGAATGATTAAAAATGTAGATTTTCAAACCCCTGCTTGTATTCTAGTAGTAAAATGTATGATTTGCAGCAATGAAAGTAAGCTTTTAGTTGTTCCAAAATAGTTTATGAACCCGAAAATATATCAAACCAAAATACCAAGATTTTCAGAATTTTTAGAAAAAACGCTATATGATATTCATTAAATGGTCTCAAATTTGCTGTAAGTCTATATCAACTTTGACAAGTTTTTAAGGTTTGAGATGCTTTATTTTTAATTGAATATAACTAACCAGTCAATAATAGAAAGGGAGATATAGTCGAACTTAAATTGAGGAAACTTGCTTGAAGAAAAATAAAAATCAGGACTTGCAGAAGAAAATATTTCATCCAATACAATTTTCTCAAAATTTGTGGACATAGAAGCATTCATTTGCTATTTTCAATCAAAACCGTAAATCACCATTATGAATCCTTGGACCTCCGCTTTTCAGCGGACTTTAATTAAAGATATAACTAATTTTGGCCTAAATACCTCATAAAAATAGGAATTACCAGCATGTATATATACTATCAGTTTACTTTTCACAAATTGAACACAGGCTAATTAAGTACTAGGAGATTTTGGCCTAATTTTGGCCTAAAAACTATAAATTTTAATAATTCGCAGGCTAAGTACTAGGAAATAGACAAGATGAGCAAGAACGTTGTGATCGTGGCCATGCTAATTCTATTGGTGGTGAAGTTAAGCGAGGCCCAGTTTTTATTGGGGTTCATGGGTAGACATACAGTTGAAATGCGCAACGCACTGAGCAATGAAAAACGTGTAAGAATCCATTGCAAATCCAAAAACGATGATTTGGGCGAGCATGTAATCTCAAAGGACATCACCTATAACTTCAGCTTCAAGCCTAATATCCTCGGAGGAACAAAGTTCTTCTGTGGTTTTACGTTTGCTAGAACCCTACATTGGTTCGATATTTATGACCAAAACAGGGATTTTAACAAATGTAAAGATGGATCTTGTAAGTGGGAAATTAAAGATTCTGGTCCATGCTTTTTTAACTGGGATAAACAGGAATACAACCAATGCTTTCAGTGGGATGAAACGAAGCATTAGAATATTGGACGACATATTTTGTAGTAATTAGTATTATGCATGCAGCCACATTGATGACCGATCCAGTGAATGTATCTGGATTTGGCTGCTGGGTTTCTTGTTGTATTTCCTAGCTAGCTAGAATCCAATTATTGTCTGTTTTTTGAAGTGTCGTATACTTGTCTATGTATATCTTGTACGTGCCTGTGTAGCGGTGAAATGATCTTTAATAAGAGATTTGTTTTTCCCTCTAATCGCATCTCTGGCAGACCGGTCAATTCATAGGTTTTTATTACAATAATATCACAAATTATATATGTATATTATATATGCGTAGGTTATTTGAAAACAAAGAATACGTACATACAATATGATTGGCCTCCAAAGGGTTCTTACGTGCAATAAACCAACTAATGACATCTAACTGAGAGGCCTCAAAGTCAGAGAACAATTCATGACAACATTTATGGAAGATAAGTTCCATAAGAATCAACCTGGGGTACCTTCGATGGCAAGAAAGCTAAATGTACCAGAAAGCCCATAATGAGGAGAGGGACAAAGAGAACCATCGATGGTGGTGGCGGCAGTGTTGGCAAAACTAGGGGCAAAACCAGCAAACACAGCGTCAACACGATCATCAACACGATCATCAACAATGACGTAAAACACTTTTGCATAATTGGCAACTGTAATAAGCTCCAATTTTGGATCTCTTAGTACTTTCAGGATGAAATTCGGAGGAGAAAATTACCATTATAATGGGGAAACCAACAGCAAATTTAAGAACAGTAGAAGGAATTGAAGAGGAAGAGATGGAGACAATTGCCACGAATTTGAAAGAAGGGATTAAGCTAGTGCATGCATATATATGGGAATTTAATGTATCCTATTTGAAAAGAGTTTGAATGAAAAGTGTTTTTTGTGACTATAACATGCCGTTTTTAAGGTTCTTACTAATTGTTCTCTCCCTCTGACTACATTATTATGTCCTCATACAATTAACCATAGCCTAAAATTGAGATAAAGATTCATTGATTTAGACTTGTTAGGCATAAAAAAGATGGGCTGCTTTCATCTTATTTTCAGTACGTCTATGCATGCATCTTATTCTCCGATCAAATTATGAAAAAAAAAAATGCTCTTTTGAGAAAAATAGTGCGTAAATTGTCTCTATCCAAGTTTTCGAAAGTCCCTGTTGATCAAGAGAATTGGTCGATTAAAGTTTCTTAAGTAGTCGGTAGATTGAGATATCATTTACTAAGTGATTTTCATGATCGTTTATAGTTTGTAAAAAGGTGTTAAAAAGTAAGTACTCTTAAATATCGCGGACTTATCATAATATTGGTGATTTCACCAAATAGAGCAACATGAGTAATCGACTAATTCCTTATGCCACCCCATTGGTACCAGTCTAGTAGTAGCTAGGGTATTTCGTTAGCTTTATTGAAACTCACAATGTGTTTATTAATATGTTTTGATGAAATATTACAATGCAAAAGAAGCCAGCTTCTAGATGATTCTCTCGGCCAGGATCTTCAGTCAAAAAATAAGGAAATTAGCTGTTGGAGATCAAAAGAAAAATGTTAAGTAGAACTGTGAATTCCAAGGGCTTGAAAGACTAGATTCAAGGCCTTGAAACGATATCGAAGATTGACTCTCCTTGATTGATGCAAGGGTTACTTACCAAATGTTCCTTCAACTTCTCCAACATCTCTTGGCTATCAAAATGAGAGGAACTTGCAACTGAATAAGATACAATAGAGAGAACACAAGCAAAGAACAAGAATTAAGAGTCACACTTGTAAATATCATTTTCTTGTTCACTTAATTTATTGAGTTGTATTGCTCTAGTTGTAATTAGGTGGGATTATAGAATTGAAGGGTCAATTCTACCAAGGACGTGTTAAAGGGTCAACTTATAGCTTGTAACTTAGAGTATGTGTACTCCGTTGTGTAATCTCTCCTAATAAAATTGAGTTAATCCTAGAGTTATGGAACTCTAGGCGGGGACTAAACCTAGTTGAGGCTAATCTCGTTGAAAAATACATGTGTCTTGTCCACATTTAGTTTTCCGCATTTGATTATTTGAGACTTTGATCATCACCCTATTCACCCACCTCTAGGGTGATTTAACTAGCCAAAATCGGACCAATAATTGGTATCAGAGTAGGAGCTATTTTTTAAAGATTTGACCGTCTATAGCTAGATCCATGGCTAGTTTATTATCAATTGTCCTCCAATATTTGATGGAATTAATTTTTCTCTTTGGAAGTGTAGGATGAAATCATTTATTAGATCCATCGATTTTGATTTTCGGGACATCATTTCGAATGGTTCTTTTGTATCAAATTAGACAAGAAATTATGGAAGTACTGTTATCAAGTCAAAGAGTGAATATACTCAAGATGACTACGAATGCTTACGAAAAATTCTAGAGTTTTGTATATTTTGCAATATGCTCTAAATGATGAAATATTTAACAATGTTTGCTATTGTGAGACAACTAAAGATCTTTGGGGAAGACTTACATTACTATACGAAGAAACAAGCCAAGAAAATCTCAATTCAACAAGAAGGGACAATATGCTTAACAACCTGAGTGATGAAAAAGATATTACTCATTTTTGTCTAATGACAAATGAAGAAGTTAAAGATCAGGATGCAAGTGAAAATGATAATGATACTTGCACAAGTGATGATGATGAAGAAGATGAGGAAATGGAATATAACATTCTGGATAAGGTATATGACTCTCTTCACAATTATTCTAAACGTAAGTTAATAAAAGTCTTACTTTATTATATTAGACGTCAAGAATGACACATTTCTAAAATTAAAGATTTGAAGAAAAAGAATTTTGAATTGTCTCAAGAAAAAGTTGAATTTCGAAAATCAAATGATTTAGTGTCTAATGATTTAAAAAGTTTTCAAGATAAAGTTGTCCTTCTTGAGAAAGAAAAAGATGAGCTCCAAGTGAAGTGTGTCGATCTTGAAAATAATTGTCTTTAAATTTTCGAAAGGAGAGGAGAATTTAAATAAAATTCTTGGCACACAAAAAACGTCATTTAACAAAGAAGGAATTGGTTTTAATCTGTTCAATAAAAAGAAGTGTTATAAAAGCTTCTTTGTTAAATCAACTTACTACCAAAGTAAGACTTTTATTACTTGCAATTATTGTTACAAAATAGGACATATTTCAACTCATTCTCCTATTAAAATATATGGTCCTAATAGCACACAAATTTGGGTACCAAAAGTAACAAGACCATCCATTATGGTGAATAATTACGATTATGGAGTTGAATTTTCTAAATGTGTTTTGAGAAAGGTATAAGTTTGTTTACATGACATTTTGCATCCACATGAGATTAAAACATGAAATTGCGAAATTGGATACTCGAGAAATGTTGAAGTACTGATGAAAATTGCTTTATGGTCCAAGGAGGTTGAAATAATAGGTAATCAGTTCAGTGCTCAGATTTCAAGACGCTGAAATATAGTTCAAGGCCTTAAATTGTAGGCAGAAACTGAAAATTTTGGCTTGATTGAATTAGGGGCTTGAATTTCTATTTCAACAATATGAATAGAAATCAAAATTTGAATTCTTACCAAATGGAAGGTGATGTTGTCTTTCCATGATTTACTTCCTATTTGAGAAATTTTAATTTTCAAATTTTCAAATTTTAATTTGCTTGACTATCTTCAAAATGTGAGCATAGTTAATATTTCCTCATATCTTATGCTGTTAGGACATGTAATTATGCACATAAATGATATTGCTTGTTTCTATAAGGGAAAAATTATATCACTTGATGATTTTTCGATAACCTTGATTTATTCTTGAAGGGGAGAATTGTTGTATTAATATGTTGATCCCTTGCAATGCTTATGCAAATATCAAGTCAATGCATGCACGTTAAGATATATTATTTGATCAAAATGTTAGTGTTTAATCCCTTAAATTTTTATGAGTGTCATAGATTGAGGGGGAGCATCTTTATATATCATTGATTTGTCAAGGAGGAGTTACATATGTTTGCCATAGTTTTTTTATATGCTTCGAATTTTCTTTTTCCTTCTTATGCCACCTTTTTGATGAAATACAAAAAGGGAGAGAAGTATTTGTTAAGTTTTCATGGTATGTCATTCAAAATTGTATTGATATGTTATTTCATTGAGTTTTGTCTTTCATCAAAAAGGGAGAGATTGTTAGTTTTGTTGAAGCTCATAATATGTTTATTAATATGTTTTGATGAAAGACAAAAAGAAATTAATCAACATCAATTGGTATATTCATCATGTTATATTTGAATTATCTTAAAATTTATATTGTTTAAATATGTTATGATTCTAAGTGATTATTGGCATACTAGTGCATATTGCTTAACTGAATTGATATAAGCTGCCACAATGTCTTGGGATGATTTAGAATTCAAATATGAATATGTGATCGTTATGATATTATATTTTGTAATTCAAATTTCATTATGAGATTATAATTCTATATTTATCAAATGTCAAGATTTGCTAAGTTACGATATTATCTTTTGATATTATATTGTGAAAGATTGTGATGCAAAAGAAACTAGCTTTAAGATAATTCTCTTAGCCAAAATCTCTAGCAAAAAACAAGGAAATTATCTGTTGGAGATCAAAAGAAAAATGTTAAGTAGAATTGCGAATTTCAAGGGATTGAAAGACTAGGTTCAAGGCCTTGCAAAAATATGGAAGATTGACTTTCCTTGATTGATACAACAGTTACTTGCCAAATGTTCATTCAACCGCTCCAACATTTCTTGGCTATAAAAATGAGAGAAATTTGCAGTTGAATAAGATACAAGACAGAGAATACAAGCGAAGAACAAGAACTAAGAGCCACACTAGTAAATACCATTCTCTTGTTCACTTAATTTATTGAGTTGTATTGCTCTAGTTGTAATTAGATGAGATTATAGAATTGAAGGGTCAATTCTACCAAGAACTTGTTGAAAGGTCAACTTATAGTTTGGAACTTAGAGTAGGTGTACTCTAGAGTTGTGTAATCTCTCATAATAAAATTGGATTAATCCTAGAGTAAGTGGGGACGAAGCTTGGTTGAGGCAAACCTTGTTAAAAAATACACATGTCTTATTACATTTATTTTTCCGCATTTGATTATTTTGAGACTTTGATCATCACCCTATTCACCAACCTCTAAGGTTATTTAACTAGCCAAAATCGGGCCCACATATTTGGTTCCTACAAAATATTTTAGCACTGCTCTTGTAATTGTATTTCACAGTTTTTTGTTTCTTTTCAGTGCGCTAAAGTAGAAGATGAAAGATCTGGATCTAATAGGGTAGAAAAATTTAAGTTAAGTTAATTGGGTTTTTTGGGGGGGGGGGTTAGCAAAATAGAAACAAAATGCACCGGCCATTACATGTTGATATCTCCCCTAAAGACTGGATAGGTTTATAGATTATTCTATCCATCTCAAAATAATTGTCCCCCTTTTTTTTGTGCGTGAGGAAGTGTCAAAACAACCTTACTTATTATCAAGGCATATATTAAATGTATTCTCTTCCTTTTTAATTAATACAATGTAGTACTTTTTTCTTAAAAACTTCATTAGCTAAACGTGGACAATTTACATTTGGGTACATCAAACTTTGGTGTATTCATTTGCAGGGCCAACTTTTTGAAAAAGTCACAATCAGGTCCATTGAGTTGTTGCACCATTAACATTTGGGGGACAAATTACTATTAAAATTTATTTGCAAATCTCTAAACTTTTCGTATTTGCATTTTAGCTCAAATCCTTAAAAACTTACTTTTGAAAAATCTAAAATTGTGTATGTATTATTTTGTTCACTAGTAGTACTCAACGTCCCTTTTCATCTAGTATCAAGGTCACGTGACAAAAAATAATTAAGATAATTAAACTAATTGATGATTAATTAGGCTAATTAACTGTGATTAATGCTTGAATCATCACCTATTTGCCTTGGTCCCAATTATTCACATATTGTTCACTCACCGGAAGGAATTACTTCAGTAGCACCTCAATTAAACTATATCACTGACATAATTTTAGATTTAAAAGTAGAATTAGCGAAAACCAAGACTGAAGTGAAGAAGTTTAAGAATCAGTTAACTGTATTCCATCTTTCTCTTATCAATAAAGTTAGACATAGTGAAAAATCTACTTCTAGTATTAGTACTCAATTTCAGCATAAATATCCTTTCCAAAACCCAAAAAACAAAAATTCATTTCTTTTACAAGATATAAAAATCCAAAATGAAGTGGGAGAAAAATATGATGAAAAATCGATTGAAAAAACAGAAAAAGAAGATGGAGTACACGCAGTATACTCTTGAAGAGCTACAGAAAATGTTTGAGAAAGAACAAAATCTAGAAGAATTAAACAAGATCATATACAAAATTAGTGATAAACATGACGTGTTATCTTATGATAATGAAGAGAATAATAATGTTCAATTAGAAGAGGAAATATATCAGCAGATGAATCTGATTAAATTAGAAGATCTTGATGTATTACCATTAAAAGAAATTAGGAGAAAACTGGATAAGAAATATGATAAAAGGATTGTTTAAAATGAGATCAATGAGATTGGAGAAGAACTCGACTTAGGGGAAACAAAGACTAATCTAGTTAATAATGTCGTTCTTTGTTATGCGCTAATTTGTCATATTTTATGTGCTTCTTTCACCTAATTTTAGGTTGTAGAATAACATAATCTATAGGATTTTTACTCGTTTTATTTATTTCTGTAGGTAATAAATGCCATCGAGCAAATGTCGTGAAAAAGAACAAAAGAAGAAGACAAAGCATCGCACGATGGGAGGACAATCAACTGCACGACGACCTCTCGAAGTTCAGCTAGCAACAGCCATAAGCCAGGGCCTAGCGACCGCCGGCCGATCTTGGCTGGCGATGTGGTTGCCCCGGCGACCGCCAGCTGACGGTCGTCGGCCCTTGCCCTGTTGGTTTCGCTCCTTTTTCCCAACTCGATTTGTATTTAAAGCCTGTCTTGGGACTTTTTGGGGGTTCTTTCGGCGATTTTCTAGACTAGTTTAGGTTAGATTTTAGCTAATAAAAACCTCAATAGGAGGATTAGATTAAGAAATTATATTATATTTTGGGATTCAAGCTTGTGGATTTCAAGTTCATTCAATCAATTCAAGCCTAAGTTTCCCTTTTTTCTCTCTCCTTATTTCATGTTTGTTCTTGTTTTTCTTATGTTTAATCTTGTTAGTTTTGATTATATTTAGCTTAAATGTTTAATTTTTATTATGATCTTATGTTCATTTGTTGTCTAATCCATGTTAGACTAGATTAATTTTTCCGTTGTTCATGTTTGTTGAGTCATTTGTTAGTTTAGGTTTAATTTGGGGTCTTTGCATTTTGTTGATAAATGGTTGTTAATCTTGGTCGCTTGGATTGTGATTAGCCCTTTTGTGGCCAATTAGACTTGTATTAGACCTAACACACCCAATTCTCGCTTAGAACTTAGAGTTTCCCTTCACGCCCGCCAAATGTTCGACGAAATGCTTGAGAGAGCTTTCATCTAGATTTTTTGGGCGATTGACTTATCCCGAGAGGTGAGGTCAATTAGCTAGTGTGGGAGAGGAGATAGCCGGGTTCGGGATATAAAAATAGTCCTCAATCCTAGCTAGGTTCAAGGGTTGCTAATCTAGTGGTCTAATTAGGCTAACCCCCTGAAAATAGATGGTTAAACTAATTAGGCTAGCTCATAACCCTTGAGAGAAGGCTTGGCTGGTCTTCGGAGGTGCAACTGACCATCTCCTGTTTTTAGTTGAGGTCAGGTAGGTTAGGACTCATCTTGTCTATTTAGTTAGTCAATTGGTCAAATCATAGTCTCAAGTCACCTTTTTTGCTTTTATTAGTTTAGTTTAGCATTGTTTTCGTTTCCTTTCTTCTTGGCCTAGATTGAGTCGCTCTATCTAATCCCGGTACTTGAAGCCCAACTCCCAATGGACGACACTCCGAGTACTCAATGGCAGAACCTTGCACTTGGGGTTTATAAATTTAAAACTCGAATTCTTCATATCATTCCTAAGCTTGAAGAATTTGGTGAACCTTCTAGAAGAAATACTCATTTTATAAGACCTAGGTACGTTCCAACAAGACGTACAACCAATTTTTTCTTTGGGTTCATCCCAAGAAAAACCACGACTTTTGAAGAGATTGGCCTTACCCCAATTAGTCAAACAGGATACATCTTAAACATTGATGGAGTCCGTAATAGAGAAGAAATATTTGAGCACTGAAAAAGAGGAAGGAATAGTATCTTAAACCTAAATACTACATGGACTGCTGCAAACTTTCTAAACTATATCAAATATAACTTTTCTGACACTGTAGCTGACTGATATGATTCATTAAGTGAAGACGGTAAAAATAAATTAAGAATGATAGAAACACTAGCTGCTATGTTCAAAAATTTATGTAAAGAAATCAAAATCGAATACAACGGAGCCAAACTTGATTCTGAAGAAAAGGCAAGAGAATGGCAGAAAAACATTAATAATATAGAAGTATGGGATATGAGATATCTGAAAAATTATATTGCTGAATTTAGTAAATATTATTATAAAATAGGGCATAACGAAACTAATCTTGGTCTGTTCTATGATAAATTTCCATATCCAATAAATTCCATAATTAATGAAAAATACATAGCATCGCTTGAAAGAACAGATGTCATTGATACCCTTGGTTCAAGAATCTCTTGTATAAGAAAATGGGTTAATGATCTATTTCTTGATCTCCATAAGCAAAAGAAGATAAAGAAGCAGCTCTTAACTTGTTGGGATTCGCCTCACCAATGGGGAAAAGAGCTTCAAAAAAGAAGAAAAAAGAAAATTCTATAAGAAAAAGAGTTTTAACAAGTAAAGGGAAGGGAAATATAGAAGAAAATATTATAACAAAACTAGTCC
Source organism: Selenicereus undatus (assembly GCA_017589665.1). Taxonomy (NCBI): domain Eukaryota; kingdom Viridiplantae; phylum Streptophyta; class Magnoliopsida; order Caryophyllales; family Cactaceae; genus Selenicereus; species Selenicereus undatus. Next base: position 76,926,061 of record JACYFF010003369.1, read on the forward strand.
TAAAAAATGAAGGTTTTTTAGGAAAGAAGCTTATTGTCCAGCATTTTTTCCAGAAAATGTTGGACATGCGCAGAAGTAGGACACTATGCTAATGAATACAAAAATAGGAAGAATAATAAGGTTATTAAAACCTTGGGAAGCCTAGATTATGTTGAGCTTAGTGCAGAAGAGGCATTAGACCTAGCCCTAAATAACAATAAAGGAATTGTTGAAATTGTACTAGATAATGAATATAAAGAAAGTGATTATGAAGAAACAAGTCACATGATGAAAAGGAGCTTGATTAGTCTTGATGATCTTCAAGGAGAAGAGTTTGTTGTAGACAATGAAAACGAAGATGTCAAAGGAGATTGAGTCATTTCCATAATCCAAAACGACATGATCTATAAAAAATCCATCTTTCAATTAAAAAGCAAAGACGTATGTGAAATGATGGAAGAAGATCTGGAGATAAAGGATTGTGAGTATGACGTTGGAAAAGTTAATCTCATTAATTGAGAAAGTATCATTGAGCATAACAAAGATAGAAAGTATAGGTATATCCATGTCGGAAGTATCCAAGTCCAAATCACTCCATTACAATATTATGTTTAAGATATTGATCTTTACGCTTTACTCTTCAACATTAGGCATACTAAATTTAATAATCAAATAATCATAGGGATAAAGACCAATTTATGTAATTGGTCAGTAGGATTCAATTATTGATCAGGATATTATGTGAGTCTAAAAGATAAATTTGTTAAAAACTTCTTATCTCTTAAGATAAAAACAGTTGGGATAGACATGAAAAGATGAGGATATCCTTTAAGAATATTTTGAAAAATTATCTACAAATTAGATAATACAATAGACCCAAAGACTAAGGTAACAATGATAGAAGCAGAAAAATTTAGAAGTCCCACCCCTATGCAAAAGATCCAGAGAATGAAGTCCAATCCTCAGGAGATAAAAATCGATCGTTCATGGATATCAAGCTTTTCCAACCCTACAAGGATTAATAAAAAAATGTAATAAAAATTGTTGAGGAGGGTAAAATCACCATTAAACCCCAACTAGCAAGGGCCATGAGTATAAGATCAGATTGAGGAGAAGGATCTTCATCAGTTACAGAAGAGATTAAAGAAGACGGTACAATTAGCATGACCAGTGAAATGAGTAAAATTAGTTTTGAATCTACAAGATCCAGTGTAGATCGAATTATAAGTCTAGAAGAAAAGTCATTGGGTACAAAACTAGAACTATTGGTAAACCAATCTATGAGGATGAATTAGTAAAAAACATGACTATGGAGATACACTATGACGCTACCAATATAAATCCTAATAGCATGTATATTCCAATAAAGGTATGTTTAAAGAGATATAATAAATATGAACTATGTGCTTACATAGATAGTGATTGTTCTCTGTGCTTTGGAAAGAGAACATTATTTTCAGAATTTATGTGGAAAAAAAGTCAAGAATCCTTTACAAGTAAGGATAGCTGATAATAGTATTATGAACCACAATGAAGCTATAGAAGGATAATCCGTAGAATTGGCAGAAGTGTAATGCATTATACCAGTTCTATGGGCTACTGATTATAAACCCTCTCATGATATGATTATTGAAAATAATTTTCAAAGATTATATTCTCCATGCACCTAGACCATAAACCAAATAATATTAATCATTAATAGTCACTCTGTTCCCATTGAAAAGTTAAGTAAAGCTTACACCCATCAGAAGATTGAGTTTACACACAGCTAGTGTGGTGAGAAGGTGATGCCTGCACAATGAGAAATAGCATTAACAATTTCATTGCTTGAGCTATCTATTAAGGAGTTGATTTGTGAACAATAAGAAAAACTATGCAAAGAACTCTACTCTTATAATCCTCTAAAATTTCGGGATAAAGATAAAACATTTGCTAAAATCATTTTATTAAATCCCAACCCTATTATCCGAGTCAAACAAATGATGTGTACTAGGGCTGACAAAAATCTGTCCGACTCGATTACCCGAATTTGTCCGACCCGGAAAAAATCGGGTACGGTCACCAAATTTATGTCCGAATTTAAAATTCGGACAATTGGTCATGTCCGAATTTAAACCGGGTCGGGTTCGGGTTGTCCGGATTTTTGAACCATTTCGGGTTCGGACAAATTCGGACAACCGGGTTCGGACATTGGACAACTATGTTTATATGTAATTTTAGTTCAAATTCTTTAGAAAATTTTATAAAAATAAATTCGGACAATCGAGTTCGGACATTAAAAAATCGGGTTTGGGTTCGGTCACACAAAATTTTGGTCAGAATCTCCTAAAATTATATTACAAATTCGGACATTCGGACAACCGGGTCCAGACATCGGACATTCGGGTCCGGGTCCGGGTCTGGTCAAAGTGTCCGATTTGTAATCCGATTAGGGTCTGGGTATGAAGTTTTTGTCCGAATGTCCGAATTGACCCGGACCCGAATTTTTGCCAGCCCTAATGTGTACACACATATTCAAGAGTTTGATAAACAAATTAAAGAACTTCTGGATAAATGATTAATTAGGAATAGCAAGAGTCCTCACAGTAGTCCGGCTTTCATGGTAAGAAATTATGCTGAAGAAAAAAGAGGAAAAGCTAGAATGATAATCAATTACAAAAAGTTTAACAATAATACTGTCTTTGATGGTTACTACATTCCTAACAAAACAGTCCTTTTCAACAGAATTTAAGGAGCCTCTTGGTTCTCGAAAATAGATTGCAAAAGCGGTTATTGGCAGATAAAAATGGATGAGGAAAGTATTCCTTTAACTGTATTTAGTGCCCACAAGGATATTCTGAATGGATAGTAATGTTATTTGGTCTTAAAAATGTACCTCAAATATTTCAAAGAAGAATGGATAACAACTTCAAAGACCTCAATCACTGTTGTTTAGTTTACATTGATGATATCCTTGTCTTTTCCAAAACCATAGAACAGTACAAAGATGATATCTTAGCTGTCACCCAAAGATGCGTTGCGTTGATCACGGTATTATACTTGGAAAGAAAGAACAAGTGCATTTATGCTGAACAAGAGATTGAATTTCTAGGTTTAGAGATAAAAGTTAGACAAATTATTCTACAAAAATATATTTTGAAAAAAATAGAAAAATTCCCTAAAAAGATTGAAGATAGAAAGCAGCTAGAAAGGTTTCTTGGATGCGTGACTTATGCTTAAGATTTCATTAAAGCTTTGGCTAAATTAAGAAAGCCATTGCGACAAAAACTTAAGAAAGATGTGAGTTGGACATGGACTACTAACGATTCAAATATTGTCCAAAACTTCAAAAAGATGTGTAAAAATCTCCCTGTTCTTAATTTACCCAATGAAGGAGATGATTTAATTCCTAAGACAGATGCCAGCAATGAGCACTGGAGTGCAGTACTCAAAATCAAAGAAGGAAAAAAACTCTGCAAATATTGCAGTGGAAGTTTTAATAAGGCAGAATGTAACTATCCCACAATGAAAAGAGAAATCCTCGCAGTCATAAGGGGAATTGAAAAGTTCTTAATCTTTTTGGCCCCAAAACCTTTTCATATTCGAGCTGATTGTAAAGGAATACTTGGTTTTGTGAAAAAGAATTTATCAAATATGCAAGCGCAAGGGCAACTCATGCGTTGGCAATTATGGTTTAACCAGTTTTCCTTCTCTATTGAACCTATACAGGGATCAAAGAGCTCTCTGGTAGATAGTTTAACTCGAGAACTCGCCAATGGTGATCATCAAAGCTGACCTCCTGCTAGAAAAGGATGAAATCCATAATGAAATGCCATTCTTACTAGAACGGATTTTTGCTTCTAGTAAAGCCCTTATTGATATTTTGGAATTCCATACAAAAAGTAGATCACGCTTTGGTCTACTATCTTCTGCCTACCTAGTAGCCCATTGATTTTCCCTTCTAGAGTTACAAGCTAATTATGTTAGATGTCCTTATGATATCTAAGAAAAAATTAGTTCTCATGTTCAACAAAAATGGTTCAATGAGTGGTATGTAGCCTAGATTCACTATTATCATATTTATTTCTATGGTATTTGGGAGTCTTGAAGTACCACAATCTACTTTCCTAATAGGTGTGGAGTTGGTGGTGTTAGTTTTCCAGCAAATTCAATCTCTCCAAATAACCCTATTATGAAAGCCTGGGAGTATGGGATTGCAATTTCCTTTATGGAGTTCCTAGATCCGAAGTCTCCATTTTTTCCAACACTAACTAAATTTCAACAATGCATATTCAAGAAGATCCATTGGATTCTTACATCTCCTAATGGTCCAACAAAAATCCCAAACAATAGATTTCTATATGTGAAGGTACATTGTGCACTAATGGAGTACGAGAATGAAAAAGCCAAACCGGCTCATTATCTTGTTTAGATAGTTGATTTCAACGACCCCGAAGATCGACGCCAAGAATGGAATTGAGAATGTCAAGAATTAGTTATTGATCCTGCTTTAGCAAGAGCCATTGGATTCTTCAACATTTATCAACAGAGTTAGAGATTAATTGAACGAGGAAAACCATTAATGCATTGCAAAAATACTACATTTGCTTATCATAATGAGTTTAACAAATATATGAAGGTAGAGGGAGCGATTTCAGAAGATATTTTTGATTATCTCTTTGTTGTTAGAGTTGAAAAATTCTTATCAGAAAAAAGAAAGAAATATCTTCTTGAATTATTTGAGAAATGGGACCTGGAGCATTGTCAATTAGATGAAGATTTTTATGATTATCCAGATAATGATAGTCTAGAAGATATAATTGGAGATGAAGGAATGCAAAATCTCAATAATGATGACTAGTCTTGTCATCATTAAAAGCTCTGAAAACGGGTTGCTCCATTATTGTACTGTTTTGACAAGTGTTAGGTCTGTAAAATAAAGCAGTGTTGTAGCCATCAATGTGTACTGTAGCCATGTGAAAAATCAGTATGTACCCCCATCCACTCTGTAAAAGGAGAGGTCGAGTGCTGAAAAGGGACACGATCATTTGATCATTCTTGAACAAAAAAGGAGTCGGGATTCTCCATTTCTCTATGAGCAAGCATCTCTAATGATCTTAGCTTAAGTCCATCTTCAAGTTTTTCATTATAATATTTCCATTTTCAAGCTTTCAATAAAAGAAATTTCCCAGTAGGGAACGTTATTGAATCGAATCTTATGTCTTAAATATTATAAGTTCTTGATTAAAATCTCACTATCCTTTAAAATATAAACCTTGATTAGTGACTACGGTCTGAGGTAGGAAACGAAACAGATCTGTGCTGTGCTTGATCTAAGGAAGATGTGGTTGAGATTGACAATCTCTGTAAACTGGAAGTTAAAGGAACGCTAGGGTCTATCGCTGACTAAGTTCAGGTAACGGCTGAAACTCTCTAATTAAGTTTTAATTATTTTGCTAAGCGTGGTGGGCCCATAGCCACAAAAGGTATAATATATAAGATATAAGATATAAGTAGTAGATTGTGATAACTAGTACTAGTAAAGTCACTGTAAGAAGTTTAATCAAGCATATTTGTTGAAAAAAACCTTGAAAATAGCTTATTTGCATAACTAACCCTTTTCAGAGACTTTTCTGCAATTCCTAAAAATTCAAGGACTAAAATAATAATAATAAGCACCAGAAAGTCACTTGTACTAAAACTGAAGGTACCAAAGTGTTAAGTTTTTTAAAACCTGATCCAATGTGTGAATACACTAAAACTGAAAATACCAAAGTATCAAATTTTTGCTAAACGTAACATTTTTCCTGGGATGAAAATATGGAACAGTAGTATTTTCTTACCAAAATGAAAGGGGGGGAAAAAGAATGTAGATTACTATTACAAGTAACAAATTTTGACAAAAAATGAGACATCAATACTCTTTTCATGCCACACGCAGTACATTGAACATGATTTATTGTAGCCAAATAAAGGACAATAATTAGTCAAGATGATTTGTCATAGGACGATAATAACCTGATGGAACATCTTCTCAAAAAATGGGACCAACCTAGCGTAAAACAAGTCTGGCTTGCAGTATCATCCTACAAATATACCTGCTACGTATACCTGTCTATGATTCATTAGCAGAAATTCTATCTATTTGAGGATTTCATACAGAAGCTCAACGAAAGAAAACGCATCTTGAATGAAGAATGTTGTTGATGCAGTTGGATGAGGAACTAACACGAATAACAATGATTTTTTTAAATATCAAAATCGTCAGGATTAAACCATGGCACAGTAGCCAACAAAAAAAAGACCCCAATTGGTAAATTATTATGTACATCCTGGAGCACATGCTTCTATATATATTTTATATATATTTTTTGGGGTGTATTTGTCATATATTTTATATTTAAATATATAACTGCTTAGGTGTCATATGAGAGTACAAACACTCGAGTGTATAATATAATCTTTGAATATTTGTAGGCTATTGAAACATCTCACAATCTCAATTGGGTTATAATATAAATTGTCCTTTTATAAATTATTCCACCACCCCACCTAAAATTTTAACACAAATCATATACCATCATATCATTATATCATGTAGTATAATATAAATGTTGGTTGACCCTAATATAATTAGGACGGTCGACCACTTAAGCCGGTAAGTAACGGAAATCCTAATCGACCCCAACTTATATAAAGAGGTTTAGGGGGTCAATTAAAGACATATCAAAAACACAGAGCCCTAGATCTCTTCTCTTCCTCTCCCACTACCTGCCAACCATCTAGTGGGATTCGGGTTTAGGACGTGATATTCAAGGCAACTTTAGTGGCCGCCTTCTAGCAGTATTCATACTACGTAAGCTAATTCTAACAACCTATTATGTACTAATGTTAGTCCTTTATTTTCTTTAAGTGGTATCAGAGCCTAAATTGTTTGGTTTATTCCCGATTGATTCGTTCATATTTGACATTTGTGATTAATTCATTTAATTTTGAAATTATGTTAATGATATGATTCAAAGCATGCTTCTCTGATTATGCCACCCATGAGACCCAACTAAAGTTGTTTTTAGGCTATTTAACTTATGGTGTTTCAAATTAATTTACGCAGCTTGGTATGCCCGGCAAAATCCCCATGAAACCACAGCTAATTTTCGATTAATTATGTTTGTCTCAAAAGACTTAACTACAAGCATGATTCTTTATATTACTGTGTGTAATTACTTATCATTATTTTTACGCAACTATGAATGCTAAGAACTCTTAGCAGAAAAACTCAGTCCAGATTTAATGATCAGACTCTTCAATTATGCTATCCATAAAGACATATTTTGTGCGCTACGTGTGGCAGTCGATGCAACTAAACCCTAAGCTTCTGATCGTAACCCTCTGGCTTTCTGACCCAGAGCCTTTGTCGCCACCTTGACTCCCCACTTTCCTCATAAGTCTTATCAAACACCCCTGTCGCCCCTGAGGATGTGACAACACCGGCCCTGGTCAGGCTTTGGTGGCCTGCACACCTTAATAAAAAGGCATATGTTGAGTTTCGTGACTTAAAATTAAAGAATTGGCATGATAGGACCGTGCTAGACGACACGAACGTCTTAGGGCGAAGAAGCGGAGTGTCGAGGGAGGACAAAAAAATGGCACTGGGGTGCCGTGCTCTGTTCAGGCGCGGGTTTGTCCTGGCGGTTAGGGTTTGCTTCGGCGTGCAGTATATTTGACGGCTAGGGTCCTTCTTTAAGGGTAAAACCTTAGACTTCTAGACCTTATATAAAGAGGCTTTGCCTATGATCTAAAATAACGCCTGAACTCCTGAATCCCCGAATCCCAAAACACATTGAGAGGTAGAGAATTTTGAGAGAGATTACAAGAGAGGTTGTAATTCTGCTGTTGGATCAAATCACTTGTTGTGATTGTGATCATTTTGTATTCTCCCTACTCATATAGTGGATTGATTGTGCTCGTTGCCGTCCGTGGCTTTTCCCTGGCATTGGGTTTCCACGTAAATTTTGTGTGTCGTTGCTTTGTTTTTGTTATCGCTTTAGTTTCTGAATATCTGTTTCATCCTATTGCTTCCGCTATTAGTCCGCGTTCTAATTCCTAACAAGTTGTATCAGAGCTTTGGTTTAGGATGTCATCAATTATGAACGTTGATATTCAAAAATTTCATGGGGATATTAGTTTTAATCTCTGGAAGGTGCAGATGAGAACGGTTCTCATCCAGCATGGGTTGTGGAAGGTTCTTTCAGGACCTTATACGAAACTCGAGAAGATGACTGATGAACAATGGGCAGCAGACCAAAAGAAGAGGCGTTGATCATTGACAGATGAGGAATGAGAGGAACTGGAGTTGAAGGCACTTTCTGCCATACAGTTATGCTTGGCATCACATGTCTTGCTAGAGGTACTTGATAAGACAATTGCGGTGGATTTTTGGGTTCGGCTGGAGGAACTCTACATGACGAAGAGTCTCGCCAACAAGATCCGTTTGAAGGAAAGGTTGTACACCTTTCGTATGGCTGAAGGTACCCCTGTTCAAAAACACTTGAATGAGTTTAACTCTATTCTTGTTGATTTGGAGAGTCTGGATGTGAAAATTGATGATGAGGATAAGGCTATTTTGCTTGTTGTGTCGTTACCCCCTTCTTATAAACACTTTAAGGAGATTATGCTATATAGTAATTCTAATACTATATCATTTGAGGATGTTAAGTCAAACCTGTTGTCTAAGAAAAAGTTTGATCTTGACATTCTTGTTGATTCTACTGAGGGATTAGTAGTAAGGGGTAAAACTGAAAAGGAAAACGGTAAGAACCGTTCTCAGTCTAAAAATCCTCACGCTGGTAAGACCTGCAATTACTGTGGTAAATTGGGTCATATTGTTGCTAACAGTTGACAACTACAAAAGAAAAGGGAGAAAGAAGAAGATAATTCTCGTGAGCCTGTTGAAGCTTCGTTTGCTGAATCTGATTCTGATGGTGACGTTCTGTTTGCTACCTCTGCTGAAAGGAGGAGCGATTCTGATTGGATTCTTGACTCTGAGTGTACCTATCATATGTGTCCTCATAAGGATTGGTTTTCAACATATGATCCAGTTGACTCAACTATTGTTCACATGGGCAATAATGCCCAATGTAAAGTAACTGGAATTCGTACTGTTAAAATCAAGACCCATGATGGTGTTGTCAGGATTTTATCGAATGTTTGTCATGTTCCAGACTTGAAGCGTAACCTCATCTCTTTGGGCACCTTTGAATCCAAGGGGTGCAAATATTTAGCTAAAGGTGGAGTTCTGAAGGTCTCAAAGGACAGTCGGATTCAACTGAAGGGTTTGAGGCATGGAGGCCTCTATGTCTTGCAGGCATCTACTAGGACAGGTTATATGAAGAATGGTTCATATAAGTCATCTACCGGAGCTAAGTTCAAGCATTGCTTGGACTTAGTTGGCATTCCTAGTATTTGAGGGCCCTTCGGGGCATTGCCCCTTGGGGCGCATCACCCTTCGGGGTGCGATGATAGCGATAGAGAATTGGTGATTGGAGATTTTGGTCGAAGGTGGAGATTGTTGGGTTTCGTGGCCCAAAATCCAGGAATTGGCACGATGGGACCGTGCTAGACGACACGGATGTGTCAGGGCGAAGAAGCGGAGCATCGAGGAAGGAAAAAAAAAACGGCACTGGGGTGCCGTGCACGTGGCACGACCGTGCCGTCCTCTGTTCAGGCCGGGTTTGTCTTGGCGGCTAGGGTTTGCTTCGGCGTGCAGTATACTTGACGACTAGGGTTTTTCTCTACGGGTAAAACCCTTGACTTCTAGACCCTATATAAAGAGGCTTTGCCTATGATATAAAATAACTCCTGAACTCCTGAATCCCTGAATCCCAAAGCACATTGAGAGGTAGAGAGTTTTGAGAGAGATTACAAGAGAGATTGTAATTCTGCTGTTGGATCAAATCACTTGTTGTGATTGTGATCACTTTGTATTCTCGCTGCTCATATAGTGGATTGATTGTGCTCGTCGCCGTCTGTGGTTTTTCCCGCATTGGGTTTCCACGTAAATTTTGTGTGTCGTTGTTTTTGTTCTTGTTATAATTCCTTTAATTTCTGAATATCTGTTTCATCCTATCGCTTCTGTTATTACTCTGCTCTATTTCCTAACAGCATAAGAGGTAGAAGATAGAGAGAGGAAGCCAATACTAACCTACCAGGACGCTAAGGAGGGGTGGTGTGCGTAATTCAAGCACTACCGACAAAGGGGTTTTTCGACCACCTTCTTCCTTCTTTGCTCTCCTAACGCCCCAATCTATGCTACAATCAACAAGAAAACTACAAGTCAATAGATTGTGGATGCGTGTGAAGAACATGTGCTAACACCTTGTGTCACAGTTTGCTAATTTACACAAACTAAAACCCGTGCAACGCTTGCAAACTCACTCGGGACCTTTCTTTGGTTTGCTAGTAAGCCTTAAGTGATGCTAACTTAGACTTGAGAAGCTAAATAAGCACTCACACGCTCAAGAGAGTATGGAGAGTTTAGGAGATTGCTTTATTTTGCACTTGGAAGGCTCTGAATGGCTTGATTACAAATGAGCCCCATTGGGGGTTTATATACACATCCAACTCCGCAATGGACAGTAGAGATCTATTTAATCATACAGTTATTATTACATTTTCAGAATAATCTATACGAATATCTAGGATTCTACACAAGTGTGGAATTGTGTGGAACCCTCAGGAACCCTCTAGAACATATTCTAGAGAAATCTGGGGTATTCTAGAGCGACCTATGACACTTGGTGGCACGTCGAGTGCGTGAGATGTGTCATGCCACTTGGTTTTGGTTGATCTATTCATTGGTAGCTATGGTTCTAGCCATTTTAGAGTGGAATAAGGCTAGAGTGCCTTGTTAATGGCGAAGGAGGGCGACAGTTTCATCCCATGGGTAGACGATTTTAGGCGCCATTGTGGCTGACAAAAAAGGGAGATGAGCCTATGAGCAAGGGTAAGGCGGTAAAGGTAATGAAGGCCAAGAGAGATCGAGAAGGATCTTTGAGCTACATTCTCGACTCAAGGATAGAAAATGGAAGGAGGGGCGAGAGAGAGAAAGAGGTATTGTAGGATTAAGGTTTCAGAGTTAATGTGACTGAAAATGATGCTTTATAAAAGGGGGTTAGGGTTCAATTAGGCTTAATTGGGCACTTTTTTTATGGCCAATTTTTGTGAAACTAGGCCTCAAATTTTTTTTTTTACATGGTTTTTGTTGCTTTTGGTACTAATAGAGGAGTTAATCTCTTCATTTTTTTTATTATTATTATAAGAATTTGCTTCATGTAATTTTTTTAATTGGCAATATTGTAAAAATATTTTGTAATATGTGGATGTCTTGTTATATAAATGAGCTTTATGTAGACTCTTAATTCATTCCATATTTTGAGTATGTTTCATAAATATTTTCATACAAGTAAGTTTTATATACATATGAAATTCTATGGTTGAACATATAATTGTGTATTACAAGTCAATCAACTAAAGCTCTAAAAGCATAACATATTACATAAATTAGTTTTATATAATATAAGATTGTGTGATTGTGTTTTATATGAATATCTTTGTGATAATCGATGCTAATTAGTTTAATAGTACCTTATGAATTATGTGATAATTAAATTATGGGAACTTCTAATTCATACTCATATATGATGGTTACGAGTTTAGCGAAATTTTCAAACATATGATAAGAATAATGGGTTTCTTGATAATTTAATTATTAAACGATATGCATAACACTTTATATATACTTTCATATATGGAAGTTAAGAATTTGATAGGTAGAATGCCTTCTAACGAAAAACTCGATGACACAAATTACGATCTTGGCATCTAAAAATACAGCTCACCCTAAATGAGGGTGACATGCTAGATCTCCTGACGACTTCTATGTTTGCCCCAATAGACAAACATAAGTAACACAAAGATATTACTGCTATTGAATAGTATACGGAAAACCTAAGGGCATAATAAGCCTGGTTCAAAAGGTATTGTTCTGCACACTACACTCTATTGTCGTGCATGCACAACGATCTCCTAGGAGAATTTGAACGTTCAGTATTGTTAAGGGCATATGGGCCAAGCTTAAGATCAAGTTTGGTTAAATATTAGCTACAAGGTTGCGTACCTGTAGTTAAAATGGATGCAACACACTATCAACTCTAGTTGAAGTATCTCTAAACATCTTCAAATCATAAGTGGCATGGTTCGAGATCTTAAGGTTGCTGGGCGAGATGTTTCTAAGGAGGAACAGGTACTAAATGTAATTAAGGTTCTCCCTGATGAAAATGAACATTGGAGGAGCTTTAAACTCATTATGGCGTATAATGAGAACATTTAAATCTTCGAAGCGATTTCAAAATACCTCGAAATGGAGGAAGAGCGCTTGAAAGCATACGCCCCATCCACTGTGGCATTTGTTGCCAAAGGGAATGGGCCCAAGGGAAACAAGCCTTATCGTGGCAAGAAGCCCAAGAAAGGTCCCCAACCTCCTCAAAACTGTCGCTCTAAAGGTGGTTTTGCCAAGAAGTGAAAGGCTAAGGGTACTAGAGAGAAGAATATAGCACGAATCAAGAACTATAACTTTTGGAAAGAAGGGGCATTTTGCTCAGGATTATCCTAAGCTGACCAAGCTACTTCTTTCCACTAGAACTCTTGAATTATATGTTCTCTCTTCCCTAGTAGATTGCAGACACGAGTGCAATCAAGTACATAGTTCAACTTGGATGGATTCGTGGAGTTCCATCACCACCTGGTAGTTCACGGACTGTCTTACTGGGGAATGACAACGAAGAAGATGTCCTTAAAGTAGGAGCATACCAGCTCAAACTCTATGGAGGAAACAAGTTACTTCTTCATAATGCTCTCTATGCACCTGGATGCACTACTCCTTAATGTCTTCTGTTTCTTTGACGAGATTAGGTTTTACTTTTAGTTTTTATTCTAATGGTTGAGACTTTTTCTATAATCGCAATTTCTTTAGCCATGCAACATTGAAAGGAAATTTCATTATTTTGGATTTAGATGATTCATATAATAATATATCTTCTGATTTTGTCTTATCTTTTAACTCTGATTTTGAATATGTTTAGTGACATTCTAGACTTGACCATGTGGTAGGTTAGCTAAAGAAGGACTTTTAGAGTGACTCAATAGAGATAAGTTGCCTAGGCGTGAGCCATATCTTGCTGGCAAAACAACCATAAAGCATTTTGGTAACGCTTTGAGAGCATTGAGTCCCTTAGAATTAATCCACTTACACATCTACAGACCCATGAAAGTGAAAGTACATCATGGGGCAATTTACTTCATAACTCTTATAGATGATTATTCACGATATATGTATGTATACCTATTATCTCACCGTTATGAGGCACTTGATGTGTTTAAGTGCTTCGTAGTAGAAGTAGAGACTCAATTAGAACAAAAAGTTAAGGCTCTTCGTATTGATCGATGTCGTGAATATCTCTCCAGTATGTTCAAAGAGTTTTGCTAAGAGAAAGGTATATGAAGACAGCTAACAGTGTTGCAGAGTGTAGGAACGGACATTGCTTGACATGATCAGGTCAATGATTGTACATGTTATCCACCAAATTAGTTTTTGGGGAGATGCACTACTTATGGCTACCTATATCCTTAGCCGTGTACCAAACAAGAGTATATTTGTCATACCATATGAGATATGGTTTGGTAAAAAACCATCTTTGGATCACTTATGCCTATAGTGTTATGGTAGCTGTGTGCATAACCCAATCCACAAACATATGAAGCTTGGCCTAGGAGCTACCCAGATGGTGTTCATAAGGTATCATGAATATTCTAAAGGATATGTGATGCATAGGGAACATCCTAATCATGGCATAATACAATTCGATTCCTGCAACATTGACTTTCTTAAGGATGAGTTCTTAAGTATTAATGAAATAAAGAAGGATGTCAAGCTGTATGAGTTGTAACAAGACATTCAACCATTTCGCAGTGAGCAGAAGGTTTTGAATTCTCGCCAAGTCACCGAAGATGGTACACTCTCCTACGCAAAAGGAATAGGGGAGACTTGGCTACTCATGACAATGAGGTTCATCCTTAATCTCTAATTCCTAAGGAGAATCAACTTGAGAATGAGGTTGATCCTCAATCTCCTACTCTTGAATATGCAGTTAGTTCACATATTCAAGATCTCACACCTCAAATGATAATGGAATTGATTCTCCACATACTCAAGGTCCCATACCTCTTAGAGAAATGAGGATGGATTCTTCACCTAGGCAGACGAATAATAAAGGTTCTAATATCCAAAGGAGTGTGCGTGAAAGAATTCCTCAACGATATTTGTAAATTGAAGAGGAAATATTCCTATGCACACCCACGAAAATTAAGGGGCTTACCTCTTATCAAAAGGCGAATTGTTCACCAAATCACAAACACTAGATGGGTGCTATGAGACATGAGATAAACTCAAAGGCAAGAAACAAGGTTTGAGAACTCGTTGATCTTCCGCCCCTGACGTAAGTTTATTAGAAACAAGTGAGTTTTCAAGATAAAATGTTAGGCGGAATGATCAATTGACAAGGTCAAAGCTGTTTGAGCTAAAAATGTGATATTTTTAAGGTAATTTTTCACCGATTTTATGCTCATTTTAATAATATTTTTAAGGTTTTTAATTGATTTTATTTTATTTTGCAGATTTTGAATAAATGCGAAAAAAGGGCTTAAAATGGCGGAAAAAGCGAGAAAAATAGAGAAAATATCGAAGGTTGAAGAACTGGGCCAAATTCTAAGAAAACCGGTTCATATATGAGGAAAAATAGAAAAAAGAAACCAGACCGGTCCAGTTGAATCGGACCGGCCCGGTTCAGCAAAACCCGGTTCTCACATTTAAGTAAACCCTCTCCTTTCCTTGCTTTCTCTCTCTTCTTTCCCCGTCCCCTGCTCCTTCGACCCCTGAAACCCTGAGAACCCAGAACCTTGCTCCATCATCGCCATGCCCAGTCTTTCTCTCTCTACCCTCCTCATCTACTCTTTCTCTTCCAGCACAACCCCTTCCCGAAACCAGAAACCACATCCCAGCCCACCGAATTCCTCAAACCCCTACACCCTCTACCCACGGTTTTCCCCAAAACCGAAACCCACCAACTCATCCTCCACCACAAACACCAAGCCACGACACCCCATGCGTTGGCTTCATCATCTACTGTCCACCATACCACCAAATCGAAGGGTCAGAAGTGAAGAGGGCTTCCGGTATAAAGCTTCGAAGACGCCATGGAAGGTTAGCTAGGTTAGAGTTAGCTTTAGGTTAGTAATTTAGGGTTAGATTAGGATTTTAAAATTTCGTTTTAGGTTCAGTTTCGTCCAATTTCATTGTTAACTTTGTTCTCTTGTCTTCAATTTCAGATTAGTTTTCGATTTCGCATTTTAGGGTTCCGATTTCAGCTTCTCATGTTTTCGAATTTAGTTTTCGAATTTTCAGTTGTAATGACAAGAATTTTTGGGTTTGTTTGGCCAAAATTCATTCGAATCCCCCTCCCCTGCTTCCAGTTCGATGAGTTGCTTTTGGGATGCTTTTGCGTTTGAAGCTGGTTGCAATTTCTTTGTGAGTAAACATTCACCTTCGTTCTGTTTACTATAGCCCTGCTTTGATTCATCTGCTTGGGTTCATCGTAATCCTATTTCCCCTCCCCTGTTGCCTTCGTTTTGGTTCAATTTCTCCCCTTTCCCTGCTGCTTTGGTTTCGTTCTGTCTTGTTTTTCTGCTTTCGTTCATGTTTTCCCCTTCCCTGAATCTGTCCTGCCCTTTTGCTTCTCTGTTCGTTAATTAAAAGGTGCTGATGGTGAATGTTGGCTGGGTTGCTCAACTCCTCTGTTTGTTTTGTTCGTTCCCTCCCCTTAGTTTAATTACATGGCATAATTTGCCTTAGTTAATTCTGGAATAACAAAGTAATTAGGTTGTTAGTTTTTAACCATGGTTAATTGCAAGTTTAGTTGTCTAATTTGGTTTAATTGGTTAATCAATATAAAGGTTATGTTAGGTTTAGTCATTAAGTTGTTTTGATGCTTTGTTGAATTAGGTTAGAAGAGTTAATTAGGATTAAATGAGTTTAGTTGAATTAGGTTGCTAAATTGCTTTAAATAACATCACTTGGTTTAGTTAATTAGTTTAAGCATTTCGTTTTAAATGACCATAATTACATGTTTTCCCTGTGAACCGACCCTTAAAGTACTATGATTGACAACCGTAAGTGCTTGAGGTATCATTTTCCCTTTTCATTCACTCACTTTAGTTTAGTTTTAATTTTTCACCTCAAAATCACTCAACAAAAGCCTGTCTAATGGGGAAATTCTTTCCCCAAACTGAGGGTATAGACTATGAAGAGACATTTTCTCCCATGATAAGATTTGCCTCTATTTGCCTACTCCTAGCCCTAGTGTCCTATTTAGACCCAGAGTTGTCTCAAATGGACGGAAAGATTGCTTTCCTCAATGGTAACCTTAATGAAGAGATATGTATGGACTAAACCACTGGTTTTATATCAAAGGGTTAAGAGGATAAGGTGTGTCATCTTGAAAGGTCTGTATATGGTCTTAAGCTATCTTCTAAATTTTGGTACCTTAGGTTTCGTAAAGCCATGACTTTGTTTGGTTTATCCATGTTTCTTACCCTATACGTTGATGATATACTACTAGTTGGGAATAGCTTGGAGATGATAAAAGCTACTAAGAAGTAGTTGTCCTCTATCTTTGAGATGAAGAAAATGGGTGAAGTTAGGTATGTCATAGGTGTGGAAATAATTAGGAACTTTCCCAAGAAGCTCTTGCGTATGTGCCAGGAAGCATATATCAAAAAGGTTTTTGAACAATTTCAGATGCATATTTCTAAATCTGTAGACACTCCAATTTTGAAGGGTCTGACCTTGAATCTTAACTAACACTACAAAAAATAATGCATCCTCCCGCATTTATGCTACTACACTTAGTGAAGTGTGGAGAGAAAAATGATAAATTTGATAGTTTTCTAGACTGCACATTTAATAAGTGTGGGGAAGTCATAAACCTTTTCCTATACTTATCAATTGTGGGGAACATATATATATATGTATATATATATGTGAACTTATTAATTAACTTGCCAAATATATTACTTTTGGGGAATTTTTTAAAAAGATAGAAAATATTTGAATATTGATTTATATATAAACATATTAATTTGCAGTGCTAAAACCATAATCCTAATTGGTCCCATACCCATCACGCGCCTTTCATGTGGATTACCCTCTAATCTCCTTTCTCAGCTCTTACTCATGGGACAAAACCTAGATGCCCGACATTCAGCCTCTCCCCCACCCTTTTTGGTCCGCCTCACCTTCTTCATCCTCTCTCACTTTCGAACTCATCTCCATCCTCTCTCTCTCTCTTCGAAAACTCCATCAACCAACACCACCATCTCATCTCATTCTCATCCACACGACAATTCGCGCAGCTATAGCCGGCAGGACATTCATCCTCACCATCCACGCCATCACACTCCAGCGGTCACTATTGAAGAGGGCTCGGGTATAAGGCGGCAGTGGAGATCGAATTAGGTATCAATCTAGGCTTAGTTTTACATTTTTTAGGTTTAATTTTAGGTTGTTCTTCGTTTTAATTTCAGTACCAGTAATTTAGGGTTTGCTCCCATTTCATCTATTTCGAAGTTAGATGCGTTTCCAGCTTTCAATTTCATGTGATTAGGCTTTGTTTTGTTAATCTGGATGTAGACATTTATGATCTAGCTTGCAATTGTAATGTTTTGGGTTTGAATTTGAGTAATTTTGGTTTTCCCCCTCCTCTGTTTTCGGTCCTCTGTTCTGCTCGGCCTAAGGCAGTGTTAATGGCCTTTCCACCATTTTTGGGCTTGGAATTGTGATTCTGCTTGTGTTCTAAAAGTCAGTACTCATTGGGCGATTAGTGACTGGTGTTTAACCTTCTATTAATGGGGGTGTTGAAGTTGGGCTGAGCTTGAAGCAAGGATGCCTGTGGCCTTTATCCTTGTTCCATTCTAGTTGGTTGTTCCGCCTTGTCTGCTACTTCAGTTGTTTGGTGTCTACTTACATGAAATTCAAAGCTGTAGGCATGGTCTGGGAAAAAGTCTATGAGGAGTGGAGTAGTGTGGTACAGGAGTGATATGAATGGGTATGGGAGAAGGGGTGGTGGGCAGATGGGGTGTTAGGTGTTCTTATGGGTTGCTTGAAGTATTTGGTTTTTTGGTTGTCCTTTCTTTTTACTTGATTTCCCAAGAGTGATAATTGAACTATAGAGGAGTGACCGGGGAATTAGGTAAAATTATCTGGGTAATGTTATTTATTTGAGAAGTGGGTAAAAGTAATTGGGAAAAAGGAACAAATTTTAACCAATAGCCAAAAGGAATGAATGGTTACCTAATACGCTGAATTCAACCACCCAAGCAATGACGATAATAAAATCATATAGTTGCCTGAAACGTGGTACGCTCCGGTATGGGAGACAAATTTAGATACGTGATTCGCTGCTTAGTAGAGAATCCATATAGGGCAACATTTTCAAATTCATCCTTATTTGTTTCTCTCTCACTCTCTTCTTCTCGTTTTGCTCTATAAAAAGCTTGCTCATTCATGACAACCTCAAAAGTCCTTCCATTTTCTTCAAAATTTGGCTTATGAATCATGAAAATTTGCAATACAATTATGGTAGGAGATGGGTTCGTTGAATTCGCCAAATTTGGGGAATTGGTATGCCAAAGTATCGCATTCTAGTTTGTGCGAATCGGTTCGTTGTACGTTGGGGAGGTTGAGAGAATTCAGGAACTATTAATCAGCCTAGTATGGATCATGTTTAAGTTAACCTTATGCTCATTTTAATAACCTTACCCCTGAAAGGCAAAGATTCTTCTTCGCATGCTTATGCTTACGTCTCTGGTAACTCTTATGTCTTTTCACACTGTTATCCACTTTTTGTGATTTAATGCTATCCTCTACAGCTATTTTTGGGTTTTCAGAATTGATTATTATTTCTTGAAGTGCCAGTCCTTGACTTTATTAAGTGTTTTTGTTTTGCCGATATCTCTACCGAGACTTATGAGACAAGCGAGTGTAGGACAAGTTGCTCAATAGCTGGATTTGTTAATGGACGTTTCTGACTTTGTACCATAGCTTGCTTCTGCAAATTCTTTTTGGATGACGAATGGATTCATTTTGCTACTGTTCTTTTAATAGAAAATGCTTCTTTTGATAGAAAATGCTGAAGCTGAACAAATCCTTTATTTTGAGCATAGATAACCTTGGGATGGGATAGTGTGACCCCAATCTGATGATGAGCTGATTTGGGCTGGGCTTTCTAAAAGTTACTTTTTTTATTTTCTTTCTTTTTTTGGCCCTCTTTTTCTTATTAAACATAGATAAACAAGTCAGACCCATAGGCTGCGGTGAGTTGGTGATGTTGAATAGGTCGTTGCCCGATGACATGGGTGTGCTAAGCTTTATGGACAGTTAACAAGGCCAACTGACACCAGGTTCGACATTTGGCTTGACAATTGCTTGGCCAGCTACATGTACTGTTGGCCATCTCTATATTTGACCATGATTTTTCATTTTCATTGTATTGATCAGGCTAGTAGAGGCAGGTAATTTATTCCTTCCTTTTTGTAGAATCCTTCAAAGGCATTGTTGATATCATTGCTTACACTTCCACTCTTCTAAGTCTGAAGTCTGAACCATACCACACCTTAATTTGGTAATTGAGTGAGCTAAATGGACTTTGTGCCTGTAAAATCCCAGAAAATTCGTTATGGAGAATCAAGGTCAGGATGGACCGACCTAGATCCGGGTCATGTCAAGGGAGTTTTGAATAACTATTTCGCTCCAGAAAAAAAAAACTTTGGATTGACTCTTTTATGTTTTGATTTAGGTTGGTTTCAGTCAAACAACATTTTCTTTGTAGTACGTTATTTTCTATCGTAAACATCGCTATTTTCGGACCAACCTTTTGTGATTTTCCATAGCTTTTTGAAAAAAAAAATGCACTTTTGGACTGACCCCCCTCCTTTTTCCCCCCTTGGCCATGTATATAAAAAGAAAAAAAATATAATTAACCTACTCCTAGAAGGGGTAGAACTCCCCACTCACCCCACTTCCCTCCCTCCCTCCCTCTTAAATTCAAAAATTTAACCTAAACTACCCACACCCACTCTCCCCATCTCACGCCTCACTCTCTCTCTCACGACTCCCTTTCCACAATCCTCCATCTCTTTCTTCCTCCACCCTAGAACCACCATCACATACACCAAGCAACCACCAAGCCGCCGCCATTTCTTTTGCTTTCAAAACAAAGGAAAAAGAGGAGAAGATCGAGCATCTTTCTCGGCATTAAATGTGAGTGAAGGCGGCGTTCCCATCGAATTGAACTCGAAACCGATCCAAGGTGCGGACCAAGGAACCTATTGTTAAGTAACCGAGCCCGTAAACTGTACGGTAACCAGGTAACAATCATGCCCTAACCTTTCCCTGTATGGCTCAACTGCGAATGTTTTGGAACGTGAGTAAGAATTCCTGGCTTTACTGTTCAAACTGAAGGAACACTGAATCATGAATTGAAAAATAAAGGCATGGTGGAAATAGTGCGTTGTGTATGTTCTGAAAAAAGAAAGATTGAAACTTGTTATGTTAAGAAAGTCGAAACATAATGTGATTTTGAGTGGAGACATGAACTTTCATTGCGTTGCTGTGGGAAAGGTGCTTGAAATCGAATGAACTGATATTGTTGTGTTGACTCCAGTAAGGAGTAAGAACCTGTTAACTAAAAAGGACTGATTGGGGCAGGTTTCATGTATTTGAATGAGTTGAAGGCCATAGCCTTCCCCGGGTAATAAGTGCATGCATGTGAGCGGCCACGTGCTCAGTTGAGACGTGGGTCAGGTTATCGGTAACCACCTGTGTTGGTGGTAGGCCAGGAGCAGTTAAGCGGTGACCGCTTGAGCAGCGGTAGGCCAGGAATGAGTTAAGCCGCTGCACTGTGACAAGCGCAGGCCATGAGACCCACTGAGGTCGCTCCCCCAAAACCGGGTTGAAATTGATGCATGTTGAACTGAACTGTAGAAGTGTGATTATGAAAAGATAAGAAAGGAAGTGTGATAACAGCTTGTGTGCTTCAAAGATCTTTTGTTGTCCCTACAAGAATAAACAAAACAAGTAAAAATCTCAAAGAATACTTAATAAAACAAGAAAACTCTAAAGATTACATTATTATATGAGCTAAGATTAGGTGAAAAAAGCATGTAAAATGCGACAAATTATTGCCTAACAAATGCCCCCGCACCTATCTTTTGCTTGTCCTCGAGCAAAACAAAAGAAAAACTAACTGTGGAACCTAACTCACTTTCGCAGGAATCACGACTGCATTTAGCGTATGCAACAAGTCCTTTAAACCCCTTGGTTCCCCCAAGTGGATGAGTAAGGTCTCGTGAGGATTTGCAGAAGATATACCCACAAAATCTTTGAAAAAGAAAAAGTGAAAGGGAAAAAGGAAGAGAGAAACACAAATTGAAAAACAAAAAGGATTTACAAACAAAAACACAAATATATATACAAGGGAGAAGCTTGCGTACAATCTAACCAGCCAAATCACCCATGTTACAAAGACATCAACATGTATATAAAGATAATGTACACATCAAGAGTCTCTATCCCCATGACAACATCAACGCACCAACTGTTCACCCCACTATACATCAAAACTGTGAATCCATCCTTGTGCTTAGTGTGCTAGTGGATCATCATCTTAGGACTCGGGCTTATTAGGACCAAACTCAATCCGGCGCGACCGACACGAACTACATTATTGGCTTATTAGCATGGAAAGAAGGCTTTCCTAGTAGCAGTATTGCCTCAAAGGGTAGCACCCAGTAGCGCATGCCTCAAAGGGTGCCTGTTACGTGTTCCTAGTGGCAGTATTGCCTCAAAGGGTAACACCTAGTAGCGCATGCCTCAAAGGGACACTTGTCATTCCAAACTAAAGGTGGTTTCCACTTTTTCTCACTTTTTTTTTGGTTTTTTTTTGGGTTTTTTTTTGTGCGAACCGAAAGTGGAAACCAACCAAGAACAAAAGTAGTAGTGTACAAAGACAAGTGAGATAGCTGATCATGAAAGACTAAGACCCTAAGATAATGATGATGGTATAAATAAGGGTTGTATTACACATGAATAATGAACTATTGGGGTTAGAATTGGTGCTTAAAATGACTCACTTGGGAAAAGATCTATCATGTACAACATAGTTATATACAAGCCGATAGCTAAGGTACAAGGGGTCAAATCCGATCAAAATAGTACAGAACTCCCCCAAAACAAGGTGGCATAGAGATTACTCCTCCCCCACACCTAAATCTCACAATGTCCTCATTGGGAGTTGAGAGTCATCACCAACCACAAAATACACAAAACAAAGAAAACAAAATCACACACAAGACACACAAAACAAAACATACAACGCATAAGAACACTAAAGCTGCGCACATATACAAGCTAGCACACTCTCCCAAAAACACTCACCAAAATAAAAAATAAGACCACACATATATACAAAACTAACCACCAAAAACAAAGATATACCAATCCATCGACACCACCAATCACAACACACAAATATCCACAAAACGGTGATCATAGCCATCAATGACTCAAAAACATCCCAAACTTCACCTCAAGATGATCACCAACAAAAACATAATCCTAATATCGACATCTAAACAAAAACAAAAAGAGAGAAAAGAGAAAAGAAAAAAGAAAAAAAAGGGGGGAAGAGTGAAAATGAGTATACCAGGTCGGGTACTGATTGTACTCGAACTACGCCTCCCTAGGATGGTGTTGTGGAGGTCGGAGGAGCATCAGCCACTCCTCATCATCGCTCGGGACTTGCGGTGTCAACTCAGATGCCGTCAAAGCGCGTAGGAGCTTATCGTGTGCCTTTGCATGCATCTCAAAATGGTGTGAATAAGAGAACACTAGTAAGGATGGAGTAAACACAGTTAGTGCCCTCTTAAACTCATCAAATGCCATAGAGAAATCAAAATCATGATCAAAGAAAGCATTACATATGATTTTCCTAGGCACGTCCTCTAGGTATGCACAAGAAGGGTCCAAGGAGGGATTATACCCCTAAATGTCGCCTAGGGACTCATGAAATGCATGCAAGTAGGAGGGGGTGGTGGAAAGTAAGGGGGATAAAATGAGGGTCAAGTCAAGTGGCTCGGTGCAAATTAGGCTGATATGGTCAATACTAGGTGTGACACCAACCACCAAACCGTCATCACACAACTCCTCGAAAGGAGCCTCATCAAGATATGGCTCAACCAATATAAGTCCTCCTGACCAAGAAGGTAAATCATCCTCTACAGAACTTGCATCACCCCGAGAAGTCTCGCCCATCTCTAACCCCATGCACTGAGCTAAAGGAAGGGAAGAAGTAAGATCGAGTCACTAATACTAGTGTCCATAGGTATGCTAGAGAAGGACGGAGCAACAAACGTTAACGGAGTCAAGGGAGGTTCAAACACTTCTCCTAAGTCGGTCAAAGGTGCATCATCAACAACATTAGACTCTAGGAGAAGGAAAGACTCACAATCATCATAGAGATGAGCCTCGAGTCTAGGGCAAGGTAGACTAGGGTCGGTCTCATGCAATGAACTCCACTCCCTCATCCTACTAGCAAAATGTTCATGTTGCTCATTCATTGCCCCTATCATGGCATCAAGTCTAGCATAGCATTCATCTGAAACATCATAATAGGGACAAGAATTCACATCATGGTCAAGAGATTGGCAAAAAGAGCACAACACATGAGGGCAAGAAGAATGGTGATGAGATGGGTCCCCAACATCATTAGAATTCCATTGATGCCAAGCTAGAGACTCAAATAAATCCCACATGTCATCAACATCTAAGGAACACAAACCACCATAACACATGGACTTAAGGATGGCTCGAGTCTCATGTGTCATCCCCTCAAGCACAACATCGCATATTTCCCATTTCTCATACGTGAAATGCACATATTGAGCATGATAATCATTAAACCGAGATAAATATTTTCAAAAAGGTTTATGCTCAAATTGAGGTAAATGGAAAATAGCCATCTTGAAATTTTTTTAAAATTTTTTTTGATTTTTTAATTTTTTTGGATTTTCAAAAGGCCTAGCCTCGGATGCTCAAATAAACTCCAATATTGAAAAACGCCAACCCCTTGGCAACAGTGCCAAAAACTTGTTAGGGAAAAAACACAATTTTAATATTTATAAACCTCAAGTGCAAGGTGTATCGTTGAGTACTTGGGGTGTCATCCGTAGATAATTGTGTTTCCAACTACCAGGGCTAACTAAAGTGTCTAGAGCTAGGCAAAATCAAAGAAAAAGAGGGTAAACTAAACTACGCTAACAAACACAGAAGAAGCGACTTGGCGTTGTGGTTTCACCAATGGATGAGCCAACTAATCGAGACGAGTCCTAACCTACCCAAACTACATCACAAACTACAGATGGTCGGTTGCACCATCGAAGAGCACCCAAGCTCTCTCTCAAGGGTCATGAGCTAGTCTAATTAGCCTAACCACCTATTTTCATGGGGTTAGCCCAATTATACCACAACAGTAGCAACCCTGGACCTAACTCGATTCGGATACTATTTTCATGTTCTGAACTTGACTATTCCCTCTCCCACACTAGCTAATTGACCTCACCTCTCAGCATAAGTCAATCATCCAAAAATATGGATGAAAGCTCTTTCAAGTATTTTATCGAACACTTGGCGAGCGTGAGGGAAAACTCTAAGTTCTAGGCATAGATTGGATATGGTTAAGCCAAATACAAGACTAATTAGCTATCAAGAGGCTAATCACAATCCAAGCCAACACAATCTACCAACTAATCATCAACAAAGCACAAAAACCCAAACTTAAACCTAAACAAACGAAGAACATAACAAGCATGAGAGTGGAGGAAAGCGAAAGCAACTAATCTAATATTGCAACCAAATAAAACAAGGATTAACAATGAAAACTAAACATATAAACTACATACAATCTAAACTAGCATAATCAAAACAAAACCAAATAAGAACGCAATAAAAAGAGAGAGATGAGAAGACTTATGGATTGATGCGAAGGAACTTCAAATTCAAGTGCTTGAATCCAAAATTAATTGAATCCTAATCTAATCTCATTAATGGAATTTTTATTGGCTAAAACCTAACCTAAACTACTCTAGAAAATCACCAGAGAGAAGCCCTAAGCGAACCCCCGAGCGACCCCTAGCAAAAACGCCCGAAAAGGACTTAAATAGAAAAGCGCGAGACCGAATGACGGCAAAGCAGGGCGCGACCGTGCTAGGGGGCACGCCCACACCGTGCCATGGTGGCACAGCTGTGCCAAGTGGCACGGGGTGGCCAGCAAAAACACTCGAAAAGGACTTAAATAGAAAAGCGTGAGACCGAACGACGGCAAAGGGGGGCACGGTCGTGCCAGGGGGCACACCCACACCGTGCCACCTTGCTGGTCGGCTTTGCCCGGCTGGCTCCCGTTTTTCGTCTTTTCGCCTGTTTTGATCCTTTTTCGCCTCTTTTTGCGGTATTTGCTTGGTTCAACTTATTACCTGCAAGAATAAACAAAACAAGTAAAAATCTCAAAGAATACTTAATAAAACAAGAAAAATCTGAAGATTACATTATTATACGAGCTAAGATTAGGTAAAAAAGGAATGTAAAATGCGATAAATTATTACCTAACATATGTGTGTTGACTGTTCGGGGTGCTTATTACTGAGTTTATCTCACGTTTATGAAATGTTTTGTTTTCATTTGATATGAGTAGGCCAGGGGCTGGGGATGTCCAATTTGTGTGAAGCACGAATGCTACAAGACTATAAGTTAGGGTTGGATACTATAAGTTAGGGTTGGATGGTGATGAGCAGTAGTTATTACTAGTTGTTATTTTTTCGATTTGGTTGGATGTAATCTTCTTTGTATCAAATATTTTCCCTTTTGTTTGTTTTATAAGATTTGGTATCTAGCTTGGCATTTCTAAGAAGGAGATACGGCGGTAACACCCCGCTAGGTTGACCCGTTGCCTTTAAGGCTGCTTGGCCTTAAGCATAGAACTAGAAATTCGGGGGTGTTACAAAGTGGTATAAGAGCCCAGGTTGACTGACTTGAAGCTCGCTTTAAAGGTGAAAAGAGTAATAATAATGTATAACCCAAAGTCTAGTGGACATGAGGACTACTCGGAGTGTGAGTGTAGGATGGGAAGGGAATGTGTCTATGCATGTTTTTGCTTCTTATGTGTTGTATATGTCTGATTTGGGGTCTTTTAATGTCTAGGATGAATGCGAATTGTCACTGTGATTGTATGGGACGATGCGGTCGTCACCAGAGGTTTGAGAAGATTCCCGAGGCCAGTTTGGAGAGTCACCTGGAGCGAGTGAAAATTTTCCTTCATGTGAGACTAGCTGAGGTTCCTAATGATTGCTTGAGGTTTGACCATAACCAAGCCTTCTTCTTCCTTCTAACTCTTTCGGGGGACCCTCTGTGGCATTATAGAATTAAGGAACTTCACCCTGCGAAGAGAGCATTCCAGGTGGCTAGGGACTGTTTTCCATGTAAGTGGAAGCCTATGGGGTTAAACTTGAATGAACTAGTAGACTACCTCATAGATGTAGGTCCCTATGACGAATCTCCCACCCCTGACTCTGAGGATGCCAACCCACCACCACCCGTAGAAGAGGATACTGAGTAGGAGTTTGAGGCTAGATATGAACTAATAGATGGGGAGCCCAGGAAGGAGTATAGCGATGAGGAAGTCCCAGAAGAGGACCCCAAGGAAGACCTAATGGAGGAAGAAGAACCAACAGAAGATCCCGAGGAAGACCTTGTAGAAGAGGGAGAACTTGAAGAGGACCCTGAGGGAGGCTCTGAGGTGAACAAAGGACAATTAATGGGAAATGAAGACATGGTGGAGGATCGGGAAGGTGTACAAGGGGATCGCACTGGATAGGACGAGCAACCTAGGGAATCGAAATGCATGGGAAAAGAAGTGAATTCCTTAGGGAGTAGGGCTAAGCGTGAAATCGGGATGACCCGTTGGGCGCGGGGCAGGTGTGGCCGAATGTGTAGGGGTACCTGTCCATTGGACGCACCTGACCATTAAAAGTTGGAAGCATTTAGGGAGCTATTCTTTTTCTTTTCTAGAGGAAGTGTTAGTAGTATTGTCTTGGTTTGTTATTAAGCCACTGTGGCTATTAGAATTATGATTTGAATGTAATAAAAGTGCTAATGTGAAACTCTTATGGAATTGAAAATTTTGTTCAATAAAATCGTCTGGGTTATTTAAATCCCCGTGTACTTAGTTGTGGAAGATGTCAATTATACAAACATGATGCCTATGTGATATGAGACACTTGAATATATGATGTGACGGATGTGTCCTAAATGTGATAGTATGCTATGAACATACTTCTATGAAATATTATATGATGCACTGGCATGTACTGTGTTCCTGAAAATTAGTAGAATGTGGGACATGAACTATTAGGAAAGGAACTAAAACCTAAGTTATTTTTCCGAACAGGATGGAGGGAAACAACCACAACAATGAGTCGCAAACGGGACCTAACCCTGCAACAAGGGTCCCTATGGACCCGGATGTCCCCATGACTGCCCTTAGAGAGCGACTGGAGACCCTACGCCCTCGAAATGGGAATGGGTCTCGCAGCCACATCGGTGAGACCAACCTACCGTCAGGAGCATAACTCACCAACTTGTTACTGCTAGAAATGCTGCAAAAGCAAGGGGAGCAACTACGGCTCCAGAACCAGCAAATCCAAAGATTTATGGATGTTAAAGAGAAGAGAGTGGAAGAGGACAACTCGTACATGTTCAAACATTTCGCTAGCCATCACCCACTCATTTATGATGGCACCCCCGACCCCAAAACCTTCGAAGACTGGATTAGGGGGATGGAGAAGTTATTCGATGCACTCCAGTGCCCAGAGGACTGGAAGGTAGGATTCACAGTGTTCTACCTAAAAGACAAGGCCGACCTTTGGTGGGGTACAGTGAGGGAGAGACAAAACGAGCCTGAGTTTGGATGGGGTAAGTTCAAGGAAATGATCAAGGATCATTTCTACCCCACCTCCCTCCAAAAGGCCAAGAAAAATGAGTTTATGCAACTGTAGCAAGGGACCATGAGCGTTCTCGAGTATGCCTCCAAGTTTATGGAGTTGTCATGTTTTGCCCCAGCCTTCATAGCTGACGAAAAGCTAAAGATGAATAGATTTGAGCCCGGGCTGAATCCGACCATTAAGGAGAGAATGTCGGTGCGGTAGTATGCCTCCTACGTTGACCTGTATGACACTGCGGTCAACTTAGAAAAATCAATGAAGGAGCGCAGTCATTACTTCAATGAACAGAGGGGTACCAAGAGGAAGGGAGATAATCGTGGAACCTTCCAGATGCAGGAGCAGAGCCGTAGACCCGTTGGGGGGACAACACTTGGGTAATCTCAACCGAGGGGGGCAATACCCTAACACTCGGCCCAAGGTGACCTGCAATGCTTGCAGGAAACTGGGGCGTTTTGCTAGGGAATGCCGAACTATAAAGAGGTGCTTCCGCTGTGGGAGCCACCTACACCAAGTGCGAGATTGCCCACTCCCTCCACCCCCTCCCGGGCAAGGACAAGGGTAGAGTCAAGGGCAGGGGCAGCGGCCCCAGTCGTCATACCAGAGCAAGGGAGGGCAGGTGGGCCACCCCAGTAAGCAGTATTGAGCACCCCAATCGGCTCAGTCTCGACCCTCAAACCTACCTCCCCAGGACGGTGGAGGTCGAGTTTATGTGATTCGTAAGGAAGAAGCTGAGAATGCTCCTAATGTGGTGACGATTACATTTTCATTCTTAACTCAGTCTATAGAATTCTTATTTGATCTGGGAGCCACGCATTCCTTTATTTCTGCTAAACTAGTTGAGATCCTGAAACTAAACCCTACTCAAAAATCCTTCCTGCTATCTGTGATGCTCCCTGATGGAAAAACTTTGTCGTACGAAGAGCTATATGAGGGTCATCCTGTGAAAATGTATGAATGTGAATTCCCAGCGATCCTGTATAAGTTTGAGTTGACGGACTTTGGGATTGTCTTGGGAATGGATTGGCTTTCTAGGTATCAAGCTCAAATAGACTATTCTAAACGAAATATCACCCTGAGCGGGCCTAATGGAGAAACGACAATACATAGGGGCCAAAGGCCCAGAATGGGAATAAAGTTGGTGTCAACGTTAAGAGTTCACAAGCTATTGGGCAAGGGATGTGAAGGGTTCCTGTGTCACGCAGTCAAAACCGAGAGTGCAGGCCCTTCCTTGGAAGACATCCCTGTAGTGAGGGAATTCCCATATGTATTCCCCGATGAAATTCCTGGAATGCCACCTCTTAGAGAGGTGGAGTTTTGTATAGACCTGACCCCCAGAGGCACCCCTATTCTCAAGGCACCTTATCGGATAGTGCCAGCTGAGCTTAAGGAATTGAAGTCACAGTTGGAGGAACTTCTAGAGAAGGGTTACATCCACCCTAGCACGACTCCATGGGGAGCCCCGGTCTTATTTGTGAAGAAGAAGGATGGGACCTTGATGTTGTGTATAGACTACTGGGAGTTAACTAAGATAACGGTTAAGAACCGTTATCCCCTGCCCAGAATAGACGAGTTATTTGACCAACTTCAGGGCGTGGGAACCTTTTCCAAAATTGACCTCCGATCGGGGTACCATCAACTCCGAATCAAGGATGAGGATATACCCAAAACGGCATTTCGTACCCGATACGGCCACTATGAGTTCGTAGTGATGCCGTTCGGCCTCACCAACGCACCAGCGGCGTTCATGGACCTTATGAAACCCTACCTGGATAAATTTGTGGTGGTCTTTAATGACGACATTCTTATCTATTCGAGAACTCCGGATGAGCACACTTACCACCTACAAATAGCCCTGGAAGTGTTACGGAGAAACGAGTTGTATGCCAAATTCTCGAAGTGTGAGTTTTGGTTAGAGAAGGTTGCTTTCTTAGGTCATGTAATTTCTAGCGATAGAGTATCGGTGGACCTGCAAATGATTGAAACTGGCCCAGACCTAAGAACCCCACGAAAGTAAGAAGTTTTCTGGGTTTAGCGGGGTATTATCGTCGATTTGTACAAAACTTTTCGCAGATCGCCACCCGGCTTACCAATTTGACTAGAAAGATCACCACGTATGAGTGGACGGAAAAGTGTGAGGAAGCTTTTCAGGAGCTGAAGAAGTGACTCACGAGTGCGCCGATACTAGCCCTAGCTACTACGGATTAGGATTTTGTGGTGTATAGCGATGCCTCCAGGAATGGATTGGGGTGTGTATTAATGCAAGATGGTTGTGTTATAGCGTATGCTTCGTGACAGTTGAAGACACATGATAGAAGTTACCCGACCCATGATTTAGAATTAGCGACGATGGTATTTGGTCTCAAAATCTGGAGACATTACTTGTATGGTGTTCGCTGTGAGGTGTTTACCGACCATCAAAGTCTGAAGTATCTATTCTCACAAAAGGATCTGAATCTGAGGTAGACTAGTTAGCTCGACTTCCTAAAAGACTATGACATTCATTTCCAGTACCACCCAGGAAAGACCAACGTAGTGGCGGATGCATTGAGTCGTAGGCCATACTCGACATTGAGTGGATTAATAGCGCTTCCGGATGATCTGTGTAAGGAATTTGGGAAGGCGAGGAAGCTTAACCCGAGGTACATCGGACCATATTCGGTTGTACAAAGGATAGGAGAGGTAGCCTACCGATTAGAGCTACCGACCGAACTCCAAAGGGTACATGATGTGTTCCACGTGTCGCAGTTGCGCAAATATATCCCAGACCCCTCGCATGTCATTAAACCCGACCCTATACAGCTTCAGGAAGACTTATCATATGAGGAACAACCTGTTCGAATCCTGGATCGATGAAAAAAGCATTTTCGGAAAAAGATGGTGCCCGTGGTGAAGGTCCTTTGGGCCAACCACGAGACGTTAGAAGCCACCTGGGAGTCGGAACAGGAGATGCGAGACAAGTACCCCCATTTGTTTTTGTGATCAGGTGTGTAGTGGTTTCGGGGACGAATCCTTCTAAGTGGAGTGAAATGCAAAACCCTGAGAATTCTGAGTCGGTCGGAAAGTCGAATTGATGGTATCAGGGTGTCACAACCCAGTGAGGTTTCGAGGACGAAACTTTTTTAAGTGGGGTAGTATGTAAAACCCCAGAAAATTCGTTATGGAGAATCAAGGTCAGGATGGACCGACCTGGACCCGGGTCATGTCAAGGGAGTTTTGAATAACTATTTTGCTCCAGAAAAAAAAAACTTTGGATTGACTATTTTATGTTTTGATTTAGGTTGGTTTCAGTTAAACAAAATTTTCTTTTTAGTACGTTATTTTCTATCGTAAACATCGCTATTTTCAGACCAACCTTTCGTGATTTTCCATAGCTTTTTGAAAGAAAAAAAAAAGTATTTTTGGAAAGATCATGCATTTCTGGAACAACCCCCCTCATTTTCCCCCATTGGCCGTGTATATAAAAAGAAAAAAAAATAATTAACGTACTCCTAGAAGGGGTAGAACTCCCTACTCACCCCACTACCCTCCCTCCCTTTTAAATTCAAAATTTTAACCTAAACTACACACACCCACTCTCCTCATCTCATGTCTTACTCTCTCTCTCACAACTCCCTTTCCACAATCCTCCATCTCTTTCTTCCTCCACCCTAGAACTGCCATCACATACACCAAGCAACCACCAAGCCGCCGCCATCTCTTTTGCTTTCAAAACAAAGGAAAAAGAGGAGAAGATCGAGCATCTTTCTTGGCATTAAATGTGAGTGAAGGCGGCGTTCCCATCGAATTGAACTCGAAACCGATCCAAGGTGCAGACCAGGGAACCTATTGTTAAGTAACCGAGCCCGTAAACTGTACGGTAACCAGGTAACAATCATGCCCTAACCTTTCCCTGTGTGGCTCAACTGCGAATGTTTTGGAATGTGAGAAAGAATTTCTGGCTTTGCTGTTCAAACTGAAGGAACACTGAATCATGAATTGAAGAATAAAGGCATGATGGAAACGGTGCGTTGTGTATGTTTTGAAAAAAGAAAGATTGAAACTTGTTATGTTAAGAAAGTCAAAACATAATGTGATTTCGAGTGGAGACATGAACTTTCATTGCGTTGCTGTGGGAAAGGTGCTCGAAATCGAATGAACTGATTGTGTTATATTGACTCCAGTAAGGAGTAAGAACCTGTTGACTAAAAAGGACTTATTGGGGCGAGTTTCATGTATTTGAATGAGTTAAAGGCCATAGCCTTCCCCGGGTAATAAGTGCATGCATGTGAGTGGTCACGCGCTCAGTTGAGACGTGGGCCAGGTTATCGGTAACCACCTGTGTTGGTGGTAGGCCAGGAGCAGTTAAGCGGTAATCGTTTGAGCAGCGGTAGGTCAGGAATGAGTTAAGCGGTTGCGCTGTGACAAGCGTAAGCCATGAGACCCACTGGGGTCGCTCCCTGAAAACCGAGTTGAAACTGATGCATGTTGAACTGAACTGTGGAAGTGTGATTCTGAAAAGATAAGAAAGGAAGTATGATAACGGCTTGTGTGCTTGAAAGATGTTTTGTTGTCCCTTCCCCTTAAAATGTTTTCAAAAGGAATTTGTGTGCCTATTGACCGTTAGGGGTGTTTGTTACTGAGTTTATCTCACGTTTATAAAATGTTTTGTTTTCAGGTAATATGAGTAGGCCAGGGGTTGGGGATGTCAAATTTTTGTGAGGCACGAATGCTGCAAGACTATAAGTTAGGGTTGGATGGTGATGAATAGTAGTTATTACTAGTTGTTATTTTTTGGATTTGGTTGGATGTAATCTTCTTTGTATCGAAGATTTTCCCTTTTGTTTGTTTTATAAGACTCAGTATCTAGCCTGGTATTTCCAAGAAGGAGATACAGTGGCAACACCCCACTAGGTTGTCCCGCTGCCTTTAAGGCTGCTTGGCCTTAAACATGGAACTAGAAATTCGGGGGTGTTACAGTGCCATATGAAAAGCTCATAATCATCCTTATCAATTAAAATTAAAAGACAAAGCGGGAAAAAATGGATGCCATTTTGGAGAGCCCTTTACATTAGTTTCCAACTTGTTGTGCATGTATGTACATGTTGCCACCAGTGCAAAATAAGGCAGTTGAGCTACTCCCTGTCTCCGTAGAATAGGGGGTATATAGCGTTAGTAGAATGTTGTACTGCTATTTATAGTACCTGAAGGTAGTCTCCTTATTTCATAGCTCAGTGTTATATCTGCACTACTGTTTTTAATTTATGTTACTTTGGTTAGCTGCATTTTCAAATTCATGTTCTTGACCTCGTGTCTGGCTTTGAACCTTTTTGCTATCATTTCTAAACAGTCTATTGCCATGTGTATGAATTGACCTCCATAAGTTTGTCCCTTTGCATTCCATTGTGCTATTCTTCTACGCCTAACATTTTCTTCATCTTTTCCCTGCCTTCTTTTAAAAAGGACACCAAAAAAATGGGGTGGGACTTGCACTCTTAGTACTGATTCTGATTCAAGATGCTATGGCCTTGTATGGAGTGCAGTATTTAGTCTCTTTTCCAGTCTTCTTTTGACCCTCTTGTATCTTGCTAAATTCCGTACGAATGGCTATGGTTATGTGACATGGCTTGGTGTTTTGAACTTAAAGGTGACTTTGGTTATGGATACAGTCATGTCATTATTTACTTAACTCTACACCTGTTGTCACTGAATAGAATTGAACATGATTAAACATGTATTCTACATTGTCACTGAAAGCTAGAAGTGTTATTCTTCATTATTCTTCCTCTTGCATGTCATAATCTTGTGCTTAGTAGTACTTTTTTGAAGCATTGTCAAGCTATAAATAATGGCTTTCTTTTTCTTTTGTAATAGTTTTTACTTTCACATGTTTGTGTCTAATTTATGATGGTCATTCTATTTTGCAGGAAATATATACAAGGTAGATGCCTCATGTTCAGCTCTAGGTTCTTTCTTCGATGCAGTATGTAATAGTGACCCTGCCAATCGCCAGTTTCAATAAGTATGTATATTCTGCATTTATCTGCAGATGGAATTGTAATCAACATGGTTGTTGGGGGTGAAGTAGGGACCCTCAAAAGCATTGAAGAAAGTACTAATCTTATCATTGCTGAGATGCCCATACAAGTAAGTACTCTCTTTCCCCTTTATATGTGTCAAAGATTTTGTGATTATAACTCTGGCCATCTTATTCGGTGCCTTGGTGGATGATGTATTGGTTGATTCAGGTTGTTCGACTCTGTATGTAGTATGCATGCTAATGCTCTTCTTTCATAAGAGAATACTTTGTGGGTACTTTGGGCAAACCCCATCATAAGTTTTATGTTTGGGTTTAGATAGGACTGGACACGGTTGGATCTGTGGTGAATTAGGCTGATGTAAGTAGATTATGCAGATTAAGCTTTCTAATTAAATTCTGTCTAAGCCTACCTTAGTTCACCCGTGCACATGACAACTATATTTTTAGCGACTTCAGTCTAAAGCTCTTGATTAGACTTCACATCAAGCAATTGTCCATGGGAGACATCGATTGATTGGCTACCCATCTTTATTGTTCTCTCTCGTTTGTTTTGGGCTTTGCATCTTGAAAAATTGGTGTTTGCTTATATATTTTGAGACGACTTTACCAGACTAGTTCTTGTCCATTGTAGTAGCGGATGTTTTAAATCAACGAAATTGTGGTCTCCTGACTTGGCTGCTTTATTAGTAAATCAATTCTAGAATTGCGTTGAGATAGGGTAATTTCGTCCATTAATTCACATGGAAGGCTCGATTTAGCTATTTTATTACTTATCAATTGTGGGGAACTAATTATATATACATACATACATACATACATATATATATATATACATATATATATATATATATATATATATAACTTGGTTGAACTCAGTTGGATTCTATTATCGGCTGAATTCAGTTGGTTCTATTGTTGGTTGAATTCAATTTACTTCTATTATTGGTTAAACTAGTGGTTTTATTGTTGGTTGAACTCAGATGGGCTCTATCATTGGTTGAACTCACTTGGGTTCTATTGTTGGTTGAACTCAATTGGATTCTATTATTGGTTGAACTCGGTTGGTTCTATTGTTGGTTGAATTCGATTGAGTTCTATTGTTGGTTGAATTCGATTGAGTTCTATTGTTGGTTGAACTCATAGTGGTTTTATTGTTGGTTGAACTCTGGTTGGTTCTGTTATTGTTGGTTGAATTCAGTTGGGTTCTATTGTTGGTTTAACTCACTTGGGTTAGGGTGTTGATTGAGCTTGGTTGGGGTTCTATTGTTTGAATGAACTCACTTGGGTTCTATTGTTGGTTGAACTTGATTGCAGTTCTATTGTTGGTTGAAGTCAGTTGTGGTTATATTATTGGTTGAACTCAATTGTGGCTCTGTTGTTAGTTGAACTCACCTAGGTCTTATATATTGTTAGTTGAACTCGATTGTGGTTTTATTCTTGGTTTAACTTTGTTATGGTTCTATAGTTGGTTGAACTCTGCTATGTGTCTTTAAGCTTGATTCTGCCGAGTCTACGTCTTAGTTAATCGATCTCTTCAGTTATATTTTCTAATAATTCATTTTCTTGTGTGTTTCAATTGTCTAACAGGTTCCATTTTTGGAGCTAACATCTCTCGGTAAAGAAAAGGAAGATGCAGATTTTTAGTCTTTGTTCAATTGTCTAACATGTTCAATCAGCTAGCTACAACAAAAAAATTAGCAGGATGGATTCAAAACAATGCAAGAATATTTAGTTTTGATTACTTTAGTCTTTGTTGCTATGTTTACAATTAATTTTTTTTAGGCACTAATGTGTAATTTATTTAATTGATGTTTGATCTATTTTAATTTGTTGGTTTGTTAATTTTATTCATTTATGCAGGGTGATGCGCGCTGGTAATTAGTATTAAACTTGTTAATTAAAAAAAGAACAATTGTATATAGTTGTTCTATTTTTAACTTAATAAGTTTTATATTAATTACCAGCATTATTTTTTAAAAAACTAAAAGAACACTAGTAACACTTTTAAGTATGGGAAAAATTATAATTTCTTGCATCTTCCAGAGTGGGTATAGTGTAAAATGACCACACATAAATTGTGGGTAATTAGTACTTACTCTACATTTATAAGTGCGGGCAATATAGTTCTACCTGCATTTCCATTAAGTGTGGAGGACACTTCCACACACTTAAGTTCCCCACATTTAGTCTAAGTGTGGGCAACAACTATTTCTATACTTATAAGTGTGGTTATTAGCAAAATTAAGTGTGGAGGAAAGCAGCCTTTTTTGTAGTGTAATGCCCCAACATAGAGGATGAAAAAGAGGGAATAAACAATATTCTTTAAGCTAGTACCATGGGAAGCCTAATGTATGACATGCTATGTACATTGCCTGAGATTGACTTTGCTGTTGGTTTGGTACGTTGTTACCAAGGTAACTCATCACTTGCTCATTAGCAAGTCGTCAAGAGAATCATGCCCTACCTTTGTGGTGCAATTGACTTGGTCCTTTGCTATCAAGGCGGGGACCTTAGGTTGATAGAATACTCAAATGCCAATTGGGGAGGTGACCTGGATTATTCTAGGTCAACCTCAGGTTATGTCTTCACCCTAGGTAGAAGAGCCATATCATGGTGCAGTAACAAGCAAGACTGCGTGGATCTATCGACTATGGAGGCAAAGTGTGTCGCATATAGCCTAACCGCGCAGGAGGCAATGTCTAGGAGTTTTCTTCATGATCTTAATCTTACCCCTAGAGTTGTTAATCCTATTGAGATGTTATGTGACAACACATCTGTCATCTAGTTTGCTAAAGATCCGAAGTTCCATTGGAAGATTAAGCACATTAGAAGGCGTTATCGCTTCGTCCAAAATGCCATAAAGACAAAGGAGATTACTATCAAGTATATATCTACTAAAAAGATGATTGATGATATGTTAACTAAGCCAATTCCTAAAGATGCTTTTAAAGCCCATGCGTTGAGTCTAGGACTTCATAGGTTTAGTTTTAGATGAATCTTGTTATGTGACATATATGTTCTCTTGCAATGACCATTTATGTAATAAAGATTGATTTTTCTTTTTCTAAATGTTCATGATTGATTGTTACATGTTAGGCATATTGAAATGCCACATGCTTCTGATTGGCTTAGTCACATAGGGAATCATCCTAACACTTGAGTAGGAGACATGATGAGACTAAATTATATCGACACTAGGTGTGCAATAGTGATTACTTATACTAGAATTGTGTAAATAAAATTAATATAATCGCCTTTGTAAGTCTAAGATGAGACTTGAGAATATGAAGCATGATTTCGTATTGAAGCCTTAAAAGTTGAATCTTGAGTGTCAAGATTAATATCTAGTATGTTGACCTAGTAGCTCAAGTTAGATTTTTAGGTGAAAAACTAAATCAGCAATTCGCATGACATATAGAGTGACGAGCCTAACTAAGTGAGAATTATGTCATGACACACATTTCATACTGTGTGTGCTTAAAAGACAGCTCATACATAGAGTGACAATTGACTTCCTTATCCCTTATTCCTATGTGAGCATATGAACAATGACCTTTTGACTTAAAGCTATGATATGAAGTTCAAGTTTGATGATGCTACCCTTATGTGTTTCTTAAAGACCATGATGTATACGGTTCAACGAAAACACATTAGGAAAGCAGTTAAGCTAAGATGAAATATCATGAGTGTTTAAGGAAAAATCTATCAATCTTCACTATATCAACCAGGGTGACTATATTGAGTATATAATCATATGATATATTATATGGCATGAAGGGATTACAAATGCCACTAGCTATGTTTAGGATGATTTGGAGTATTGTATTTCAAAAAAGTGTTATATTAGTTAGATGGTGACTTAATATGACACTATTGGTTACTTTCTGATCGCATGTCATATTCCTGTCATGAAGCATGAAGAGTTGTGATTCATAGAGAGCATGTGATCTGTGGCCTATGTGGCCAAGTGGGAGATGTTAGCCAACCCTATCATAATTAGGGCGGACGGCCACTTAAGACGCTAATAAGTGGCAAAAATCCTAATTGACCCCAACCTATATAAAGAGATTTAAGGGGTCAATTAAAGACACATCAAACAACAGAGTCCCAAATCTCCTCTCCTCCTCTCCGACGACCTCCTAACCATTTAGTGGGATTCGGGTTTAGGACGTGACATTCGAGGTGACTCTAGTAGCTGCCTTTTAGCAGTATTTATACTACATGGACTAATTCTGGCAACCTATTTTGTACTAAGGACAGTCCTTTATTTTACTTCATAAAAATGAATGGGTTACATACATTGCCATAGGATTGACATGTGTCATTTGATCATACGTTATTGTTTTTGCCTTTGCCCTTAATTTGAAGTTCTCCAATAATTTTTAAGTGTAGATTAAATGGTAGTAATTGCAACACAATGTACTCCTTTAGCCGTACATTTGAAAAGTCAAAATTGAGGGGCTGTTTGGTGAGTGAAAAAGAAACGGGATTTGAATCATGAGAATTCAAGTTCCTTTCCTTATTGTTTGGTGAGAGTTTTTAAGAAAATGAACTTGATACCCCCAAGTTTCAAGTTCCTCCCAAACCTAAGGGACTTGACCTCCTCACTTATGAGGACTTGAACCCTGAAGGACCAACATTAATATTTTTTTAAAAACAGAAAAATCACCCCCAATTTCATTTTGCCCCATTGCTTTTTACTCACTATTTCCATCATCCATCAGAGAGAGAGAGAACACAAGTGCTACTCATTGGATACCTGGGCACTAGCGACGACGCGTACTTTACCAACGATCTCATTTGCCTTCAAATGCAGACCAGAATCGCCCAGACAAAGAGAGAGAGATGGAGGAGATGATGGTTCTACAATTGCTGAACAACCCCAGACGGCGATGAGGATGTGGAAGGTTCTGTGACCGATGCCCATTTGCAATTCAACCCAAATTTTCTTTTCTTCATTTGTTCTGATTTTTGCTTTTTGATCTATAATTTTTGTGAGATTGCACTTCCAGATCCAAAGTTCGTTGGTGCTATTCGTAGAAGAAGAGAGAGGGAGGATGATGTTGCTCATATGAGATTTCAATTTAAGAGCCAAATTTTTTTGGGTTCCTTGAAATAAGTTTATGAGGGATGCTCTTCTTCGGAGTTGGGGAGGTGAGAGAGAGATAGAGTCAAACAAAACTATTATTATTATTATTATTATTATTATTATTATTATTATTATTATTA
>JACYFF010003369.1:77000032-77011371 GCA_017589665.1 Selenicereus undatus
TGTGAAGACTTGAAGAACCACTTGCGACACAGTTCGCTGCTTGGCCATGGGCCTTGAACGGAACTGATACGCACAAAAGTGGCGTGGGCAGTGAGGAGCAGCTACCGCGGGTGTCAACCAACATTTTGATTGACTTTGCTCTACACCTCTCCCCTTTCTAACATTTATCTTGTCCAGACGTCGTTTTGCTTACTGATTTCTTTCCTGAAAAAGGATTTAACTTTGTGTTTTCTTCTATTTCCAGGTAATTTATAATGGTATATCTTAAGGAGTTTCAGCGTGACGGCAGACTTCTTCTTTCTGTCGTAGATAAGGAAGGCGATGATCCTCGGTCAGGGAATTGCTTCCGAATCTACCGTTCTTTAAGGAGGCCGAAAGCCAACCAGACACCTATTATAGAGCCATCATCCTTCCCTTCCAAATTTTCCATTCGGGTGGAAAAGGGCGCGGAAGATGGTTCCGTCGGGTATTTTCTGCAGAGCACCTATCATGACAAATCCAGTCTTCTTACTGAATTTCCTGTGCTCGGGCGTCGCATCATATCCGGGCAATCGAGATGGGGCCCGAACATGATCCTCTATGGCGACTTCGGCTATATTCCCCTGTTTTGGGAATGGACAGAGCATGTGCTTTCCTGTTTTGAGGCACGCCTGCGAAGATGCGCTTTATATGAGGCGGTGTATGCCTCGCTCTACTCTTATAGCCGCGATGTACATGTTGTGCGTGCTTTTTGTGAGAGTTGGTGTCCTACCACCAACACTCTTCACACGATATCCGGAGAAATGTCTATCTCATTGTGGGATTTGCACAAGCTTGGTGGACTCCCAATTAATGGCAAGATATATGATGAGACAATCCCCTGCCTCCAAGCCTTTGAGCACCGGGACAAGCAAAACTTGAGGACTATGCCATCTTCCTGCAAGTTTCTGTTCGCTGCTTTTAGATGCTTGGAAAGGATGTCTACCGGTGAGAAAGGCATTAATGCTAAGGCTTGGATCGATTTCTGGTGTAAGAAGAAGCTCATCCACAACCCACCGACGCGGTGTCGCCCGCGTAGCTCGACTCCCACAAGGACGCAAAATCCAAGTGGTCGAATTCAACCGCAAGATCCTTGCTGGAGTCGTGAGGAGTTAGAAGTCTTCAAAAGCTTGGGGGTTCCGAAAGAGAGGAGAGAAAGCACCTATCTGGCAGCGTATCTATCATGTTGGCTATGTGTTTTTGCACTTCCAGAGACCGGGGAGAAAATCATTCGCCCGGGCACTTTTGAGGCTGCCAGCCTGATGGCGTCTGGTACAACCTTCAGCTTAGCTATCCCTGTGCTGGCCAGTATTTACCACGGCCTTAATGGGCTTACTATGGCTGCAAAGCCTTCCCATTCACGGTCATTCTTCCCCTGGCACTATCTCCATGGTTGGCTTGCCCATTATTTCAAGACTCACCATGCCTTGCAACCTCCCCCTCCGGGCCCTTTGATGGTGCGCTACTCCGGGTCACATATGACGCGCAGCGACCTTGGAGATGTTCGCGAACTTATACATGAGGGCAGAGTATCTGACATGGGTTGTCTAATGCTGGGGAAGAACCGATCAGAAACCCTTATTGACGATGGGACTTTGGATTCAGATAAGTCAGATTACCTGATCTCTCTTCGAGACGGCTTCCTTCCCATCCGTCGGGATACGACCTTTTATGTCGAACCCTATAGCCCGCACCGATTTAGTAGGCAATTTGGGTTTTGCCAGGGGATCCCTGGAGCACTTCTCGAAGATCCTCGCAACCGGGAGGTGTCATACGAGAATGCCCTTTTATATTGGAAACGACTACTCTTTCTGGGGACTGCATCTCAGGGCTCTCTTCCTTGTCGTTCCTTGGCCTTGAACCAGCACATCTCTTCGGCTTACAAGATTTGGTGGCCCAAGGTGACCATTAGTGACCTTCGTTCCAGCGCTTCCGTTCTGCAGAAAAGTACGGAAGCGAGTTCATCCCGGCAAGACAAAGACGCAGAGGTTGGCTCGTCGAAGAAGGTCAAAGGGAAGAAAGGAAAGGATCCGGTGACCGATTTAGACGCTGAGGGTCCGGAGTCTGGTGATGACGCTCGTGGGTCTCCGAGAGTTCACCTTGCTGAGAGAAAGCGGGGTTTGGCACCGGACAGTGAGAGCGAGCCAGAGTCCGATGCGAACTTCAGACACGGGGGGCGTAAGAGGCGCGAGACCACGACCCCCAAAGCTGCCATAGTCAACCTTGGGGATTGCTTTTTTGATGACGTCCAGAGCTGCTCAGGCGAGCCGGGCGATCTTGAGGACGTATGTACCATTCCCTCGCCCTTTACTGTGATTTATTTTTGTTTTGCTGCTTTGGTTTTGATCAGCATAGAATGATTCTATACTTATCATGTTCTACCGCCTTTTTTTTTTTTTTTTTTTTTCAGATTGGGGAGTTTGACCTAGCACAAGAAGCGACACCCATTGTCGATGAGCAGTTACTTGAGGACGTCAGTCTTGCTGCTAAGTCTTCTGCCCCCAAGGCAACCCCGGGTATTGGCAAGGACATTGAGATCGTGAGGAAGCAAACATCCCCTCATAAGGTTGGGAGTTCAGCTTCTAGGGAAACAGAGACCTTGCGCACCCCGGCTAATCAAAGTCATCACTCAGTCGATGGCCCTAACTCGCTTGAGGTTGCTTCTAAGGGATTACTCTCTGCTGACGCCAATGTTGGCACTCCTGGGGGTTCAAAAGGGAAACTTTCCCGTGCAGCCGCTCCCTCCACTACCTCCTTCTGTCCCGGACCCGGCTCTCAGAGTATTTTTACCGCCGCCATTCGAGTGATGGGGTCCGAGTATCTGACCAGTCTGAAGAGTGTGAAATTTGAAGAAGTTGAGGGAAAACTTCAAAGTGCCCCCATGATCTATAAAGGAATTGAGCGGCTTTGCGGAGACCCGACCCCTTTGAAAAAGAGGGTGGAGGATTATGGGAGCGCCGTGTCAGCCTTCTTATCCTTAAAGAAGGCAGCTTCCACGTGCCGCCACCCAGATGATGTAGCGAAAGAGAAGGCGCTGTGCATCGAGCAGGTTGATCTTGCGCGCTCACGCCTTGCCACTGCGCGTGCCGATCTTAGTGCGGTGACGGGGAAACTCAAGGGGGTGGTGCAGAGGATTACTGATTTGGAGGACGCGCTTCGCCTTGCCCGGGAAGAGGAGCGCCAGCTTAAAGGTGACGTCCAAGTCCAATCTTCCCTACTGGAGGCTGCTGAGGAGGAAGCTAATGTGAGATCCAAAGCTCTTGCTGACCTCGAAATGGTACCCACTCTTTCTTCAGATGATGACAAGGAGTTGGAGAGGCATGAGCAGATCATGCTAGCACTGCAGTCCTCGCTTGATCCCAGCACTTGGATGGACACGGATTGATCCTAGCAGCTGTCTCTTTTTGTTTTTTTTTTTTTTCCTTTTTTTTTTTTTTTTTTTGCAAATATTTGTAATAGACTTTGTGTCCTTCTTTATATGAAATTTGATCGCTACCCTGCTGTCTTTCTTTTATTATATTTGACTGAACTTGATATTTAATCTACCAAGCTGCCTACGTACTTATGGAAACATTGCAATTCCCAATAAGATCAAGTCATCACGTAGTTCAACATAAATAAAACAAAATAAATTTGTATATATTTGTTTGCCGTGCACAGTTTATACTCTTGCGGGCCAGGAGTATTACAAGTGAATTTAACTTGAAAGAACGAGCAGTTTAGGCTCTTACTTAGGAGCTTTACAGCATTCTACTCTAAGGATAATAGCGCTTCAAGAATTTTCCGTTTATGGGTCCTACGCGCACTCCATCAGCACCAATTATCTTGTAGGCTCCATTTGTGTAAACTTCCCTTACCACATATGGACCATCCCACTTGGAGGTGAATTTGCTTCCAGATTTGTGGGAGACAATAATCGGTCTTCTTACTGCCAATACCTGGTCTCCGACTTGGAAAGACCGCGGTCGAACCTTCTTGTTGAATGCTCTTGATAGACGGGCTTGGTAGCATTCCAGCTTTTGTTGTGCCTGAAGTCTTTTCTCATCAAGGGCCTCCAGCTCAGCTATGCGAAGCTTGTGATTTTCGTCTTCTGTCAAACCTTCTTGTATGGCGATGCGCAGTGACGGAATTTGAAGTTCTAATGGTAGTACGGCTTCAACTCCATACACCAGAGCAAAGGGGGTCGACTGTGTCGGCGTCTTGTATGTAGTTCGGTATGCCCAAAGAGCCTCCCCTAGTCTGTCGTGCCAATCTCTTTTAGACTTTGCGACAACTTTTTTGAGTAAGTTGCAAAGTGTTTTATTAAAGGCTTCTGCCAGGCCGTTTGCAGGGGCATGGTACATGGAAGACTTATGCTGGGCGAACTTAAACTTCTCACATAGGCTGGTCAACAGGCTGTTGACGAAGGGCTTACCATTATCAGTGATGATGTATCTCGGCACACCATATCGATAAATAATGTGTGTCCTTATGAAGTCGACCACATTTTCTTTTTTAACTTCCCTTAGTGGAATTGCTTCCG
Organism: Selenicereus undatus; assembly: GCA_017589665.1. Lineage (NCBI taxonomy): Eukaryota > Viridiplantae > Streptophyta > Magnoliopsida > Caryophyllales > Cactaceae > Selenicereus > Selenicereus undatus. The sequence continues at coordinate 77,004,573 of JACYFF010003369.1, forward strand.
CCCATTTAGAGAAGTAATCAGTGGCCGCTAAGATGTAGGAATGACTAGCCGACGATTTAGGCGTGATTGGTCCGACGACGTCAAGGCCCCATGCTTCAAATGGCCAGGATGCAACAGTTGGGTGAAGAGGTTCTGGGGGTTGATGTATGAAGTTGGCATGGAACTGGCAAGCATCACATCTCTTTGCATAATCCATGCAATCTTGCACCATAGTGGGCCAGTAGTAACCCATCCTTTTAATATGATCATGTAGCCTAGGCCCTGATTGGTGCGCTCCGCACACGCCTGAATGAGCTTCTACCATCACTTGCTTCGCCTCTTCCAGGTCCAAACATCGTAACCAAAGGCCAAGAAAAGAGCGTCGATAGAGCGTTCCATTGTAGTACAGGAAGCTTGAAGCTCTACGCTGTATTTCCGTCTTATGCCTTAGGTCACTAGGAAGTTTCCCGTGCTCTAAGTACTCAATTATAGGTTGACGCCAGTCTTCTGTGTCTATTTCAAGGACACATATCATATTGACGTCGCCATCTGAGTCTTCATCATCAGGCGAAACGACCCAGCAGCTACATACTGGAATTGTCATTCTTTCTTCTGCCCCCAGTGCCAAAGTGGCTGCGAGGTTTGCCAATGCGTCAGCCATCTTGTTGGCACTCCTTGGCACATGCTCTAACTTGACCGTCTCCAGTTTATTTAGCAAGCGTAATGCCTGCCTGTGACACGGGACAAGGTCTTGTTTCTTAACCTCGTATTCATCAAGTAGTTGATTGATGACCAACTGCGAGTCACCATATATGTTAAGGTCAGTGATCCCCATCTCAATAGCCATGTCAAGACCCAAGTTAAGCGCTTGATATTCCGCCATATTATTAGAGCATAACTGAGTGAGCACAAATGAATATGGGAGAATGTGCTTTTCAGGGGAAACGAATACCACTCCTGCACCAGCGCCATCACGCCTAGCCGCACCATCGAAATACATTTCCCAAGGAGGGAGGATATCGATGTAGAACACGTCTTCTCCCGGCAAATCATCATTTAGCTCCCAATCATCGGGAATGGGATGATCTGCTAGGAAATCTGCCAACGCTTGTCCCTTAACCGCTTTTTGGGGTACGTAGACAAGGTCGTACTGCTTTAAAATGACCGCCCATTTTGCCAGCCGCCCATTTAAAATTGGCCTAGATAAGATGTACTTTATAGGATCGGCTTTGGAGATCACTTGTACTGTGTAAGCCTGCATGTAATGCTTGAGTTTCTGGACGGCAAAGATGAGCGACAAACACATCTTTTCAATGGGGGAGTACTTAGATTCAGCACCAACCAACGTACGACTTAAATAGTACAAGGCGACTTCTTTTCCTTCCTCATTTGCCTGTACACATAATGCTCCTAAGGATTGTTCTTGAGCTGAAATGTACAGTCGAAGAGGTTTGCCAGGGATGGGTGCTCCCAACACCGGAGGATGGGACAAATATTCCTTTATTTTCCTGAAAGCCGTTCGACATGAGTCGTCCCATTCGAACGGTGCTCCTTTTTTCATAAGGTGGCTGAAGGGATGACAACGTCCTGCAAGATTTGAGATGAATCTTCGGATGTATGCCAAGCGACCTTGAAGTCCGCGAAGCTCTCTGAGATTCTTCGGCTCAGGCATATCTTGAATTGCCTTGATCTTCGATTTGTCAATCTCAATTCCCCGATGGTGAACGATGAACCCCAGGAATTTCCCGGAGGTGACACCGAATGCGCACTTGAGTGGGTTCATCTTCAGTTGGCATCTTCGTAATCGCTCAAAGATTAGACGAAGATCTTGCAAGTGGTCTGTCCTTTTCTTGGATTTGACCACCAAATCATCGACGTAGCACTCAACTTTTTTATGAAGCATATCGTCGAAAATTGATTGCATTGCCCTTTGGTAAGTTGCCCCTGCATTCTTAAGTCCAAAGGGCATCACCTTATAGCAAAAAATGCCCTTAGGTGTGCGAAAAGCTGTGGCCTCTTGATCCTCTGGTGCCATCAGAATCTGATTGTATCCTGCGGTACAATCCATGAACGACAACGCTTCATGTCCTGTGGTTGAATCAATCATGAGTTCTGTGACAGGCAACGGGAAATCATCTTTAGGACAAGCGTCATTGAGATCCCGAAAGTCCACACAAATACGAAGTTGCCCGTTTTTCTTCCTGACGGGCACGATGTTTGCGATCCACGTTGGGTATTTGACCTCGCGAATGAATCCTGCCTCGATGAGTTTGTTGACCTCTTTTTCAATTTCTGGTACCAACTCCGGGCGAAAACGTCGCTGAGGTTGCTTCTTAGGTGAAATACCCCTTTTGATAGACAAACGATGGACTGCTACTTTTGGATCCAACCCAGGCATTTCTTTATAGCTCCAGGCAAATACATCCTTGTACTCGGACAGGAGTTCCAAGTACTGTATTTCCTCATCCGGTGTAAGTGATGAGCTTACGTAAATAGGACGAGGCTCTTCATTGGTCCCAAGACTTAATTCTTTTAACTCATCAACTGTAGCTTGCCCCCCATCTTCGAAGGTTTCAGGAATTTCAGCCAGCTCTATTTCTGAATCTGAGTCATCACATTCATGTGCTGTGATATGATTGGAAGAAACAACTTCTTCTTCCTCCGCCTCATTGCTAGAGTTAGAATTGTTTTGTTGACCCGTGAAGATCACAGTACGTCTCTTTACTCTTAATGACCCATCCATTTTCACATCTAAACTGGAGCAACGTTTCATACGAGAAGGGATAGAGCTCTGAACTTCATTTATTACTCCCAAGCGGCTAAACACAGAACTTTTCTCCTGCTGAAATTGGGAGCTTGAAAACTCTTTACCAGTTTTCATCCTGGAAAGCCATGAGCGCCTTGACTAGGGAACATCTTTGACTCTGTTAAAAACAGAGATTTCGTTGTCTTTCCCTTTCCCCATTCGGGTGAACACTGATGGACGTTTTCTCGAAGCGGGCGATTGCAACCTATCAAACACAGAGGGTTTTGGGTTAAGTGAAGCACTTTCCTCTTCACTCTCATCCACCTCTTCAGCTGAGATGTGTTGGGTTGTTACTCTCTTGTCCTTTCGCCGCCCCGAGATTCTGACTGGCTGAGGTGGCATGAAACCTAGTCCAACTTTTGAAACGCCTACTGAACCTCCCTGCTCCTGGATCTTTTTCTGAGTTTCGTTAAGTCCATGAGGCTTGACCTCAACTACCTTCCCTAAGGTAGCTGGGTTCTGAAAGTCGTAACCAGCCTTTTCCATCAGCTTATAGGCGTTGGGATCAAATCCTTCTTTAGTATGCACGCTTGGCAAGTCATCATTTTCCTTAGAAGAAACAACAAACCCCGGAATAGGAGGTCGACTCACCTTTTCTTGCCACATCTTAAGGGTTGGAACTGTTACACTCCCTTTTAGAGAAGTTATGCTGGCTGCCTTACCCTTAACAACTTTGGTCTCGTTGCTACTGCCCGTGCACTCGCCGAAAGGTGATTCGCCCTCCTTGCGGCGAGACCTAGGTATGTACCTTAAAATTGGCGGTATTGATCCCGTTGAAGCGGCAGCTTGTTTAGCGACTGGGTCAACACAAGAAGCAGCGACACCTTGCTTGCTTGTCTCTTTCTTGAGCTGCTACTTAGGAACATTATCCTTTGTTGCCTGAGGGGCTTTCTTTGCGACACCCTTGCCTGTGGAAGAAATGATTGACGACATGGTTTCTTTAGGTGCAGTACCTTCTTCAAAGAACCTTGCATCTGCAAAATGAGATTCAGCCTTGGTGAATGGCTTGACATCCCCATTTATTTTCTTCTCCCCATCACGGTAATACTTGAGGCATTGGTGTAAAGTGGAAGCGACTATTCCATGCTCATGAAGCCATGGTCGCCCAAGTAATAACCTGTAGGATGTTTTGGCATCAATTACATGGAAGATGGAAGATGTCGTCAAATCTCCGATGATTAGTTCAATGCGAATCATGCCAATTGCACGCTGACCTTCGAGATTAAAGCCTTGAATCATCGTTCGGCTCTTAGACAATTCTTCCACTGTGATGCCCAAGTCGTTCATTGTTGACTTGGGCATGATGTTGACAGCTGACCCTCCATCCACAAGAATGCGCCTGACTTTTTGCTCCCTGATATAACCAGTTACAAACAAAGGACGATTGTGGGGCTTAGATCCCAACAACAAATCATCGTCAGTGAACGTGACTGCAGTATTGCAAGAGGCACACTGAACAGGGTCTTCTGTTGATGCTCCCACATCCTTGATTTTATCAGCGTAAATTTCTGGGTGTTGTAAGGCAGCAACAACAAGTTGGCGCATCTCGTGAGGCAAACAAAAGATTTGCCCCCAACCCATATGAGATGGCAAAGCTTTCAAGATAGTTAAGGTTTTATCAGCTAATTGAGGAGACTCCTCTTGCCCGTCGTTTCCTTCGTCTTCCTCTTCTTCGAGTTCGGAACATGAGGTCATGTTGACCGTAACTTTCTCAAAGAAGCCTGTTGGGAAAAACTCTTGAAGTGTAACAGGGACAAGCGGCTCCTGCTCAAGGAGGTCAATAGGCAAAGTTTCGTGCCCTTTGACGCTCTTGGACTTTTTTTTTCCTTTTGAGTGACGAGGACTTTTTTTTCTTCCTTGTCTCTTCCTGCGGCGAAGAGGTGGCGACTGCGCTTGGCTTTGCTTCCTTGGCCTCCGACGAGTGACAAGAGTCCATCCATCTTCATCCACATCAACCTTATCAGAGACATCTACAAACGGATCAGTCTCTGTCAAGGATTCTTTAGTTGCAATTGGAACCACCACAGGCTCCAAACTTCCAAATTGGATTGTAACTAATTTCTTTCTAAGGGAGGAAATCAGTCCAGTGTTTACTCTACCACGAGGTTGAGTATGCTTTGGCTTCCTAGGCGATGAGGAATATTCCAGCTGAGTGGAGATATGATTTATCTCGGCAGTGTCGTCCAAATCCAATATTATCTTCCCGTCCCTGGCAAGTTGCATAATACGCTCCTTGAGTGTTATGCACTTCTCAAGAGGGTGGCTAACCACCCTATGATACCGACAATATTTTGGGTCGGTAACTCTTCCAGCTTCTTCAGGGCGTTTTGGATCTGGAAGCTCGATAACCCCATTATGAAGGAGATCATCAAGCATTCCTGATAAGTCTGAATCAGGGAAGGGGTACTTCTTCTCCTGCAATTCCTTCAATGTAGGACGCTTCTTCACAGCATTCTTGGGGAATTCAGTTTTCTTGTTTTCATACTTAGGCTTTCCGGAGATTCGAACCGGTTCCCCAGTTGAAGCAGCCATGGATTCCTTGTTTGAGGACTTGGAGGACTTAGGATTTTTCTTGAATTCACCCTTGTCCTTTCTAGAGTCAGGTAAGGAAGAAGACTTGCCACGGCGACTTGCAATTGTCATCTCCATATCATGAGCCTTCGTTGCTAATTCTTGGAAAGTCCTTGGCTTGCACATTTGCAAGACATACAGTAAATCCCACTCCATGCCCTGCGCACACATTTCAACAGCTGAAGCTTCTGTCAGACGATCTTTGCACTCCAAACTAAGGGATCTCCAGCGACTGATATAATCAAGCACTGGCTCGTCCTTCCATTGTTTGGTGTTCGTTAGCTCTGTCATGCTAACAATGCGCTGGGTGCTATAGAACCTGTTGAGGAACTCTTGCTCCATTTGTTGCCAGCTATCAATGGATTCTGGCTCCAAGTCTGTGTACCAGTCGAACGCGATTCCTTTTAGAGTACGGACGAACTGCTTCACCAGTCGGTCTCCCTCTGTGCCAGCATTACTGCACGTCTCAATGAAGTGTGCGACATGCTGTTTGGGGTTGCCCTTGCCATCAAACTGGTTGAACTTTGGAGGCTGGTAGCCATGGGGCATGCGCAGCGCGTCAATCCTCTTTGTGTAGGGTTTTGTGTATAAGTGAGTCTTGTGAGACCCTCCCCCTAGCTGAGCCTTGACTGCGTTCGCTATCAAGCTCTGAATTTGCTCAACTGACATTGAACTTAAGGAGCAATCCTTCTTAGCTTTGCGGTCATTGTCAGACTCCTCGCTGTGATGTGACTCTTTGTCAGAGTCTTCAGCGCCGGAACCCTTGTTGGAAGCTTCAGAGAACTTCTTTTCCAACTTTTTTGTCAGTTCAGCGATCTGGTCGTTCTGGCGCTTAATTTGGGCGTCCTTCTCGGCACTCTCTTTGGAGAGCCTGTCCAAGATAGCTTTCATACTTGCCAACTGCTCTTCCAGGTTAGCAGCTCCGGTCATCATGACTGGCATGATGACAGTGTCAGAAGATTCAGCTTCAAGCTCTGACATGCGCGCCTCCTTTGGCGAGGGCGCAGAGGAGTCACTACTATAGTAGTCTTCAACCTCGCAGATTGGAGCTTGAAGGATAAGTTTTTGAATTTCATCCGTCCCAGACGACACCTTGTGTTGCGTGTTTAAGTCTTGGAATTTGGATGGGGACGACGCAGCCTTCCTAGCAACGGTCGACACAGCAACTTTTGCCATGCTCCTGGTTTTCATGGTATGAGCGCGCTAGCTAGAAGTGACGCTCGCTTCACAAGATTTAAGAGAACAGGATCCCGTGTTCTTCTTCTTCGAAGCTTGCGTGGCGACATCCTTTGCAGCCATGTCTCCGTTGAGGATGATGTTCTTGTGACTTGAAAGTCTTGATTTTTTTAAGAGAAAGAGATGAGAGGTAGAGAGGTCCCACCGAGCGTGCCAAATTTGTAATCACAAATTACAAAGATTGAATTTTTATAGATTCAATTGGGT
>JACYFF010003369.1:77011471-77032787 GCA_017589665.1 Selenicereus undatus
GCACGGTGCATATTAAAATAGACATTTCATAACATATACTATGCAAGTAATGAACCGATAGCCATTGTAGACATAGTTAATATTATAATTTAGGAAATATGATAGAATAATCAATGAAAAATATATGTAGGTAGCAAATTCATATATAACCAATGGGATGAACAACTACAAACCACATGACTTAGGAAGAAGTCTATAATAGTACGATAGAAATAGTAGATAGTAATTACGATAAAAGACACGCTAAATAACATGATGAGCAACCAATCTATCACGCCAATGGCGAAGAATCCACCTCCTCCTTTTATACCTACAGAGGAAATAAAGTTTTAGAAATAATTTGAATGACAATGATGGGCTAACGTTTATATTTACACGTGATCTACCTGGTGTACCTAACATTGGTCTTTCGTAAGTAATAAACCTCTTCCTCCCAATGAACTGGGGCAATCAAAGCAATAGGAACCTCTACTTCATAGTGACGTGGGGGTTCCATGACAAATACCCATGGTTGACCTATGTAATCATCTATAATCGCATAAAGCGATAGATGACCATATGGCTGTAAAAAATATTAACATAGGATAGTCAATAGTAAAAGAATAAATTGTGTTAACTATGGTACGTAGGGAAAACTGTAATACCTGCGATGCATACACATCCAACTGGGCAGTCGTCATGTGCAAAAGAATTCGAGCATCCTCATGAAGAACAGTAAACTCTCTACAACCTGTATTATCTTGCAAGAGAACTCTGAAGATATACCTATGATTTTAAATAGCACAGGACGGTTATAATAATGCAAACATGTATTTGAAAAAGTAGAACAAAGTACATAACAATAGGTAATCAAGTATGCAAACCTCTTTTGTGTCAAATTTGGAGATTGACATGTGCAGTCAGGTACATTTAGAGCGAATACGTAAGAGTGATCACTTTTTTTGCAATTAGTGCAGGCGTCATAAATCAACGGGTGAATTTCAATTACGTATGCAAAAAGTCGGCAATATCTGACCTGCATATTCTGAATTGTAAAGATTATGTTTTGTTAACAGAATAAATGCAAGCATAAAGTTACATTTGTAACATTAATTTCTAGCTTACATTCCGTGTAGATGCATATTGATGTAATCTAATCCTTCGAGCGTCGAACAACTTCTCCAGATTGTACATACGTAATGTTCTCTTACGCATAAAATTAAAATGGGTCATCACACCATTAGTGCCATAAAACCTAATACATGTAAGGAGGGTAACATGTGTGAGATCAAGTATATATAACTTATATGGGAAATGGAAATTAAAACTAATGTTGTTGGTCGTATATACCATCCTTCAAAGTCTTCTGTTGCTTGAATGTCCGGGTTAATCAGCAATCTACTAATTGGTAAAGTAGAAACCGATATTCCTAAAAGTATATTTCATGCAAGACAACATATTAATAAAGTATACCATCATAGTGATGTTAACCAATCTGATGGGGTGAAAGTATATGAATTGGATGTGATGGTACCTTGATATTCCCTAATGTGCACTCTAGAAGCAAGAAGTATATTTTCAGAACCCAAATGTTGCTGAAGGTGGGTGCCCTCAACTTCCGTGAAATCTCCCCATAAAGTTAACCTCAACGGGCGCATGCTACATATAAGAATTAGATGTACTAATATTAGTAGGGAGAGTAATCTATATGAATTAATAGAAAAGGAAAAATCTATACTAATGGAAATACATACTGCATATCAGAAAGTAATAATTTGCGCCTTGCAGTGCCCCTGTTCCTTGTCGTTTCTAACGGCGATATTGCCACTACCATGCCGATGACGTCTGTACAACAAAATGATATGAAAATGTTATAGATAATTGAGAGGAAATACATACAGAAATACAGGTACTTAAGTACACCTGTTAATTATACGTACCTATAACATTGTCACGTGTTCTTAGACGCCGAGGGACATCAATGAACGACACACAAGGTGGTAGGTGCTGATAAGGAATATCACGACAATCCTCAACCACGCTAAGGAGTCTCGATCTCGGCGTAAAAACCAACTTCAAATTGTTCTTTACCACATTCCTTTCTCCATCTGTCGCAGCATCAACCAAGAGCCCAGAGATGTGGTAAACTTTGCCAGCATCGAGTATAGATCGCCATTGGTTAATTTGAGCATCACCTTCTATGCTGGCGAATATCTCATCACACTGTAAAACAATCAACTCCATTGATAAGCAATACTTGTACATGTTGGGAAATTTTTTATCAACTTCAATAAATCAATACCTGATAGTCCATAAATATAATCTTCCACAGTGTGCGTTGCTCATATACTCGAACCGTCATTGATCGCATGAGTCGAACAATTAGGGTGACAGATCTATTGCCAGGGTTAATGGCACATATAGGCATAGAAGTATGTACTAAACCTGACATATCTGTAAGCATAAATAAAAGAAGAAAACATATTAGTATAATCTAATGTAGTGAACACATCATAATAGCGAATGAAACAATAGTAATGTAAATAAGTTATATGGGTAGAAGGGACTAACCAAGCATCAGGAATGCCATTAAAAATTTCATGGTAGACAATGTTTTTAGTCATATTGTGAGGCACATCCCTTTTGTTGCAAATTAAGAACTTCAGCCCTGAAGGACAGGTGACGCGAGAGATAGCTACATATAGTTGACCGTGGGAGAACACAGGTTTTGGGAGATAAACTCCTACATACTGTAATGTTTGACCTTGACTTTTATTAATTGTCATTGCAAAACCCAGTTTCAAAGGGAACTGTCTCCTCTTTAAGGCAAATGGCGAGTCCTTAGCTGAAGGACTTAAGTCAACCCGTGGAATAGTCACTACTTGCCCAATATTTCTTCCAGTCAAGATTTTGGCTTGGACAACCTTAGTACCAAGTCTTTCAATAATCAAGCGAGTCCCATTGCATAACCCAATTGATGGGTCAAGATTTCTTAGTAGAATAACAGGGACACCAACTTTCAACTGAATTTCATGATTCGGGAATCCTGAAAAGTTCATACCATGAAGCATCTCTGGTGGATTAATGTCATCAATGACAGAATCATTGTTAGTCGGTAAGAATGTGTCAGAGCTCAGGTACGTATGGCTAGAACCGGGAATAATTGATAGAATCTTAGAATTTATTTCATCCACATCAGTGTTTAGGGGAGCCAATATACAACGGTCCTGAAAGTATGACTCGTTTCTGTATCTTTCCACTAAACCTGGATACACAAATTTGATCAAGTTCGTGAGGCCGTTGTTGTCATTCTGAATGAGATGTTCTTCAGGAATCTTTATCCAATCCAATTCACTACCGCCTAAAAATGAGTATCCCTGCACACGACCATTACCAACATTCAAAGTCCATTCTGCAAAACTTCGTAACTGCTCATGTTCATTGTCACTTAAATTTGAATGCATAAGGCGCATGTTGGTTCTAAGATGTTGAATATTGCAGTAAGACCAAAAGGTTGCCCTTGATATTGAATATGCAACGATATCTGCTCTACTACCCTTTGTAACAACCGGAAGTATTTGCCTGAAATCACCTCCAAAAATGACCATTTTCCCCCCAAATATTTGGTTCTGATTGCATAGATCTCGTAAAGACCGTTCAACTGCTTCTACCGTGTGGCGATGGGTCATGGGAGCCTCATCCCATATGATAAGTGATGTTTCCCGAATTAGCTATGCTAATTCAGACTGTTTAGAAATGGAGCATGTGGATGTCTCATCTGCATCAATTGGTATTTTAAACATCGAATGAGCTGTTTTCCCAAAAGGTAATAATAGAGCAGCTATTCCAGAGGATGCCACGCATAGCACGATCAAGCCTTTTGACCTAAAATGTGTTACGATAGTTTTCCAAAGATATGTTTTTCCAGTTCCCCCACTACCATAAATGAAGAAGCAGCCTCCTCCTCCATGTTCATCTGCTTGTATAACTGATTGAAAAACTCGTATTTGATCTGAATTCAATGTTGGTAGCAACCTTTGTAGGTTATGGCTTTCTTGCTCTTGATCATAATCAAGTTGTTCTCTAATAAGTCTGTTACCAAGTTGACGCATCAGATTAGGTGACGGCAAAAGCATAGGAGGGTAATCCCTTAATGATCTACCATTCTTATTTAAAACCATCTCAATTTCATAAAGTCCAAGGTCCTGTCATTGTTCAACAGTAATCTGTAAACTATGGTCTCTAAGTTCCCTCTCTATTCGTCTTTGTAAATCATCAGTAAGGTCTTCCCAATGTTGCTCCCACAATCGATGGGGGTCAGACACTTCTGAAAACATGAGCATTGAACAGAACATACTTCGTAGTTCAGCCCCTGTTGCCCATAGTGATGCTTCTGCTAGTGCCTCATGCCACTCATTAGCATCATCAACCAACCCTCGTGCCAAGCAAGCTTCCTTAAAAGTTGAATATAATATACCATTTACAGTTCTTAAATCCTCATACGATGTAGCTCCTTGAACAATGTGCAACAGCATTCGCAGATAATATCTCTCGCCCATGTTTGGGTGAGCATAGGGCAGTCGCCCGATGCATACCCTTTGTTTTCGTTTAGTCCATTTCCTCATCCCTTTATTCCATACATAATAAGAAGGGAATGTCGCATAAGGGTAACGTCTTGCTTCAGGATCTTCACTATTCACAATGAACCAACCTATGAGCATAGTAATCCTCTGTGCTCCTTCTTCCACAACCCTGTGAAGTCGATCACGATCATCGAATATAACATATTGTTGACCCGGCAAGTGGTATTGCAATAGTTCAACTGATGGATAACGTTGCGTGATCTCAAATTCAAATATTCTCCAAACAGCATCCACTAGTGACACATAACGACAATCCAAGTATTGCTTAATCTCATTGACGTCTTCATAGTTAGGAGGACCATTCCCCTGTTGAGGATGGACGTTGTCCTCGATCACTATGGTAGCCCTATCAGCCCCCTTATGCATGTATTTGTGGAGGTACTTAATGACCTTCTTTTGTGCACACCGCTCAACATTAATGTGCGCATCATATTTGACACACAGATCACGATTATAGGGGATTACCCATCTATTGTCCATTCTCTTACCACGAATAGTTACACTTCGACCATCATCCCGACGCCTGTATTTCACAAAACCATTTTCTTCAATAATGGTCATATCACAAAAACTCTTAGGGTAATGCTTTGTGCACTTGTTACCCTCAATGCATGGAGCGTACGGAATGTCAGTGCCACATGGACCATGTATCATATGTCTTATAACAGTTTCGAATGCGAGGGGGTCAGTGTCTTCATCAGGGAGCTCTGCGCATATAATACGATCGATGTCTTCAGTGCACGTCGGCTTGTCCTCACTTGCAAGGGTTAATAATATATGGGCATGTGGTAATCCCCGTTTCTGGAATTCAATGACATGGATATCTACACATGTAACGGATGAGTATAGGTTCCGATGATTAAAATAAATGCCAAAAAATAAAGTAAGATAGAGATTTAATAATATGCTAAATACATGACATAGTCAGCTGACAACATTACCTGCAATAACTTTGCCGAAAAGATTTCTCTCCTTGAAGTCTCGTTTTAGCTCTTTTAGCCTTAAGCGAAATACTCGAGCAACAATGTCTGGCCGGTAATTCGCATATTGGCCTGGCTGTTGTGCTAGAGCTTCTTGGATTTCTGGCCAATTAGGATTGCAGGTGAATGTGATAAAAAAATCTGGATAACCCATTTGATTGCAGATGGCCATTGCGTCCAAAAAATGTTGTCTCATATAGCGTGGCCAACCTGTGAATGATGCAGGTAGTATTAACCTTTTTCCCACTGCACGAGCATCATTTTCACCCGCCGTAATAGCATCTTGCAAGCCACTGTATAATTCTGCTCGTAGTGTGCTTTGGTGATTTTTGATATATAGTAACCTCCAAGCCTCAATTGCAGCGTAACAATCCACAATAAATTGAAGGAACAATCTGCCGCATCGAAGTAGAATGTTTCCTTCGTCAAGCCTATATTGTATGAGGAAGGCATAAAATTCTCTCATTGTCACCATTACTCGATTACTGCTTGACCCCCCCACACATTGAATGTAAGCTGACCAACCATCCGTTCCATAAGGAAATAGGAGTGGGTATTGAAGGGGCATATACGATGGTTGCGTTTCATATACTCGCTGTAAATTTCCACCGATTTTTCGAACAATAATATCTCGATGCTCTTCCCCTCCAACATCACCACCAACTATGAGAGCTGCAACTTCATCCACAGTGGGTAGTGTATATTGTCTTCCAGGATGTGCTTTAATGATGCGAATGCTTAAATTAATCACAACATCTGCCTCGAAGATATCATGTGCATTGCGAAAAACCTTGACATAAGGGTTCACAGCATCAAGCATATGTTGTAAAGCCTGTAATGTACCCTCATCAACTCCACCCACTCTTTGGTGACCATGTAAAGCCCGACATCTATTTCGCACTTCATCATGTGTGTCATAGATATATAGCTGACCAAATTTTGGTCGCTGTCCTTCTGCAGGGAGTAATGAACCAATTCGGTGGTAATTGTTACCACTTATTCTGAAGGAGTAAGGACCATGTCCATCCATTACAGAGTGGTCGATAGCTCCACCCATTGATGTGAATGATAACATGGAGTTATACATTCTTATATTATCGAGAAAATTAGGTTGATTCAACAATGTGTCTAGCACTGGAGGAGGTGGGGGTAATGACGGCAACATAACACGTCCACTTTGACAACAAAGCATGAATCGAGGTTGTGAAACACTACCTCTTGCGACTCTCTCATCCAACCACATGGCCGCGCAACAGTGTCCACAGGAAACCAAAGTTCCCGTGAAATTCCAACGGCTTACGAACCTTCTTGCAGGTGGAGTGCTGCGTGCAATTGCTAGTTGAATTTCTCTAGATTGTGACTGATGCTGCTCACGTTCTGCGATGAAGTGTGATTGGGTGTGATCTGGATGACGCCGGCTAAATAGCCTCCATCTTGCATTTTGTCGAGCAAGTCTTGCTCGAAGCCTTCTTATAGTGATATCACCACTTCCAGTTGGAGTTTCCATCACTAATTCAGAAAAATTACGTACATTATTAGGTAAAAGTTCATCATTTTGTTGTTCAGTGAAGTAGATGTAGTTGCATCCATAGACTATTTTTTTTTTTTTGTATTTTGTATTTTTATTTTTTTATTTTTTTTATTTTTTATTTTTTATCTTTTGATTTTTTATTTCCTAGTTTGTAATTTTAAATTTTAAAATTTTGAACTTTAAATTTTTTAATTTTAAAGTTTTTAATTTTTTAATTTGTAATTTGCAATTTTATTTTTTTATTGTTTGTATATTATTTTTTTATTTTTTTAATTGTAAAATTTTTCTTTTTTATTTTCTTTTTCATTTTTATATATTTTTTATTTTTTATTTTATTTTTTAATTTTTTATCTTTTTAGTTTTATTCCAAATAAAAGCTGTAGAAAATTCCAAAAAAATAAGAAATAAAAAATACTAAATAAAAAAATAAGAAATAAAAAATAGAGAATAAAAAATAAGAAATAAAAAATTAAAATAAAAATAAAATTATAAATTTAAAAAATAAAAAATATAAAAAATATAAAATATATAAAAAAAACTAAATAAAAAATTCAAAATTAAAAATTAAAAATTAAAAATTAAAAAATTACAAATTACAAATTAAAAAATAAAAAATTAAAATTAAAATTAATAAATTAAAAAAATTAAAAATAATAAATAACAAATAACAAATAAAAATAAAAATTAAAAATTAAAAAAAAAATAAAAAAAATAAAAACTACAAAATAATGTAAATGGTGTTTTCATTTGCGTGATAGGTAAGTATAAATAATGTAAGTAAACAATTTATAGTAACCAAATACGTAGTATGATAATTATACATGTATATTATTTACATTAAGTATTGTAATTACTAATTATGTACATATGTAATTTACATCGTACATATTATTCCCACCAACGAAATTTTAAAACAATGGAATAGAAACAAAGAAGAACATGCGAATGTAATGAGTATAGTAATATGATAAACTAACCTCAACAAATATCAATATTGAGGGCACGCCTGCGAGAAAAGAATGCAAACTTCATTTTATTTGTTTGTCAAAGAAATTACAGAACACAACAAAGATAAATGTTTCAGCACTAAGATCTCAAGTTGGGCAACAACATTATTAATCTAACCATAAACAATTTAAGATCAATTATTGTACAAATATTACTTTTGCACGTGAATATGTAATATAGATATAAATTTATCTAAAATCATTGACAGAACAGGATTAACTGCCAGTGAGTATTGTCTATTAATATGTAAATTGAATTATTTTTGTTGCTTATTAATATGAACAACATATTCAAACATCAAACACAGATTGGCCAACATACATGAAACATAGTTGAAATGGCATATAGTCTAAAAGTGAAATCAGAAATTTCTAACATTCACACGACTCTCCACCATCACATTATTGGATAATGCAGACCCCATCGCCCAAAAAAAAACTGCATCAACCGTAAAAATGAATAGAAAGAATAATGTTATTATCGAATGTGAAGTACTACCGAATGACCTGTAATGGACAAGGGATTAAATTAAGTGCATGGTTTAGCCTATTGCCCACCGTCATATATATGTAATATATGTACACCATCATCTACAATAAATGGTTTGAGTTTGTGGTATGTAGACACAAAATGGAGAACAAAATTGTCTAACAAAATAAGAGAACTTATCAGTGCTTTAAAATTTAGCCCCAAAAAAATGCAAATTATATGCTTTTAGAGAACTTATTAGTATTTTAAAATTTACCCCCAAAATCATGCAATTTATATGCTTTTCTCAAATTTATAAACTTCAAGTGGCATATATATTAATCTATGTTAATTTTCTTAAATCCACACATGGTTTGCATGGTTCTCCCCCCCCCCCAAAAAAAAAAACTAAATTCCCCCACCCCCAAAAGAAACACTAACTAATGCCCATCAAAATAAGTGAGCTTCCTGATCCCGTAGACTCAAATCTATAATAATTTTGACACAACCCTGTATGAAGTTGCCTAAAATTTATTCTTGTATGTAGTATATATCTTTTACGATTATAATTAGTGTAGATGTGTTTGTAATTGGGTTGGACCAATGGAATGGAGGTCTCGATATGTACACGCACAGTTGAACAATTACTTCCAAACAGCAAATTTTGACTGAATATATTCTGCTATATATAAAAGCAGGAGCAATGCAGAAATGTGCATATGGATTCTGAATCTGAACTGGTTTTTAGCTAGAATTTGATTTACAAATGAGTGAAAGCCCAATAACGTGTTCGTCATCGTTTTGTATTCAATTAGAAAGGCATGCTATGAGCTTGAGAAGTCGTTTGTTTCGCAATCTTTGAAACAATCTCCTTAGCTACTGAGGGTATGGATCACATTTTCCGGACATTAAAGGTTAATATTATAATGAACTGATAGTCAAAGCATTAAGGCATAATCGACAACAACATAAACATTCTTGGTAAACCTTACAGTCTGCACAATCATCGCAAGATGGCTTGGATCAATTGACGATTAAACCATCACGCCAGTAACCAATTACTATTTCTCCTTGGGACAAAATTTTTTCTCCAAACCAAGCAAGAGACTTCAACTTCATGTTGTAAAATAAAAATTAGAAAATTTACATAACAAATGATAATTCGTTGGAATGCCTCGTACAATAATTTCGCTATTTTTTTTTTTAAAAAGAACATTTTATAGAACCAACAAAGAAGCCCTTTTGTTGGTTAATGTCTATAGCCCAACATCCAATTACAATTCTTCCTTGGGACAGAAAACTTGCTCCAAACTGAGCAAGACACTTAAACTTTATGTTGTAAAATTAAAAATAAAAAATTTAGATAACAAATGACAATTCGTTGGAATGCCTCGTAGTACAATAATCTAACTATTTTTAAAAAAAAAATAAGAACATTTTATAGACCCAACAAAGAAGCCATTTTGTTGCTTAATATCTATAACCCAGCAACCAATTACTACTCCTCTTTGGGACAAAATTTTTTCTCCAAACCGAGCAAGAGACTTAAACTTCATGTTGTAAAGTAATTAAGTGTCATTATATATTTATCATTTATATAATAAATGACAATTTCTTCCTTGATCATTTGGATCTTTCACTACACTATACTCATAAGGGAATTTTTGTTACATTGTTTATTTTATTTATTTATAATGAAAACAATACTATAACCAACTACCTCTATAATCAATTAAATGTTTAGCCAAAATAACAACGCCATAGTATGTACACACTAATTTTGTTTTCAACTAAAAGTTTAACTTGGTTCATTGAACAAAGAATATGACTGTTAGGTCTTCGATTAATTCAATATTCACAAAATTAGTCCCAAGTAGCAATACATACAACACTAATTAAGGACAACAAACTTGTTATACATCATCAAATTTTCAAAGGAATTTTAAAACTCTGAGATTCATATATGGGAGGTGAGTATGAATCTAGAAATACGTAGTTAAAAGTCCAACATTCATAAAATGGATAATTTTTTAATGAACAATTAAGTGATGGATAATTAACATTCGGATAAATAATTATAAGTCAATAAAAACAAAGCCAGAAGTCCATACTCAGAAGAGTACCAAATTGTAACCTCATATTGGTGATAATAGCGAGCTAGATGGATACGTTCAATACATTGTAACATATAATTATTTTCAAGAAGGGATGTAGGTTAGACACACCATGCAAAACACTATTTTGTATAAATATGATTATGTATAATGAAACATAGTTAATTACTTAGCTGAGCGGTCGCACTAATGATTTTTTTTTTTTTTGCAATCTAGGTTAGACACACCAACTGGGCTAACAATCCACACAACTTTCGAATAGTTATCGTTTCAATATTGTTTTTTCACGATCTGTGTTAGACACATCAAAATGATTGTTTTGCCCAGAAACCAAAGTCCGGTTATTTACTTACCAATAAGAACTACAGGGATTAAAATGAAGATGAAAAGTCATGAAGCAGAAATAAAATGCAGCAAAGTCAGTTATTTTATAGAGCGAGAAATTTGGGTTGCAGGTAAAAAAATAATCCCAGTATTCAACCGCCTGATTCATAAACTCATACGTTGATTTTTGTTTTTTTTAAATTATTTTGTTTAATAAATTACTAATGTATTTAGAGACAGAAAGAGCAAAGTGCTTTGAAATATTGAATCAGCTACCATTCTTCATTCGTGACAAAAACACATGTTGCACATACTACACCAGGAAGTAAACATTTTTCACTAAAGTTATTTTTTTTTTAAAGACAAACTTATTGAACCAAATATTAATCGATTGAAAATTAACTTAAACCGAAAATGACCTGCCCAGAAATCAATACCAAATCCGATCTGGTTGACCCAAACGGGATATGACTCTAAGGTAATCCAAATTGAAATAGTGAACCATATGTTACGTTGGTTCCATTTTACTGTTCATTCAACTAACAAAGGATTGAACACCATTCCTCAGCGCACAGGACATCTCAGAAAATATAACAGAAGAATAAAACAGTCAGAATATAAGGGTTGAGTGCTTCAAACAATTAATCTGCCCACCAGTTTACCCAGAAGTAAGGCAACTCTCAATTTCAAGTATCAAATTAAATCAGGTCATTTTCATGCTTTAATTTACTTACCAATAAGAACTACAGGGATTCTCCAAACTGTTCAATAGCCAACCACTTGAAGATCATATAAATACATAGTCCTAATTATGGTCAATTATGGTGAAAAATCAAATGCAAAATTTAGGAGATCAATGTATCATAAACGACAAACCTATTTTCCCCCAGACTTTCTCAGAAATTGTTAAACTGGCAGGTGCTAAATCAACATTCTATTAGCATTCTATTGAACACATAGGTTCATACATAAATCGAATATAACTGATGCAATTTGTTAATACTTATGGGTAACATGATATCTTCAGCTCCACTCATGACTTGTTCATTTATACGTGAAGTCATTGGGGCATTTTATCGAACACCCGGTTCACATAGATTTCACAACTTTCAAACATCTTTTACGTATGATGGTCGACTTATTCTTCGTATGGCCTTGAAGCTAATTTTACATATCAACAAAGGAGCCATCATAAGTGATTAAGCAATGAAATTAATTTAGTGCACTAATTCACGCCTCAACATCCACCATCAACCTGCCAAAGTTCCAAGCAGAATAGTGCACCATGACACCTGTTCGCTGAATTCCTACTGGTACGGTGCAGTACTTACTTAGGCTTCCTCTTCCTCCTCCGCCTCTGCCTCCACAGTGTTGTATGTCCCACCCTCCCTAGCAATTTTAACCATCGTGATGGCCGGGAACTTGGGCATGTGCTTGACAGTGAGTAAGAAAGAGATGCAGATATATCAATCAGAGTAGTACAGACTTACAGTCATTACCCCTTATGACGAGAGTTGGCGGTTACTGAGATCTTCATTAAGAGTGTGGGTAGTTTTTGGGATGAGTAGCCATCGTGAGTTTTTGGATCAAAATCATGCTGGTGGAAGTTATTTAATTTTTGCAAAGCATAAACTTTGGTTTTTTTTTTTTTTAAAGAAAATGAATCTAAAGGCTGTAATTGAAGGAGTCACTTGATCTGATGGCTGAAAATCTCAAATTAATGAGAATTCACGAAATGGTAGCTATGGGAAGATTGTTATTATGTATAGTACCCCTAATACCACAAGGAGTTTGTGAATAGAAACATTGTTCAGTTGGTGCCCTGCTTTCTCTAAGTGTTGTCTAATTTATATTCCATTACCAACAAAGAATTGAAAGGAAAATAACATATGAGACATATAGCACATCAATCAGAGCAACACAGTTGGCTGAAAATTTGGAGATAATATCATGCCTAAATTGAAAGTTTCAGAAAATTTTGACATACTTTGGAGGAGATTGACGTTGAAATACAGGCTTGACAAGATTGGATCCAATGTATCCTGCAACTAAACAATGCAAAATTGATGATTCTATGCTACATGTTCGCAATATTAACAATCTCAAAAAATATATAAATTGAAAATGCACAACCACAATATCAGTGAAGTTTCTTTAAATTTGATTATGTTTACCTAGTAATAATAGGAGGCGTGGAGAAATATGTTTTCAACAATCCAATTGATGAGAAGGCTATGATGTAGAAGATTAAAGAGGAGGTTATAAGGTAGGTGTGAGATTGGGGGAATTGAAAGTTTTTCAAAAACAAACACACAATGCCATATATGAGGGGAACAACTGTGAGTATTGAGCGGAGCTGTGAGTATTGAGCGGTTACTAATTTGTGAGTGTGTAGGAGTCTTGTCGAGGACAAGCTTGTGAGTGCATAGGAGTCTTGTGGAGGTGGAAACCATACTAAAATTGACTAATAGCATTTCATTTAATATAAAGTAAATGAAAATACAGATTATCTTGAAGTTAATTAAAGATTGTGTCCACTGCTTTGAGCCCACGTCCGTGTGAAGGTGTTCTTGGTGTGCGTCTCCGTGTCCTCTTGAACTCTTGGCTGCTGAGCATCTCATCCTCCCCACCTTCACAACCTTCACCAAAATTGAGAACCAAAAATGTTCAACTGGATAATCAGCTTTTAACACCAGAAAGTCAAGCATAAGACACTACCACGATTTGCAGATCGAGTACATCAAATGGTGACTGTGGAGGCATATGCAAAATCAGTAATGAACAGTTAAACGCATAGTTTGATTATGAAGGATTTCTTCCCGTAGATGTAAACATAATCTCCAATTTTTCCTTCCAATCTGGTTGAGCAAGAACCATTTTTTTTTTTTTTTTGAGGTCAGCCACCGCGTCTGATCTGCATCTGCTGTCTGCATGCCATAGTCTTCACTGAATTCGTCCACTGGTCTGTCTTCTACTCCTCTTCCCTTTTTCTCATGAAGCCCAAGGTGCCTTCTTATTCCTTCCCGATTCTTTTTGGGTCGCTACTGCTGCCGGTTTGCCTCCATTCCATCTCAGTCTCTTCACCGAGTTTAATTTTAGGCAAAAACCTTTTGGGTGCTGGATTACCACTAATCTTGACACAGTTGGAGGAATTTGTACCATGACATACCCAATTGTAAGCCACCTCAAATCAACGGACCAACAACCATTTCGACCCCCAAATTTCGGCCACACTTCCATGACTGTACTTATATACTTCGATGGAATTAGATGTTGGGATGGAGTTTTACTGGGTGAGGACATAGACTTTCATCTTGGGATGGGACTAAAGGTTGAGACGGAGTTAGATCTGGGGATGTAGCTATGGAGAGATAGAGGCAGGGGGGAAGAAGAAAGAGTCCACAGAATGCAAACATTAATTCAAGGGGTAGATGGGTGGGGGTATTTTGCAGACATTAATTGAAGGGTAGGTGGGTAGCGGTTTTGCAATATATTAATTGAAGGTGTTGGTGGGCAGAGAACATGGGCAGGGATGGTTGAGATTAAAGCAACGTGCAGTGGTCAGAGATTATGCGCAGGGACGGGGTAGGTGGGAAGGAGGTTTTCATAGATGTAAATCAACGGCCACTGTTTAGGCTAGATTAAATCAACGACTAAAAATGATAAATTAATGAGATTGCAGGAAATGGTAGTTATTAAAAGATTACTATTATGTATTAGTATAGATTGGATAGAGAAAGGGAAGATATGCATTAATCATTTGAACCAGATACAAGATTATCCAAATTTAGATTAGATAGTTGATTTGGGCCATCTCCAAATCATACCCCCACATGTGGGGGAATATGGTTGGAGATGAGCTAGGGATCGACACTACTAAAAATTCTGTTTTTTCCGACGGAAAATGCCGACCGAAAAAGAGACCAGCGGACATGGGGACGGAAAGACGGAAAAGTAAAACGAGGCGACGAGTGTTCCGACGAACTCTTATTCCGTCGAAATCTGTAACAGATTCCGACCACTCCGTAGGAATTCCGATGGAAGTCCGACGGAATATCCATCGGAACAATGGTCAATGTTGATCAGATCTTCGCAAAAAAAAAAATTGAATTTTCCGACGGAAAAATCCGTTGGAATTTCCGACGGAATTCCGACAGAATATTCCATTGGAAAATAAAAAAATTCAAAATTAAAATTTTTTTTGCGCCGAGTTGATGGAGGAAACATTCAAAAATTTTTGAATATTCCGACGGAAAAATCGAAATTTCGACGGCATATTCCGTCGGACATTCTCTTATAAAATTCGCTATTCGCTTTATTTTTCTATTACTCATTTCGTAAAATAGAAAGAGAGAGGGCACCGCCACTTGCCATTGCCCCACCGCCGGTTGCCATTGTCACCTCCTCTCGTCGTCATTCATCGTCAACTTTTTGATTAGGTTTTCACATGTGTAATTTGTATAAATTTATTGTTAATTAAGTATATACGTTAAATTTAATAATTTGTATAATTGGTTTGCATGTAACTACGCAAATTTAATAGTTTATATAGTCAGTTTGTTATGATAATGTTAGTTTGTTAGGATGATAATTTACTCTCAATTTTGTACTTTGTTGTTAAAGAATATAATTTCTAATTAATGAAGTATAATTTAATGATAATATCAATTTAACGTCAATGATGAGAATTTATTGTATATTAAATACATTTACAAATATTTTTATAGTTTGGTATTATATTTTTTATTTTTTAAATAAATTTTAAAAATTTCGACAGAATCCGACGGAATTTTTGACGGAATCCAGGGGAAAAAAGTTTTGAAAATTTTTTCGCGAATTTTTGTTTGCATCGAATGGATGAATCCGTCGGCCCCCCAATTTTGTCGGAGAAGCGGTGCGACTGACTTATTATTTCCGTCGGAACGCCTTCCCGCCCCTCCTTATTCCAACGAACGCAATCAGCCGGAATTTCCGTCGGAAAACTCATTTTCCGAAAAAAAATATTGCTTTTTTCATGGAAAATTCATTGAAAAAAGTTGTTTTTTCAGTAGTGCCCTGTTTCCCAATCTCCTAACTAATGAGAAACTGTAGGAATCAAACTTATTGGCTAGATTTAGAATATCTTTAAAAAAAAAATCTGTCATCGTGTTTGGATAGGAATTTTTCCTTAGATGGGAGACGATAGAGTTGCAGTCGCCTTCAACTATAACTTTCTTGAAACCTCCTTCCCATGCTTGCCACAGCGCAAAGCTGCTAGCTAGAGCTCCCTTGTGTTCGGGGCGATAGAAACTAGGGCTGGCAAAAATCTCTCCGTTCTGATTACCCGAATCCGTCCAACCCAAAAAATTGGGTACGGTCACAAAATTTGTGTCCGAATTTAAAATTCGTACAATCAGTCATATCCGAATTTAAATCCGGGTCAGGTTTGGGTTTTGGCATTCGAGTTCTAGTTGTTCAGATTTTGAACTATTTCGCGTTCGGACAAATTTGGATAATTGGACATCGAACAACTCCGTTTATGTGTAATTTTAGTCTAAGTTCACTATAATATTTTGTAAAAACAATTTCGGATAACTAGGTTCGGACATTGAAAAATCGGGTTCGGGTTCGGTCACACAAAATTTCGGTCGGAATGTCCTAAAATCATATCATAAATTCGGACATTCGGGTCACGAACATCGGACATTTGGGTCCGGGTCCGGGTCTGGCCAGAGTGTCCGATTTATAATCCGGGCAAGGTTCGGGTAGGGAGTTTTTGTTCGAATGGTCGATTTGTTCGAACCCGAATTGACCCGAACTTGAATTTTTGCCAACCCTAATAGAAACCTTCTGATTGCCTAACTACTGAGAAGAGAATGTTGCCATTAGAGTCTCGACCAATTGCTCGCCATCTTGTTCCCCATTCCTCGAGCTTACCTCTGTTGAAATTAATCTTCATAAGTAGGGATGGTAGTAAGGGAGGAAATCCTCGTCCCTATTGGGGCCCCACCCCGCATTGGGAAAAACCCTTGTCCCCAATGGGGATGGGGATGGAGATGAGATTCAATCCCCAAACGGGGACGGGGGAAGGGACGGGGCAAAATTTTACCTCATCCTTGTCCCTGCTTACCCGTTCGGGGAAAAATCCCCATCCTTATCCTCGCTTCCTCGTCTCCGATTGCGGAAAGAAATCCATCCACATCCCGGTGATAATTAAAATTACATATAAATACATTTATAAATATAAGATTAAAGTTAAATAGATAAAACCATTTGAAAAAAAATCCCTCTTTCCCTTCTTGGACTTTGGTTCCGTGTGTTTGGCTTCTTAGACTTCGGTTCATTTGTGTAATTTGTTCATTGACGTTAGACTTGTGTTTCATGGACGTGTAAACTTAAATTTGGCTTGGATTGTAAACTTCGATAAAACTTGTTAGACTTGTGTTGCATGGAACTTACAAGAGCTTTATATAATTAATTAAGTTAGATCTCTTGGGCAACTTGGTATTTCATCCAATATCCAACTTATAATATAGTTTTTACATAGGAGGAAAAAGAACTTCGGGGAAAAGTCATCATTGGGGCCCTGTCGGGGATTGAATCTCCACTGGGGACAAGGACGGAGAGGAATTTTTTCCCTACAATAGGGAACGGGGTGGGGATGGGAGCGGGGACGGGGACAGGAAATATGCCCCCTGTCCCCAACCCGCCTCGTTGCCATCCCTATTTACAAGTCTCGGGTGAAGTGGTTTCCATGAAGAGCTTGGACGAGTGGTGAGGGTAGATGAGTTATCCATAGCAAGGAATTCCTTGACAAAATCCAGGCTTTGGGTATGACTCTTGATGGATTAGAGATAGTTATATGAAAGACGAAGCCATTCTGAGAGCTCCAACATGCTCCATAGTCATATCCATAAGGGACTAGCTCGAACATGAGGGCATTCCAATAGGGCATGCGTAACGGACTCACGGGATGACCCATATAACTCACACCGAGCCTCTATTTTGTGTATTTTGTGCTCCAGCGCTTCCTTTGAAGGGAGTGATTCCGAGCAAGCACGCCAAATAAAGACCCTTATATGGGGTGGGGTGTGTAGACTCCAAATCGCTTTCCATAAGCCTTGCGTGAAGCCATGACTCGAGCTTGAGGTTGCTTGTTCTTGTTGTTGAATGATGAATTGGTACCCCGTCCTGACCGTGAGCTCACCAGTATTGGAGAAATGCCATGTCAAGGAGTCACAAGGCCACGAGAGACACAAAGGCAAGCTTAGGATGATTCAACTTCACTACAACACAACAGCTGTTTAGAGACCGAAAATTTTGGTCTCAAAATTCTAAAATTCGGTCTCCAATTAATTTTGAGACCGCACAGAAACTGAAAAGGCCCAGTCTCCAAAACCTTGATAGCAATTCAAATTTGGAGACTGAATTTCCAGATTTGGTCTCTACCTGAGACCAACTTTTGAGACCAAGCAGTTCTGGACTCCATTGGAGTCTGGGCCATTTTGGTCTATATTTGAGACCAAAATACCTTGTTTGCAATTGAGACCAGACCTATCCGGTCTCCATTTGAGACCGTAAAATTCGGTCTCCAGTGGAGTCCGAAATTTGTGGTCTCTATTTGAGACCAAAAAAGTCGGTCTCCATTGGAGTATGGGAATTTTGGTCTCTAATTGAGACCAACATTGTCGGTCTCCATTGGAGACCACGAGCTTCGGTCTTTGATAGAGACCAAACTTAAAATTTGGTCTCAATAAGAGACTGGGTCCACATGTTTGATAATTTGGAGACCGGGACTTTGCCTCGGTCTCAAACAGAGACCGTTATTGTATTTCGGTCTCTAATTTACCTTTTTTTTTGTTGCAAAAACTCTTGTTTTTCCTAGGTGTCAAACAGAGACCATGAATGTATTTCGGTCTCTAATTAGCCTTTTTTTTTCAAAAATTCTTGCAACATGCCCCTGTAGCCTACAATGTACACAACATGCTAAGTACATATATGGGCCACAATTGCCACGGAATACAAGAACTCCAAGTACATGGCACAAATGCGGCATCACAAATCTCACATTACATCAAAATTTCTGCGATTTCATATTCCATATCCGACACTTTCTACAACACCACCAATACTTACAATCCAACGTTTGCACAGGAAAACATTCACAAACAATGGTTATCCAGCAAACATTAAGTACTGAGACCAATGTTCCCACATTCAAGCAATTACACTTACGCATCAAAGTATGCAAGCTCTGGAGGAAAACCATACATACCTAAACCTATGATGACGTTTGAGAGTTGTCGGCACGTGCGAGGTGGCCAAGGAGCGGTGAGAAGCTATCAAACCGAGCATTAAGCTCCATTAAACCAATTCTTTGCTCATCCAGTTGCTTCCTCGTGGCTTCCAACTCCTCCCTAGTACTCCTGAGCTCCTCCTCTGTGGAATGTAGCCGAGCTTGGGTTGTCTGCAGCTCGTTCTGTGTCGTCTGCAACTGATCATGGAGCTGGGTGATTGACATGGAGGAATATGCCGACAAAGTGCTGCAGCCACTGCGCGTGGACTTAGCTGGTCTGTCAAACATGGCTGGACCCTCTCTACCAAGTCCGTACAGAGTGCCCTTGTCATTCCAAACACCACAAGCTGTGAAGAAGATGTGATCATCTGCTGCTGAACCGATTTGCCCATCAGTGTCAGCTTTCAGTTCCTCATATTTTTCCTGCATTAACATAATGAATAGAAAAAGTCAACCAAATAACTTGTGTTCAGATTTTCGTCACCTAACTTTAAACCGGACTACTGCTACGGTGCTTACATAAACACTCTGTGCGTAAGCATTGGACCAAATCCGCTAACCATTCTCATCAACCTCAGAATGTATGGCAGCAAACAACTCAGCAGCCGAAGGTCTCCTTTGCAATTGCTTTGCCTATCACAAACATGTATATATTTGTACATTAGCAACATTGCAAAGTTGAAAACCACATTTTCAAATAATGTAGTTCCAATTTTCATACCAATCTCTTAGCCCACATTGTTGTCGATATTGACCCCTGGCTGTTCCCGATCTTAGCCTTAGGCCCCTGTGTCTTGTTCTTTATGTTCTGCTCAGATCGTTTCTTAAATCCCTCACCAGTTTCCCTCTTGTTCTTCAATGATGCACCAAGATCATCCGTCATCCAAGGAATTAGCTTCTCAGAAGGCTCCTTTGCGGCCTTGTTCACTATATCTTTCACCCTAACATGCACTTTTTTTTTCCATTATTTTTTGACTAGTGCCTCATGCTTGGGATCCCATGTGAATTGTCGTTGCATGTAAAATTCCACCAAAAATCAAAAATTGTGCAATGTGTTAGTATTTATACATAAATGTGTGTACTTTTCATATGTATACATATATGATGCAAGACCCTAAAGTGTGTGTGTGTACATATATACAAATATGTGTATATGTATACATACATATTTCTGGAAAGAAACGGACAGAATTCCGCTGAAAAATGGACCATATCCAAGGCTTAAAGCCATACGCTATGTGCATGCAATAAATAAAAGTAGAGAACACATTCACACGCTCAACGGGCCACACGCCCAGAGTTCACCAAGTATACATCTCAACGGATCACACATCCAGAGCACTGGGGTTTACATCTCAAAATACAATAGTAAATACTTACGTATACAATGTATATGCATAGTAATTGTTTATTTCATACGGCATAGTAATAAAGAAAAGACACACAAACGAAACCAAGCACATATAGAAATTTATAAAATGATTACGCACTTCATGTTGGGCATTGGAAGCTACGTGGGAGTCCATGTCAAGTAGATACGTACATATACATTGTATGCATGAGTTTTTCCATTTCTGCCTAAAAATGGACCATATCCTAGGCTCAAAGCCATACATTAATCCCCTGCATTTAATATAAGTACAAAAGACATTCGTACGTTCAACGGGCCACACGCCCGGAGTACACCAAGTACACAACTCAACGGATCACACATCCGGAGCATTAGGGTTTACATCCCAAAAATTATATAACAGTAGATACATACAAACAAAATCAATAACTTACAAGAATTACCATGTAATCAACGAATTATATACAATGTAATACTCTCAAATCTCAATTTGCTAAAGCTTGTATTCAACACTTGATTCCACCCCGCTGTTTTGCACAAGGCTCCATATTCATATACTACTTTGGAATCTATCTACGATCTCTTCTCGATGACGCGTGTGTGTGTGTGTACATATATATATATATATGTATGTATATATATA
>JACYFF010003369.1:77048150-77088722 GCA_017589665.1 Selenicereus undatus
CATAGATGCAACTCCAATTTCATCGGAATTCCAAAAACTAGAGTAACTAAGAGCCTGCAATCAAATACTAAAGTTTATGTAGCATTATGATGCCATACTAGTATATTGCACTTAAAGGCATAAGACTAGAAACAACACACTTGAATCTACATAGAGGCACTTCATGTGGGAAAACCAAAACACTGCGCCTAAGAAAAACAAAACCATAAGGCAGAAACGTAAACAACACACGTTTTCTTTCTCTTTGGGTAGAGGGGTGATTTCTAGTCATCTAACCTTACAAATCCCCCTTGAAGACATGATAACATAACCAAACCAAACCACTAACCCCTATAATTGAATTGTAAATAGGACTTTTCCGTTATAACCTTGATCTGAAAGGCAACAAGGAAATTGATGGAAATGAGTAAATAACAGGAAGCAATTTATAAAGTAAAGAAAGCAAACTAGGAAAAATCCAGAGTCATGTTGATGCCAATGGAAAGTAACCACCTTCTAGCTACTCACGACAAAACATTTACCTTAAAACAATTCCACCAAAACCGCTTGTGATCGTCAGGGTCGTCTTTCTAACAGGTGAACGCGGCCTTGTAGTATGTTCGAACGGTCTCGGATATAGCTCGTGCCACATCTCGATGGCCAAAACTATGATGGAGCATTGCCCACAAATTACATCAAAACGTAGTACGTCTTGAGTTCATGGATTTCGGAAAGTGAATGACACCTTCCACATTTGGGTGATAGGCATAAGTCGTACTGGACCATAGATCTGGTTGAATCATCCAAGCGTACCTACTCTTGTGCAATGTAATGTAAATGAATTAGATGATTGCATACATTTAAATTAGAAGCGTGTATGCCAAATGACACAACTATGATACAATTAGCAATGTTGGACAATGTGCTATGAATGAGAGGAAATATATGTCAAAAATTTCAGCATCAAGCAACACGTACTGCGACATGAAAGCATGTCATTAAAATAACATAACAAATACATGGACAAACTCCAAAACAAGCTTGCATGCATTTAAAATACTTAAGACAAGTTCCAACAGTTAAAATTACAAGATCCGCATAAATTAGTCATCAATGTGCACTACATAAAAAGTGAATCGGTGAAATAGTCATCATCATCCTCATAAACATTATCATCGTCTTCTTCTTTTAACCCTTCGTGCCAATCCTCCCCATAGCCATCATCGATGGCGTCAACCCCATCGTCCGCATTGTCATCCGTGTCATTTTCCTCTTTTGGAATGATCTCAGCATCATCGTCCATGTCAATATCTCCTAAATTTGACGGGTTGTCGTTTTCCTCTATTTGGAATGGTGTCTCCTCTTCGGGGGCATCTATTATTGACCTTGGTCTCATTTTCAATGCTGCCCACCAATCCTTTTTACTATTATCTTTCATAGGATAAGGCACAAAGCAAACTTGGGTGACTTGACTTGCAAGGACAAATGGATCATACTTAGGATATCTCTTCGTATGATTGACATCAACCAATTTGTATATATCATGGACAACAACACCATTAATGCAGTCATACCAATCACACTTAAACAAGATCGTCTTATATGAACGAATATCCCCAACATAGTGAAACTCAATTACATCCTGGAGAATGCTATAATATTCCTTTCCATCTGTTCCTTTCACGCACACGCCATAGTTCATTGTTGACTTGCATTTCCTATATTCATATGTATGAAAGTTGAAGCCATTGACATAATAATGATCACAACGACGAACATGCCTTTTAGAGCCATATGCAAGTGCTCTTATGATATCGTTATTGACATTGGAGTGGAAGACCTACATGGCTATCATGACCACAAAATGTCAAATGTGTAATCATTATCGTATAACTAAAGAAATACTTCCTCAATGTGATGAAAACACAATGTAGAAACACTTACATATTCTTTAAACCATTCTCGAAATCTGTCCTCATACTTTGCCCACACATCTTCGACCTGAACACGAGGGTTTTGTTAGACCATCTCGACCTCAAAGATCCTACACAAAGGAAGGAGAACATGATGTAGTCTTGTTTGATCTATATAAGGTTTTCCCCATATGTAATATAAAAACGTATCGTTCATATTCTCCTACCAACCCACAATTTGATAACACATATACATGTGCCAATCGATGATCCAAATTATTTAAGAACTGCACACTGCCCTCATTCGGGCATATCCAACATTACGAGGAGAAAATGTCCTGAAGCTTGGCATAAGATTTGTCCAGGTCAATGTTCAGCACATTTCGGGGCAAATCTCTTGCATTAACATTAGCACCATCATCAAAATAGTTTGCAATGAAGTTCGTTATCTCCTCCATCAAGTACGCATAGCAAATTGAAGGCTCAACGGGTGCTTTATTCCCTACTTTCCTCTTTAAATGATGAAGAAACCTGTAATCCAATAAATTGATACGTCATATGTGTACGCAACTGAAAACATGATTTCTATGAATCATATCATACCTTTCATAGTCATACATCCATCGATATTGTACCAAGCCTCCAAGTTTCAGTTTAGTAGGTAAGTGGACAGGTAAATACTCCATTACATTGAAGAATGCAGGGGGAAAAACACGTTCCAATTTGCACAATGTTTCTGCAATGTTATTCTCCAAACGGACTATGTCATCCACATACAACTTGGTGGAACATAGATCTCGAAAGAATTGGCTAAGCTCAGTTAGCACATTCCACACATTGGTCGGTAAGAGATCTCTGAAAACCAGAGGCAACAAACATTGCATGAAACACATGACAATCATGGCTTTTTAGGTTATGAAGTGAACCATTTCGCATGTCCACACATCTACTCAAGTTCGAGGCATAACCATCTAGGAATTTCAGTTTACGTATCCATTCACACACCACATTCTTGTGCTCCTTCTGTAAACGTACGGAGCTTGTGGCATAACTTCTCGGTGGCTTCCTTCACCAACTTCAACAACACGGACATTAAGTCTTCTACGTTTGCAATACGTCTGCATGTCCTTTCTCGCGTTGAGATCATCAATTGTTTTGTACTTTACATTCATCACTGTATTAATTATTTGCTCGAACACATTTTTCTCAATGTGCATGACGTCTAGGTTGTGCTGAATTAATAGCTTGCTCCAATAAGGGAGTTCCCAAAATATGCTACGTCTTGTCTAATTGTGAGGCTGTCGGTAACCATCCACTTTGCCCATGTGATCTGATGCAGTTGGGAGCAAAGACACACGACTCCAAACCTGCTCACCGGTCAACATAGGCGGAGGATGAGAATGATCCCCCCTGTCTTTGTAAAATGCCGATTTATTACACCGAAATTTGTTATCCTTTCGGAGAAATTGGCGATGACAGTCAAACCAGGATTGCTTGTTCCCATGGGCTAGCCTGAATGCTTTTGTGTTTTCCATACAACAGGGACTGGCTAATCTTCCGGCAGTCATCCAGCCGGAGAGCATGCCATAAGCGGGGAAGTCACTCACAGTCCTAAGAATGACAACTTTCATTAAGAAACTTTGCCTCAGGGACACATCATATGTCAATATTCCTTCATTCCACAGTTGGACAAGTTCTTTAATAAGAGGTTGCATATATATGTCCAGATTTCCTTTTGGATTCTTTGGACCCCAAATAAGTAGAGCAATGAACATGAACTGTCTTTTCTTACACATCCATGGGGGTAAATTATACGGGTCACAATCACTGGCCAACATGAGTATGTTTGTCCATAATGGCCAAATGGTGAGAAGCCATCAGTGCACAAACCTAGCGTCACATTACGTGGTTCGACAGCAAACGAAGGACAGGAAGCGTCTAAATGCTTCCATGCCTAGCTATCGGATGGATGTGCCATGCCCCAGGAGGGCGCTTGTACTCATGGTGCCATCTCATATTCTCGGCAGTTTTCTTTGTCGCATAAAGACGTTGTAGTCAAGGTCCAATGGGGAAATATATGAGTTGCTTCCTCAGGATTTGATTTCCTTCTTTGCTCGTCCTCAAGTATCTTCCTTCATCACATACTGAGCATCTATCCAAGCCATCTGCCTCCTTCCAAAATAACACGCAACCATTAGGGAAAACATCGATTTTACGGTGTGGAAGTTCAAGACCCACAAGGAACTTCTTAATCTCATAGTAATTGCCCACCATGTCGTTGTTATTTGGACATATCTGCTTCAAAAAGGATGCAATACCATCAACCGCTC
Organism: Selenicereus undatus; assembly: GCA_017589665.1. Lineage (NCBI taxonomy): Eukaryota > Viridiplantae > Streptophyta > Magnoliopsida > Caryophyllales > Cactaceae > Selenicereus > Selenicereus undatus. The sequence goes on from JACYFF010003369.1 coordinate 77,052,373, forward strand.
GATGAGGCAGATTGTATTCACATTTGAGATTGGTAAACCGTGCAACAGCTTTCAACAATGACATTTCACATCCCTCGTACAATGGTCTCTCTGCTGCATTGAGGAGTTCAAGGAATCTTTTCGCCCCTGGTATTGGTTCCTCATCCTCATGGTGTGGTAACTCTTTTAGCCACAGGGCGGCCGTAGCTGCATAGGCGTCTATCACCATATCCCTCATATGGTTGGGTATTACTTGTGCAGTAGATGAAGAAGTTGCAGCTTCATCCTCTTCGAGGAATGGTTCACCACGATGCACCCACCAATAGTAGTTTGCACGAAACCCTCGCTGGTACAAATGCAATTTGATCGTGTTTACATCAAGGTAAGGTACATTACGGCACTTGGCGCAAGGCCACCTCAGCTTACGGCACCGCTGAAACTCTTTCTCAATGAAGACCTTGCTTAGATACTTCCCCTCTGTTCTGTTGTACATCCACTCCCAGCCTGAATCCATTGTCTCATGTGGAACTGTACATATGACTAACTAACCCTGTTAAAACTATATGGCACCATGCAATGAATACTAATTTAGTCGTTGCTGGATAAGTTAAGTAAGCAACAAACACATATAACTTAACTACTAAATCAAGTGCTCTCGTAATCAGCACAGAGATGGGGAGTTGAGTACAGCATCTACTAAATCAAGTCAGAAGCACCTACTGTGTCATAGTCTTGTGAATATGGGTCATCTCCACAAGAATGGGAAAACCAGGTGGGTTACTAAGTACTAGGTAATCAAACTAACAATAACAAAACAACAGACAAAAACTATAAGTTATTCATATTCTTAACACAAAACAACAGGAAAGACACATAATATTAATGAATCACATTGTTCTCATTTTGCTTGTTTAATAAATTGTCTACTGCTAACCTATCATCAAGATTCGACCATTGAATAACTAAAATTTCAAGAGAACCAAACATATAAAATTCATTTGCTAAGGCCATTAAACATGTCAAGCAAATTCATAGTTTGTTTAATGCTCAACCTGGAACATACTTTAGGAAATCAGTGTGAAAGATCGCGCACAGTTTCCACCAAGGTTTTATCACACCCACACATTTGATTGATTCTGTAGAACTAACAAAATGAAGTATTTTGCGAAGCTATAATTGCCCAAAATTCATCCTCAAAACCAGCTTTAGAGGCTCAATATTCCAAGTTAAACATCAGCGCAAAGACTCGTTTATAGGACTTAGCATCTTCTTTTGCATTTCATGTATCTCAAAATGAAAGGAATAAAAAGCCTAATAACAAAACATGTGTAGGTGCCAAATTGCCAACAGAGGTAGAACATTGAAGCATCAGAAGCTAGGTAAGAAAATAAATAGAAATAGAGTATTAATTAAGTAAGTTTCAAGTAGAAATAATAATGTCAAAACTTGGACAAAAGTACATAACACAAAGAGATCATCATTCTCTCACCTTTTGGCGATTCCAGCCAATTTGTGCACTTCTCAAGTGAATCCTCCTCAACTGCAGAGCAGGAAAGAGGGTTAGAAACATTGAAATATTTATTTAGAAAACACACAAAAGGGGGAGGGGAAGCATACATGCATATATATAGTTTGAACTAACATTAAGAATAGTCTAATTTGATGTAAGCATGAATTTGATATAAGTATGAATTTGAATATACATGAACTGAATCAGATTCAATCCTAATTGCTTCACAAAAATAACTTTATTGAACTAACTGAACTTCATTTCACTTGAAAATGGTTCAAACTAAAATTGACTTGACAATCCTACCCTACTCGTGCCCTCTAGAAAAGTCCACATGAAAAAAGTTAAAAAACTTATCATAATTCTCATCCTTTTAATTTACAATAAAATTTGCTGCAAATTTGTTTATTATATAAAAATTGTAGAGGTTGTAGACATATTTTTTAAACCCTAAATTTGAATTTTTTTTCTCCCAAGTGCATATAAGCAATTAATTAAAACATTTTATGTTCAAAGCTCACACTGATGATTAATGCAACTTTGATATTGAATACATACATCTTAATTGAAGTAAACTCTCACAAGCATAGCAAATAAATAAATCAATGCCTATGAGGCACAAAAAAGAATGCTACTCATGAAAGCAGTCCAAGAGTATTCAATAATAACACATCAGCTAATGTATGTGTATAATTTCATTATTTTCAATATTAGAAGGTAACCTTTTATGTAATTATCCCTTTCAGTACATGACCAAAAGATGACATCATTTGCAAAAAATAATAATGCTTATGTATAATACTAATAACAATCAAAGCATCCCACTAATTTTAAAAAAGGCATCCTGGTAGTTTTGTTTTTTCAATTTTTAATTTTTGCATTTCAAGTCAAACTAAAAGTTTTAATTTTTTTTTCGCAGTTGATTGAATAACCTTATTTAATAATCTATAATGCCTTCACTTTTCTCCTTTTGATTGTTGGGAAGGTTCATAGTGTTTTCATTTATTTATTTCTAGCTAGCTGCATTCTTGCAGTTATTGCAATTTGTTTGCAGCTAACTAGGTTTTCTATAAGTAATATTTAAGGCTCATAAAAAATATCCACCGGTTAATTCAAGTGTGTTGTGTTTAACTAGACATATTTTTTCCTATGCCATAGGAACTCTAAAATTACCTACCTTTAATAGATAAAAAACATCACGTATGCTATTGAACTCGAGTTTAGATATCTTTTGATAGAAAACATCTAGTGTGCTAGCTATTTAACTAGAAATATTAGACATTAGCCCATCCCCATGAATTGAATGACCACATATCTTCTATAAGAAACTTTAGGGGCAAGACCAGAGATCATAGAATTCCAATCTCCAACATTTCTTCTATAAGAAATGCTCTTAATCACGGCTTCAGCATCCTCTATATACCCACATTTTGAATACATGTCTACAAGTGATGAACCAATAAACCCAAGACTCAGACTAATCCAATTTGCAGTTACATAATTGTGCAGCCATTTGCCTTCCTCAATGAAACTCAAATCAGCTACCGCTGAAAGAACATTGACAACCGCATGAGCATAGAGTTCCAAGAAACAACATCTCTGTTAGCCATTTTCTCAAACACTTGTCGTGCCCATCCAAGTTCTCCCAACTTTGAATACATCCTAATCTATGCATTCAACACAAATGGATCAAGCTTGAAATGGGTATTCAAAATCTACTCATGAACCTGTTGGCCTTCACGAGCATGTTTCAACCTCCCACAAGCTTTAAGAACAGAAGGAAGTGTAATTTCAATACCATCAAAAATACCCAAATCACAAAGCATTTGGGCATATAGAATTACACGGTCTAATGGGCACACAATCACAGAAAACCCCTTTATTAAACAACACCACATGATGAAGAAACTAGGGGCTAAACTTCCGCGAAATATCGACAAGGCATAGTCTAAACCACAAGGATCAGGGGAGCGAGAAGACAAAGCTATGATGGGAGCAATTCAATTGGATCGAAAATACTAATTGGGGGAACTTAGGATCGAAAATGCTAATCAGAGATTTTGGGGGTAGAGAAAGAGAACTAAAGTACAATACTTGCCTGAACAACTAGCCGAAACACATCTTGCTGGAACACACCTCATCGGAAACACCAAACCGTGGCTGAGTCGGCTGCTTTCAACACTAATTAACTTGCAATGCACATACAACAAGAGGTCGTGAGTGAGAATTATTGGGACATGGAGATATACAGAGAATGAGAAGTCGGAAAACATCAACCTTGTCGTCGGAATGTCACCTGCCGTCGTCGTAACCGAGCGCTGCTGTCGCGATATGGCTGTGCGAAGAGAAGAGAGGGTCGAGTGCGTGGGATTGTGGAAACTGAGCTGGGGAGAAAAATTAAAATATATGTTGAGACCGCAGTTTGAGACCGAAAAATTACGGTCTCTAAGTGAAACCGTAAGTGTGGATTTGGTCTCTAAAAGTAGTTTCGTTTGAGTCCAACTTAAAAGCCGGTCTTAGTTAGAGTCCAAAGTTCATTTTGGTCTCTGAATTTGGTTTCAAAAAATCCTGCGTTCTGGCAAATGAAGAGTTTGGAATTCTTTCCAAACTTAGAGACCGGAATTTTTGGTCTTTAAGTGGAAAAATTGGAGATCGAAACTTAGTTTGGTCTCTAATGAAAACCGCGCTAGGAATTTGGTGTCTAAATCTAAGACCGAAAATTTCTTCGGTCTCTAAACAAAACCAATTCTTGACTTTGGTATTGAAATCTGAGACCAAATTTTTTTTCTTGGTCTCTAATTGAACCCAAAAGAGCATTTAGTCTGCAAAATCTGAGACTGAATATTGTCTTGGTGTCCAGTGGAGACCGTTTATTAATTTCGGTCTCTGAATTGATTTCAATTTGATACCAGAGTATTCAGTCTCTAAATTCGGTCTCCAATTTTAATTAGAGACTATTTAGTTTTTCGGTCTCTATTTACACGGACTGTTGTAGTGCTTCAATTGGGAGAAATAGAGATTGGACCATAGAGTTATCCCATATGTCTTGGTTTTTATCAATTAGATCTGCTAGCTGTGAAAGCCGAGCTTCAAGCTTGACTATAGACAGAATTTTGAAGGAGTCTGGACTTGGCACCTATTTCGAATCCCATATGTTAAGGGACCATTCGTCTCTCACTATCCAACGGGACCCCTTTTCGACTACCCATCGAGCTTGGCATATGCATCTCCAAGTGAAACTGGGCTTGGAACCCAAAATTTGCATCCAATAAACCACAATGGGGAAAATGTTTGGCCTCAAGAAGTCTAGATACAATAGATTGTTCTGCAAGCAAAAGGCGCCAAATTTGCTTGACCAGCAGAGCTAAGTTAAAGGCTTCGAGATCCTAAAAGCCAAGGTCCCCTTGAAAATTTGCTTTTGCTAAGTTTGTCAATTGTATTTTTTGTTTTCCATTTTCATGGCCCCACCAGTAATTGCATGTGGTGGATTGCATGGAATGAGTAAATTCTTCAGCAGTTTGAAAACGGTTATGGCATAAGTAGGGATGGCCTAGGCAAAAGCCTTTACGAGCACCTCCTTGCGGCCCACGATAGATTTTTACTCACCCCCCTGTTAATGCAATTACAAATGTGGTCTTTTAGGGGCTTGAAGGTTGTACTCTTTTATCTCCCAATTTTGGCTGGCAATCCAAGGTATTTATCATAAGAGAGAACCTCCCAGATGTTCAAAGTGAGTAGCACGACCTCCTTCATGTCTTGGGCTATACCCTTCCTAAACACCACATTAGATTTATGGAAGTTAACTTTTTGACCCGAGGCGGTTTTGTAGGAGTGCAAGACGGAGTTGATCACCTCTACCTCCTCTTTGCAGGCGTCACAAAATATGGTAAAAGCATCAGCGAAGGGTACATGCGAGATAGAGGGAGCGTTCTGACAGATAAAATATCCATGCAATAAATTACAGGAAATCACGCCATTTAGTAGATAGGAAAAGCCTTCAGCGCAGAATAAAAATAAGTAAAGGGAGAGAGGATCTCCCTACCATATCCCTTGACTAGATCTTACAAAACCTTTGGCTTCCCCATTGATAATGAACGAGAATATTGCAGATTCCACATATCTCATGATAAGATGGACCCAATCATCATGGAAGCCTAGGTCAGTCATCATCGTCGGAGGAAGAGGCCATTCAACCCTATCAAACGCTTTCACCATGTCCAATTTGAGGGTCATACCTCCGTTAGATCAAGGATGCGTATGCATATCATGAAAGATTTTGAAGGAGATAAGGATGTTATAAATGATCATTAATTAGCTTGGGGATGAACACACTCTAGTTCTCAGAAATGATGTGGGGAAGGCATGTCTTGAGCCTGTTGGCAATGATCTTAGTGAATAGCTTATAAAGCACATTACATAAGATAATTGGTCTGAAGTCACTAATGTCATTTGGGTTATGCTTCTTGGGGATTAGAACTATGTGAGTGTGGTTAAGAGACGGTAGAAGATCACCTCCATAAAGAATACCAAGAGCAAAAGCAATGGTGAGCCAATTTTTGGCTCACCAGCTAGACCCTACCACTGTCATATCAACCATCTCTCAAACTTTTTGCCTCACAATCCTCATTGTCTCCAATGAAAGGTTCACCACTTTCCCTCACCAAATAAAATAATACCTACGGATCCCACACCTAATCAAATTTAACTGTTTTATTTTTATTTTATATGGTTGTGTATATGGTTTAATTATTTATGGGAAAAATAATTTGGACATAGTAATTTGGTAACACAACTAATTGGAGTTCATATTTGTATTTTTTGAATAGTGTAAGAGTTTCAATTAAGAAATTAGCACATACGTAAATATAGTAATTACAAGAGTTTGATAAATAAATTTAAAAATAAAAGTTGGTTGAGCAGAAACAAAATAAAAATTAGAGTATGTGAATGAAAGAAATTACAATATGATGATGAATGAAGACAACTTATTGTCGTTGGAAAAAAAGAACTTTGCTTAATTTTTTTGTGTGGGGGTTGGTTAGCTGGGTGTGATTTTGGTTCGAAAAAAATAATGTGCACGTAATAATTATCATACACAACTAATGAAAAAAAACCCCAAGAGATTGAATTTTATACATAATCACAAATGCTTTAAATTAGAAATTACAAGAGTCAGATAGTAAATAAAACATAAGATACATTGGTGGACATGGAATGGAATAAAAATTACAATAGTTCAGCAATTTAAAAAAGAATACAATATGAAGATCAATGGACTATCCTCTGTACCGGCGACCTGAATTTCGCTTCCATATTTCATCAATCAACTCCGCCTGGAGAGCTAACTGACTATTGGAGTTGCGAACTTGGCATGATCGTTGAAAGTACGTCTCATAGCATGGATGTTGGTTGTGGTTAACAGCAGGCTCTGGAACAGTTCGTCGACAACATCGTAGTCAAATGCGAGCTCGTAGTTATCCCGCTCGTCCTTTACAATCATGTTATGGAGTATCACACATGCTCTCATAATAATACCAATTTCTGTTTGATCCAACAAACGAGCAGGGCCACGTACAATGGCAAATCAAGCTTGTAACACACTGAAGGCTCGCTCAACGTCCTTCCTTACTGATTCTTGACGTTCTGCGAATAGTTTTTTCTTCGGTCCTTGGGGAAGTGGGATCGTTTGGACAAATGTCGCCCATTGTGCATAAATTCCATCCGAAAGATAGTATCCTATGTTGTAATGGTGCTCATTGACAACATACTCATATTTAGGAGCCCGATCCTCGTACATTTCTTGGAAAACAAGTGAGCAATCAAGGACGTTGATGTCATTCAGACTTCCAGGCAACCCGAAGAACGCATGCCATATCCAAACGTCATATGATGCAATGGTTTCAAGGATGATTGTTGGCACCTTGTAAACTTGCTTTTGAAATGATGCTTTCCAAGCCGTTGAACAATTCTTCCACTCCCAGTGCATGCAGTCTATGCTTCCCAACATACTGGGAAAGTCACGGGCTTTAGCAACTTGTAGTAAGTGATCAACATTAGCTTGATTTGGTTTTCTCAAGTACCGCTCCTCAAATACGTCAATGACGCATGAGGTGAACTTTTTCAGGCATTCAATTGCAGTGCTCTCACCAATCTTCAAGTACTCATCAACGCAATCAGCTGCTACGCCATAGGCAAGCATTCGCATGGCTACGGTACATTTAGTTAATGGCGACAACCCACGCCTTCCGGCCCCATCATACCTAACCTGAAAGTACTCTGACTGATTATCGAGTGCTTCGACAATGCGGAGAAATAAGTGCCTCCGTATTCGAAATCCACGCCAAAAATGATGTTCGTTGTACAGTGAATCTTCAGCGAAGTAGTCTTGGTATAAGCGATTGTGGGCACTCTATCTCGCTTAATCCATCTCTTTTTCATCCGAGGTGTAGATGCCGATGACGTCATCTCTGTTGCTGCTTGCCTAAGTTTTATAAGGAACATCATTTGTTCTTGCACTTGTTGCTACTATTGAAGGTACGCCGACATGACGGGGGTCATCACATCGTCTTGTGATGAAGAAGACGATGCTGAGGAGGAGGGCGATGACTCCTCCTCAATCAGCAGAGTGTCGACATTAAAATGATCCATTAAAATCTGCCTGCGCAACATACTAATGTTTATACGTTAATGTACAGAAGAATAACCATTTTCTTAAACAATAATAAACACACCCGTTGTGCAGAACTTCATATCATAACATGATTATACGAAACTCATGTGTAATACAACACATTGAACACAAAAGCAACATGATAGGTTGTTACAACATACAATCACATACATAGTTCTCCTCATCTAGAACATTAGGAGGAGGGGAGACATATTACTAATGTGATCACGAGCTTCCAAATCTCCTTTGCATTATTTCTGATTTCAGTTGCTCATAGTACGCTGCTTGTTCAGGAGTCATTATGGAAGTGTTTACCATCATTATTCTCTCATCCTCTCTCCTTAGTTTTGCTTCCCTCATCATAATCTTTTGAGCTCTTTCTTGTTTTGTTGTGATCATGAACTCCTTTAACATTTCATTCATATCAGCGTTGGTACTCTTTACGTCCTTTAGCTCAGTTGTTATTAGATCAACTATGGTGTTGTTCGCCTTTTGCTTCATCCTCCTTTTTGCGACTTTCCGGCCTTCGGGTCTTTCACTTCCGCCGACACCTTCATCTCCAGCCTCTTCACCGTCAGGTTTGGACCTTTTTGTTGATCTTGACCCTGACTTAGGTGGGTCACATATTGCCCTCCACTTTAGCTGGTTTTTGAGCATTTCATACCAATGATCCAACTCAAACTTCTTCGTTGTATGCTCAATGTACAATCTGTGGGTCTCTTCCAGAATCTTTACATCATTCCATCCACTGTGATTACTATGTTCCACTCCCAACATAATACCTGTCCATTTATTCACTATTGGGGTGCACCAAAGCCATCGACTGTTACATGTCTTTGAAGTTCGTGCTGATGCCCCTTGTGGATAGTGCTCATTAAAAGTGGAGGCCACCATATTCCAGAAGCTAGCCTTCTTTTGGTCGGCCCCGACATTAGGATCCGTGCCTACATTTATCCATGACCAAATAAGCCGTTGATCTTCGTCAACGGTCCACTTTTTGTCACCACCAACAGTTCCTCCCATTACTTCATCCCCATCCCCCTCATCAATACTTGGCTCAATGTTCGTCCCAGACTGGCCCAACCTGACCTGTGACCCCGTTGGTGTGGGTGAGGGGGTGGAGTTGCTCCCCATAGAAAGGTAATTTCGATAAGGAGGCGGCAGTGGATAGTAAGGAGGGTGGCACAGGTATTCACTCTCATGCACATTGAAAGGTTTGTTAGGTATTGATGTGTAATATGGTGGAGGATAAGGTCGAGGATTCTGACTTGAACCAGCTGCAATCCTTGAGCTCAGATGGGATGGGTAATATGAATGATGCGGATAAGGATGGTAGTTTTGTGGTACATATGGGGGGTATGACGCATGGGGATTCTGTGCGGGGATTGGGGTAGCACTATTCCCCCCAGTTTGGGGTGAATCGTTACCATTGAGCAAGCTTATAAATGATGGGGGAGTGTTAGGATCCATATTTCAGATCAAGCTACCACCTACAAATTTATAATGGACCGTGTTCAATATATTAGTGACTTGTAGTAAATGAAGGTCGTGACATTATATAGTCTCATGTTATCATATAAACATGAAAATCCATATACAAATCCTTTTTGTTAACTAACATATTAATTTGAACTATCATAATCACTAACATATTCCTTTCACTAACTTATAGTGTTTATGGATTGTGGTGGTGACCAAGACCATGTTAAACAAGAAAAAAAAAATTGACCCAAGAAAACAACACCCATTGTTAAAGATAAACTTCTTTCTACACATTACACTTACATTTTCTAGTACAATTTTTTGCAATGATCGTTTTCCAAGGTCATCATCATGAAAATCACAAGTAATAAATATCCCATGTATATATTTTGAAGTTGATTGGTAGACAACTGAATGATAGCAACACCCAACAAGTTTGAGATACGATGGATCAAAATGACTACAAAATGAAATGTATACAAGCAAGAAAATATATATACATAAATTTCACAAACTAAAGCACAAATATATATACATGAAATCAATTATGTGTTCATTTTTCTCCTCACTTAAACATTTAATTACTAAACCGATGAAGAATATGCACGCATATTTTCTGACCCACCAATTTAATTATTTAACTTCATTCACATGCTCAAACATATGAAAACATTATTCTCATAGCGTTTCCTAAAGCATTTAATCATATTGCTAAGTTAATAACATATAATCACAACATATAATCAAATTTTAATTATCTCCTGCTTACAAAAATAATATTTAAAAAATTCAAATTAATTTGTCCACTATATTATTCATCTCATTGCTACAATATTAATAAAATATAATGTTCTTCACATTTAACATATAACCTACCACATAATAGTTTTTTCTACCACATTAAAAATTAAATAGCAACTTACAATTTTCTTCACTTGTCTGTTGATTGGAAGAGTAACTCAAACTTATCTGCAAATACAAACCACAATAATGTTAGAAACTAAAATTACCAATTTTAAAAGTACATAATCAAGACTTTAACACAAATGAATGTATAAATTCATAACTTCCCTTCATTGTTGCTAAAAATGTCTCACCACTGAGAATAAAATTATACAAATTTCTCATAGTGTTTCCTAAAGCATTTAATCATATTGCTAAGTTAATAACATATAACCACAACATATAGTCAAATTTTAATTATCTCCTACTTACACAAACAATATTTACAAATTTCAAATTAATTTAGTTAATAACATATAACCACAACATATAGTCAAATTTTAATTATCTCCTACTTACACAAATAATATTTACAAATTCCAAATTAATTTGTCCACTATATTCATCTCATTGCTACTATATTAATAAAATATAATGTTCTTCGCATTTAACAGATCAACTACCACATAATAATTTTTTTCTACCACATTATAAATTAAATAGCAACTTACAATTTTCTTCACTTGTTTGTTGATTGGAAGAGCAACTCAAACTTCTACACAAATACAAACCACAACAATGTTAGAAACTAAAATTACCAATTTTAAAAGTACATAATCAAGAATTCAACACAAATGAATTTATAAATTCATAACTACACTTCAATGTTGCTAAAAATGTCTCACCATAGACAATAAAATTATACAAATTTCTTCACTTTATTAACATATCCATTAACATATAATTCTTTTGTTTACACTAAAGAGTGAATCCTACTTTTATGCCCTTAAATCTTTTAATAACATCACTAAAATTATTCTACTAAAACATTTGATAAATAAAATCATAGCTACTATATTGAAAACATATATTCATTATCATAAATATATGAACAAAAAATAAACAAACCAACAAGTTTTTCTACTAATACAAAAATAACAATATTAGTGAAATAAAATATCAACTTCAATATATAAGCATTAAACATTTAAGGAAGCTAACAATAAGACATTTTACTCTTTCTTTCACTTCTTCTTTGATGTGAAAACTGAATATAGATATAAACAAAAATGATATATTGAAAACGTAGGGGGAGATAATTTTTTTTTGTGAGTGTCAACCAACCCAACGAAGCTATTGTACATATTTATACACAAATTCATGCTTCAAAAATGTGTGACTATGCTTTCACATGTTTCACAAAAAAAAAAAAAATACAAGCCAAGATTCTTGGCTTATCACAATATGCTTTCAACAGATTTCATCACATGTAGTCAATTTTGCCGGCCAAACTTTCCCCCACGCGTTGCTCAGCTTTGTCAGCAAAAAAAAAAAAAGCTGCCCAACCCCCAAAACGACGTTGTTTTGCGGGGGGGAAGGACAAAAAAAAATTAGGTCGGGCTGCGTCGCAGCCCGCAGCGGCTCGCTGAGTCAAAATGGTGAGCCGTTCGCTGCACCCCTTGCGCCGACCCCTTCCTCCTTCGACTCTCTCTCCTCACGCGACGCTGTCGCTGCGTCTGCGCTTAGTATCGTCACATCCAGCTAATTTCTGTGGTAACAATAACAATAAAATAATAATGAAATATTGATTACAGTACTAATCTGAAATGTAATAATGAGCCTCTCTAAGCTTAGCAGCCGCCAACGTCTTTAGTCTTTACAACTAAACATACGAACAAGTGAATAACCACGTTTGATCCTTGGTGTTCAAGGTGAAAATTAATACCGTATTAAATCATCTTTAATTTGTTAACATAAAAAAAAATACGACTTTTTTAAGAAAGTGTAAATAGTTACTAGTGTCGATGATTTTTTCTTTCCCGATTAGTAATAGGGTTAAACACAAAATAATGCCAGAAGGTAACTATAAAAACAACAATTAAAATGGAAATACACAACTTATAAAATAGATGAATAAATCTCTAAATGACAACATAAAAATTAACAAGGACTTGGGAAAGCCGTTGTCGTCTCAGTGAGCTACTTGCTCGGTCACCTTAAAAATCCATTCAATTCATTATATCAGAGTTGCTTCCTTTCAACTTCTTTCCTCCGACTTCTTGTAGTCCTCCTAACAGTTGGAGTTTCATCCCTTACGACACAAGCACCCAACTTCCTACCCAATTCTAAGCTTTTTCGAGCAATTTCTGTAGGTGCAAGAGAGTACTACTGCCTGACAATCTCTCGCACATTTTCTTTAGAAGTGAAACTCAAATGAGTAGTTATCTTCGGTGACACAATAAGGGCGCGGGTAGTAGAGCGCTCAGGCTTGTCAACATCGTCTGTGGAGGACCTGCTAAAAATGCAATCTCTATAAGACTTTTTTTGGGTGGGTAGCTTGTCAATAAATGTAAAGTGACTATTTCTGATTTCCACAGGTTGAGAAATTATTCTGCTATTATCAGAGCAAGTATTATGCTCACTACACTTCTATTAGGTTGGTCGTTCTAAACATTAATGGGGTATTTGTTGCCCACTTTCTATGATATTCTCAAAACTATCTGCCAATACATTCAAATAGTTTTAAGCAAATGTCTATGTAATTAAAATGATAGACTATGCTTCGAAAGAAGATCGGCATGATAGAAATATATAAATTTCATTGTCGATTCAATACACGATAAAAACAATTAAACAAAAATGCCTCATATTATTAAATTTAGTTTAATTAACTAATCTAGTACGTCTAGATTCAATAATTGGCATATTAAATTCAAGAAATTGCACCAAATAAGACCACTAGACATAATTCCACAATAAGCAGGTGATTACCCCCTGTTTACTTCATAGACAATGACATTCTACATCTACCCAAGTATATACTTGGGATCTTCCCTCATATGAAAAGAATAGATAAACTAGTTAATTTTATCATTGTGAATTATTGATTACCTAATGACGCCACTCAATCAATTAACTAAACAGTCGACTTGTTACATACGTACAGCCATAAATATTAAGAGCTTCAGTCCAGACCGTTGGCCCTTCCCAAGCAAAAATGTTGGCATTATCCCCTTTCGTTCCCTCAAATTTGGACTGGGAGAGTAATCTAGTATCGATACCGTCAAATCCACCTAATTTTGATGACGATACTAATAATAGTAATAGTAACAAAACTTTGAATTCAAATTATGATCTAGGTCTTACTTTTGCGCCGTTGTTTCAAGCTCTAGAAGGAGATAATCTTGACTTTCAAATCAGCAAATTTCGTGAAGCTCAATATCATAAGCTGCAACCTGCTGATTGTGGAGGGCTAGGGTTAGGGTTAGGGCTGGAGGAAACAAAGCTAGCTGAATGGATAAATTCCAGTTCAACTGATTGCGAAAAAGGGAGGCATCAATACTCGGATTTGGCTAAGAAACTCCACCACAACACGAGGGAGAGAGATTGTAGGAAGAGGATGAATGCGTTGTATTCTGCTCTACGCGCCTTGCTTCCTGCTTCTCTTCATCACAAGGTATCCTTAATGATCTTTTCTTGCATGCAGTTTATACAAATCCTTGCATCCTAGGTTAATTCGAAAACATTTTGAAATCTTATCCTCGTGTAGCTTTGCTGGACTAGAAACTAGCTAGTTATTTTCAAAGTTGGGTTAATATGATGTGATGGGTTTTCAACTAATTTAACTAGCTTGAGTAATTTCTAGAGGTCGTGAGGAGCGGTAAATGATATGGGTGTAAGTGCATAGTATTATTTTTTTGATTCAAAAGAGCTGTAAAAGGCAATACGGTTACAATATACATAATAGGAAAAGGGAGAATCAAGCTTGGTGCTTAATCTACATAGTATTGTCATGGAAATGCTTTGCAAATTTATATCTCATTGGCAACAGGGTTTGAATTATGGTGCCCTGCTCATTGTCGATGAACGTTTTTAGTTGTCTCGAAAATGCATGCACATCTTCAATTGGTATAGAACTATTAAATTTGCATCTATAGATAATTGTTATAAAATTGTAACTTAGTGAGGTATTTTCATACCTGCTGATAATGTACATGAATTTCAAGCATAATAATGAGCAAATCATTTTGCCACAGCAGAGCTGAGCATTCCAGGAACTATTTCCCTAGTTGTGGATTATGTACGAGAGCTACAGAAGGAAGTGCAAAATCTTGTTCATCAGAAACAAGAGCTTTCATAAAAAATTTCAGCATTCCAAGGAGTTAAAAAGAAATCGATATCTCAAGAAGAGAAACTAACAAGAGGCAAGAAAGTATTATTATCGTGTGAAATTTCTGTAGAAAAGCTGGGTGAGAGAGAAATTGTAATCCACATATCGAGATATGAAAGAGTATTGTTGCCTGAAGTGCTGCTGCTCCTGGAGGATCATGGATTGGTGGTCTTTAGGCTCCGTTTGGACCTTGAAAAATTTGGTGGAAAGAAATAAATTGGGGAAAGTTACTTTTTTTCTTATGTTTGGTTTAAAAAAAATCACGAAGGAAAAAAATATGGAGGAAAGTTAGGTGGGAAAATTTTTAAAAACAAGTGACAAAATTTTCTTCATAAAATTGTGAGGAAAGTTTGAGGAAAATTCTCAACCTCCTCCAACCTCACATGCTTAAATGACATCAATATAATTTAAGTAGTTCATCAAAATTTAAATTTCTCATCCAAATTCTTGTATTTTTTCCTCAATCCAAACAATAGAAAAAAACTCATTTTCTCCCTACTTTTTTTTTCCTTCACATTTTTTTCCTTCAACTTTTCTTTTTACTAAATTTTCTAAGGACCAAACAGAGCCTTAATGTTTCTTGTTTCCAATGCTTTGGAGGAAGGACTCTCTGTTCCATTCATTTGTGGGTAAGAATCTTCATCCTTGCCCATTACAATTGAAAGTTATTCTAATTGGTAAAATCCATGTTCAATTCTAAGCACAATTCTAATTGAAAATCCTCGATGCTGAACATAAGAAAAGTACTTTATTTCACAAATTCTTGTAATTAAGAGATTATGAAACCTATTACATGAAAGTTGTTGTGAGAGGGGTTTCTTGAATGGTGACTTTTTAAAGGTTTGAAATAATCAATAACATGTTTTACAATGACTTTTAAATTTAAGGGGGTGATTAATAGTCTGTTTGAAAATTATTTTTATCACAGTCACTACTAAATGACCTAATCACCTCAATTATCATTAAAAAATACCATAAAAAAAATCTTCTCATGGCATGTCTTATGTGGAACAACCCTATACAAGATTTACTAATTTTGTTTACCCCTGAATATATTAGTAAATGTTCCTTCACCCCTCACCTCTTTGCTAATATTATTTAATCTCCTTGACCTTGACAGTTTTTATCATACAACTTAATTACTATCATTGTCCAATTGAATATTGAGTTGAATTTAATTCCAAAATGTTTAATTTAAATTCATTCATTTTTAGAGTTCTATTCTATTTTGTTGAGAAAAAAATATTATTTTAAAAATTTGCTTATAGAGAGATGAAGCTAATGTTAATACCAAAAAAACCACCTCAAGTGCAGAACATATTTGTGTTGACTCTATTGGGATACTGTTGACCTCATACTTATATAAGGTTTTGATGATAACAAACACAAATGTGATGCACACAAATGTGATGCTCTATATGGTTGTGCTTGAGTTATGTGTTGTTGACAGGATCTGGAAAACATTTTTGAAATATCTTGCTTGATTAATAAGTGTTTGAGAACAGTCTCTTAGAACAGTTCCCGGAAAGCATATGTGTTTCAGAACATCGTTTCAGAACAGTTCTAGAAACAGTTCTTCAGAACAGTTGACTGATAAGGACCCAAGGAGCATCAAAGAACATGGAGTACTTCAGAACAGGTCAAGAAACAGTTCTGAGAAGCGTCAAAGCATTTGGAGCGACAAGTCAAATCGTATACAAGTTGTCCAGCTAATTAACAAGAGTCATTGATTTGGTATTTATTTTATTTTATTAGATTCTTGTTAATATGCCAATTAGAAGATCTTGATTTAACATTTACTTTGAATGGTTTTTGAGATATCTCAGAACACTGTCTCAGACCAGTTCTGAGAACAAGGTTCAGAGTGTTTTTAAGCCAAAACTGAATTTCACGGTTTTTCCCTGATTTTTAGGCTGACGTTTTTGAAATATTTGAGATATATTTTCTGTAGTCAAAAAGAGTTATTTTTGGCTTTGAAAATATTGTGGAGAGTTTTTAGCCTACTTTTTGGGGTGAATTTTTCACCAAGTAAAATAACTCCTATTTTTAAAATGTGGCTAATAGATAGAGAAAATTGTGGGCTTGGCTGTTGAAAATTTGTGGTACTCATTTATCCTTGCTGCTCAAGCTGCTAGTGGGTGAGGTACCAAGTCTTGCGGCACAAGTACAGTAAAACTTAATATTGTTTTATCCCACATTCTTATTTAAGTAACTTCTCTCCTTGAAATTTCGGCAGAGAGTGAGACATTGGTTTTCAAGGCATTTCAAGTTCTTCAAAGAGATATATTTTCAGAAAGAAAACCATCTAAAGTGAGTGAAAATTCGAGTCCTCTTATTGGCATACTAGGCGCTCAATTGTATCTTACCCTTGCTTATTTAGAAGCACTTAAAGTAAGGTGTTCATATCATTTTCTTCTTTTATCAGTGAGAATTGAGTGTGTCCAAGTCTAGGGAGACTTTGGACATGGTGTAACTTGTCTTGGGGTAGACGGTTACGTGAGTGTTACATTTGTAACGGTGTAGGTTACTTCTGTAACGTATTTGGCCCGTATAGTGGAAGTGTGTGAAAATCCTACAGGGGTAGGTCGTGGTTTTTCACCTCAGTTGGGCCAGAGGTGTTTTCCACGTAAAAACACCGTGTGCATTTTGTTTACTTTTTGCTACTATTCCGTTTCTGGGTCACTGCAAACACTTTGTCTGAACTGTTCTTGAGTGTGTTTCTAGAAACTATGAAAAATCGGCCAACACAATTCACCCCCCCCTTTTGTGTTCGTGTACTGTCAAAACTATCAGGTGGTATCAGAGCAGGTTCTCATTTAAAGGCTAACACCTTGAGAGATCCTAGAAGATGAGTACACCACAAGGAATGCTTGAGGGTCAATATGTGACTCGACCACCATACTTTAATGGTCAACATTATAGTCGGTGGAAGAATTGCATGGAAAACTATGTTCAAGCTGATGATTATGAGTTATGGATGATCATCAAGAATGGTCCACTCATTCCCAAAAAGACAATCGAAGATGGGAGTATGGTTCCCAAGGAGCCTCAAGAATTCAATGCTGAAGATTTTAAGATGATGGAAAATAATGCAAAGGCCAAAAAGCTCTTGTATTTTGGCCTTGGTCCTGATGAGTACAATCGCATTTCTGAGTGCAAGTCAGCCAAAGAAATTTGGAATACCCTCCAAGTAGCTCATGAAGGCACAAATCAAGTGAAACAGTCAAGAATTGAGCTTCTTATGAGAAAGTATGAGCTATTTAAAATGGGTGATAAAAAAACGGTGATGGAGATGTGTACCCGTTTCACCCATATTACTAATGAACTAAAATCATTGGGAAGGTCCTTCACCACTGAGGAATTGGTGAGGAAAATCCTACGATTTTTGCCACAGTCATGGGAAGCCAAAGTCACGACCATCCAAGAAGCCAAGGATATGAACAAAATATTCTTGAACGAGCTTATTGGCAATCTCCAAACTTATGAACTTAGAAGAAGCTCTCGGCTAAAAGAGGAGACTAAGAGAGACCGAGGCCTTGCTCTAAAGGCCTAGGAAAAGGATGGTTCGAACTTTGATGAAGAAGAAATGGCCATGATCACCCGAAAATTCAAGAAGTTCTTCAAGAAGGCCAAAGAGAACTCCAAAAAGAAGAACTTCAGCAAGCCCAGAAGCAATGAACGAGAGCAGTTCACTGGGTGTTTCAAGTGTGGCAAACATGACCATATTATGAAGAACTGCCCCCTGCTGAAGGAAGAACAGGAGACATAATAGTTCCGGAAACAAGGCAGAAAACAGTTTGGGAGCAGTTCTGCAAGGCGATTCTCAAAGGCAGTGCTGGCGGCTTGGGGTGACACTACAAAAGACAATGAGGCCTCCGAAGAAGAAGAAGAAGCTGCTGCAGCACTCATGGCCAGGAGTGAGTCAGATTCGGACGATGAGCCAGTGGATAATCTATCCCAACTCAAGGGAAAGGTACATGGTCTTAATAAAGCAAAACTTGAGGAATTGCTATTCACTTTGATGGATGAATGTGACGCTATTAATGTTGAAAATTGCATGCTAAAAGATGTATGTTCTGATTTAAAAAGAGATGTTAGGAAGCTTGAACATGCAAACGAGATCCTTAAAAGTGAGAGACTTAAAGTGGATGAAGAGACCCTTGGTTTGTATGAAGAGCTTGATAAGCTTAAAGAAACCTTGAGTGTGAGAGAAAAGGTGTTTAGCACTGATCTCTCAAAGCTGGAAAGTCAATCTTTTCAGCTGAAATAGAGAATAGACTTCTTGGTCTATGAGAATAGCAAATTGCTTGAAAGGCTAAAAAAGACCGAATCTGACCTCATTGCAAACAGGCGCTGGAACAGTTCCTCATAAGCGCTTAAATGGCTGAATACTCATCATAATCGGAATAAGAAGGGACTAGGTTTTGTGACTAAATGAACTGTTTACCCAGTAAACAGAAAATATGTAGGACTACTAGAAAATATCATTTGTTTTCACTGTGGTAAAACAGGTCATTATCGTTATACTTGTCCCTTAAGAAAGTATGCCATGGAAAGAAACATGATTTATGTAAAACAAATATGGGTGAGAAAAGATGAGATTTGCATGCCTAAGGGAATGGGACCCAAGTGGATCTGGGTTCCCAAAACTAACCCTTAATTTGTTTTGCAGGCTAAAGTGAGAGGGAACATTCGAGCAAACAACCAACTGTGGTATGTAGATAGTGGTTGTTCACGGCATATGACTAGTGAAAAATCAAGCTTCCTCTCACTTACAACCTCTGATGGAGGGAATGTGGCATTTGGAAAAGGCAAATCAGGGACAATTGTCGGTATAGGTAAGATAGGTGAGTCACTCTTCCATTCAATTGACAATGTATATCTTGTGGATGGTCTTCAACATAATCTACTAAGTGTGTCCCAACTATATGATAAAGATAACCTAGTGGTGTTTTCTTCAAAACAATGCTTGGTTGTTAATATCAATACAAGAGATGTTGTGTTGAGGGGGAAGCGACACAAAAATGTGTATAAAGTGTGTATTCTTTCACTTCCTCAAAATAATCTGACTTGTTTAAGTGCTTTAAATGATGATGTTATACTTTGGCACGAGAGACTAGGTCATGCAAGTCTCTCTCTTTTGAATAAACTTGTTTCTAAAAACCTAGTAGTCGGCCTACCTAACATCAAATACGATGATGACAAGGTGTGTGACGCTTGTGCTAGGGGTAAACAAGTCAGAACCTCTTTTAAACTAACAAAATGTGTTAGCACTACTCGACCTCTTGAGATGCTACATGTTGATTTGTGTGGTCCTATGAGGATCACAAGTAGAGGTGGGAAGAGGTATGTGCTTGTAATAGTGGATGATTACTCTCGCTTTACATGGACTTTGTTTTTGGCTTCTAAAGATGAAACTTTTGAAAAACTTCTTGTGTTTCTAAGAAGGACTGAAAAGAGAGTAAGACACTCATTGGTTTGTCTAAGGTCTGATCATGGTAAAGAATTTGAAAATTCGAGCTTTATTGACTATTGTAATGAACATGATGTTAATCATAATTTTTCTGCCCCAAGAACACCCCAACAGAACGGGGTGGTAGAGCGTAAAAATCGTGCTCTAGAAGACATGACTAGAACAATGCTTGTTGCTAGTGGTTTTCCTAGAAACTTTTGGGCAGAAGCATTAAATACATCTTGTTACATTATTAATAGATGCATGATTAGACACATTCTTAACAAGACTCCTTATGAAGTTTTCAAAGGTAGAAAACCTAATATTATGCATTTGAGAGTGTTTGGTTACAAACGTTATATGCATAAATAATGGGAATGATGCCTTGGGAAAGTTTGATCCACGGAGTGAAGAGGCAATATTTTTGGGGTACTCCTTACACAGTAAGGCATACAAAGTGTTTAACAAACGAACCTTGTGTGTTGAGGAGAGTGTGCATGTGCTGTTTGATGAAATATACTCCTGACTTAGCATTATGGTATCCTCGAGGGTGCAACTTTGATATGTTTGGGTATGCTGATGCTGACTATGTAGGTTTCTTGGTTGATAGAAAAAGCATCTCAGGTATGACTCATTTTCTTAGACCCTGTTTGGTATCTTGGGCAACCAAGAAACAACACTCAGTTGCCATGTCTACAGCAAAAGCTGAATATGTTGTAACTGCTTCTTGTTGTGCTCAACTGTTATAGATAAGGCAACAACTCAAAGATTTTTGTGTTGACACGGGATGCATTCCCATATTTTGTGATAATACAAGTGCAATTAATATTTTCAAAAACCCGTGTCAACATAAAAGGACTAAATATATTGACATTCGTCATCACTTTTTGAGAGACAATGTTGAAAAGGGCTTGGTTTCAATGAATTTTTATGCCACTAATAAGCAAATTGCTAATATTTTTACAAAGGCACTGAATAGAGAACAGTTTGAGAAGAACAGACTTGAATTGGGTTTTATTAAAACAATTTGAGCATGCTTAAACCCCAATGTTGTTTAGTTAAAAGGTCTTTAAGGTCAAACATCTTGATTCATTGGATGCAGTCAACTTTTGTGTTAGAATTAGCACATGTGTGGATTATAACCTGCTGACAATCGTTGAGGTCTGATGATATTGCCCTTATCGTCCTATGTTACCGAACAACCGATAGCAAGAACAAGTGCCAAGAATAGGTATGATCACTGTTTGTCACTTTGTGCGAATCAGATAGTTTTTTTTTCAGTTGTTGGACTTCATTTTCTCTTCTACCTTTTCGAGTAAGAAGCGGTTGGGAGACTTAAAATTCCCACCTCTCCTTCTTCTCGGTACCACTTCCCGAAAATCCCTCTTCCTTTCCTCTCAAAATCGCTCGAGTCCTCTTCATCTTCAAAACCCTAGCTCTTCTCTCTCTCAAGCCCAGCAACTATGGCGAAAACCCGCGGCGGCCACTCCTCCTCCAAGCGACGACCATCATCTCCACAAGCTTCACTCTCGGTGCCAAAGCGGGCTCGCATGGCGTCTCCGCCTGCTTCTCCATCTCTGCCCTTGTCGGAAACTGCAGCACTGGCACCGGTCAGAGGTATGGGGTTCAATTCTCTACCCCTTTGCCTATTATCTCTACAATCTTTGGGTTTTTGAAAAGTCTAGACTTACGAACGGTGGGGATGGAACTGGGTGATGTTCCTCCCGAATTTGGATGGGTTTTGGTGTTATTTGAGCCTGCTTTGGAACCAACGGAGTCTGAGGGTATTCTTGAACCTAGTGAGGTTCAAACTGTGTCTGAAGGTGTTCATAAAGTAGTTGCGGCTCAATCAAGGTCTGAACCTAGTTTTGAACCAGGTATAGCCCGAACAAGGCCTGCGCCTGTCTTTTTTGATTGATTAGATGACCACTTCGTTAATTTGGATCGGGTGGAAGATCTTGAGGAGACTAACATTACTGGTTCAGAGTCGACCATTGGGGTTGTTCCCCCTAAACCTTACGAAATCAGCAAACCTAGCAAGTGGGGACCAAGATGTCGGTTCAAAACATTTGCAGGTCGAACTGATCTCCCACTTGTTCACAGACCCAGAACTCGTCGTTCTAGATCTTCTTCTACTCCTTCACAGCCCACAGAAACAACCTCACCACTTCCTTCCCGACCTACCTCCACACACTTATCCAAAAAGTCTTCCCAACGTACCCACAAAACGGCCAAACCAGCCGACCCTTCACAACAGGAGCCCCAACAGGTTGAGGAGATTGTTTCCTCTCCGGATAACACAGTAGCCAAAGGCAAAGGGAAAGCTCCTTCCAAACAGGTGCCCCAACAGGTGCCTATAGAAACCAAGCTAGATTAACCCAAACCCAAAAGAGCCAAAACAACCATGACCATTGCAGCCAAAGTTGCCCATTTTCTCCAAAGGAGTGTGGTACGGGGCAAAATTGTAAAAGTTGCGTATTTTCAGGAACAGGGCCTAGAGATGTTCTTGGATAAGCTTAAAGCTCAGGGTTGGTTGGACCTGTTTGTAAACACCCAGAAAGGGTGTTCTGTACCTGATTTGGCATAATTCTATGCCAACTGTAATGTCACCAATGGTGTGGTGACAAGTTTGGTCAATGGGAAAAGATTGCGGTTCAATGCTAAGGAATTGGGGGAAATCTTAGAAGTGCCGATTGTAGGGTTTGGGGTGTATGTGAGGGAAGGCAAGACAATGCTCGAAGCTGAGAGATTGCTCCAATTGACTCAAAGGTTGAGTCAACAACCAGGTTTGAAAACACCTCGATCCGTCAAGAAAGGGGAGATGACACCTTGTCACCGATTGCTCTTCTGGTTTGTCATAAAAAACATCATCCTTCGAGGCCAAGGCCACAACCTTGCAGATGCCATGGACCAGTGCCTTACCGATCTCCTAGACTAGGGGGAGCAGATCAACCTACTGGCCATCATGATCAGTCATATCTCCCGCATTGCAAACACGGCTAGAGAACATGACCTGGGGTATGGTTTTCCCCTGACCTCCGTATTTGAGCACTTTGGGATCTCCTTATAGAAGAAGGTAGGACTGCAAGTGACAGATGAAATAGGAAACAGCACCTTGATTAGTTGTGGGTTCAAGATTGCAAAGGGTGCGCCTGCTGGTTCAAAACAGGGGTCCCGAACACCCTTCACTCCTGTTCCTGGTTCTTCCTTCAGTGGTACTCCACTGAATACGTTGCTCCAAGATCAAAACCAGTTAAAGGATGAGCTCTCTAAGGTTAAGGCGACTTTTGCAGAGGAAAAGGCTATGAATGCGAAGCGCCATGAGGATCTTCTATCTGCCATCACTGCCCTCACGGCCTAACTGTCCTCTCCTCCTTCCTGAACCTGTTCCATGCCTTGTTCTATTTTCTGTTTTACTCTTCTTCTCCACCTTGTTCTCAACAACTGTTTTTCACTATCTAGTTGTGCCTTTTGACTGACAGTGGTTTATACTAACTCTTGGTTGGTTATTAGTTAATACTGTGCCTTACTTGTCTTCTTGTCGTTATTTGTTTGTGCGTGACTCGGATGGCCAATATCATTATTGTACCATATACTTGAGTGTATCGCTGGTTGTCTTCCTCCATTACCCAAGTGGTGGTGATTGCAAAAAACCTGACTCTCTCTGTTTGATCTGACCACCCTTTTTCGATGACGTCAAAAGGGGGAAGATGGGCATGACCATGGTTGATTTAGTTTGACTTGGCTTAAGTTGACTTATTAAAATTTTTCTCTTCTTTGGCTTGACTGTTTGGCACTAACTTGCTTTCGCCTCTTATGTCAATATGGTCATTTGGTTTGTCATCATCAAAAAGGGGAAAATTGTTGACTCTATTGGGAAACTGTTGACCTTATACTTATATAAGGTTTTGATGATAACAAACACAAATGTGATGCACACAAATGTGATGGTCTATATGGTTGTGCTTGAGTTGTGTGTTGTTGACAGGATCCGGAAAATATTTTTGAAATATCTTGCTTGATTAATAAGTGTTTGAGAACAGTGTCTTAGAACAGTTCCCGGAAAGCACATGTGTTTCAGAACATCGTTTCAGAACAGTTCTAGAAACAATTCTTCAGAGCAGCTGACTGACAAGGACCCAAGGAGCATCAAAGAACATGGAGTGCTTCAGAACAGCTCAAGAAACAGTTCTGAGAAGCGTCAAAGCATTTGGAGCGACAAATCAAATCGTATACAAGTTGTCCAACTGATTAGTCATTGGTTTGGTATTTATTTTATTTTATTAGATTCTTGTTAATATGCCAATTAGAAGATCTTGATTTAACATTTACTTTGAATGGTTTTTGAGATATCTCAGAACACTGTCTCAGACCAGTTATGAGAACAGGGTTCAGAGTGTTTCTAAGTCAAAACTGAATTTCACGGTTTTTCCTTGATTTTTAGGCTGATGTTTTTGAAATATTTGAGGTATATTTTCTGTAGTCAAAAAGAGTTATTTTTGGCTTTGAAAATATTGTGGAGAGTTTTTAGCCTACTTTTTGGGGTGAATTTTTCACCGAGTAAAATAACTCCTATTTTTAGAATGTGGCTAATAGATGGAGAAAATTGTGGGCTTGGCTGCTAGAAATTTGTGATACTCATTTATCCTTGCTGCTCAAGCTGCTAGTGGGTGAGGTACCAAGTCTTGCGGCACAAGTACAGTAAAACTTAATATTGTTTTATCCCACATTCTTATCTAAGTAACTTCTCTCCTTCAAATTTCGGCAGAGAGTGAGACATTGGTTTTCAAGGCATTTCAAGTTCTTCAAAGAGATATATTTTCAGAAAGAAAACCATCTAAGTGAGTGAAAAGTCGAGTCCTCTCATTGGTATACTAGGCGCTCAATTGTATCTTACCCTTGCTTATTTAGAAGCACTTAAACTAAGGTGTTCATCTCATTTTCTTCTTTCATTAGTGAGAATTGAGTGTCTCCAAGTCTATGGAGACTTTGGACGTGGTGTAACTTGTCTTCGGGTAGACGGTTACGTGAGTGTTACATTTGTAACGGTGTAGGTTACTTCTGTAACGTATTTGGCCCGTATGGTGGAAGTGTGTGAAAATCCTACAGGGGTAGGTCGTGGTTTTTTACCTCTGTTAGGCCAGAGGTGTTTTGCACGTAAAAACACCGTGTGCATTTTGTTTACTTTTTGCTACTATTCCGTTTCTGGGTCACTGCAAACAGTTTGTCCGAACTGTTCCTGAGGGTGTTTCCAGAAACTCTGAAAAATCGGCCAACACAATTCACCCCCCCTCTTGTGTTCGTGTACTGTCAAAACTATCAATTTGGCTCTACATATTTGCCGAATTTAATTTATCTTATTGTTATTTAATTGATTTATTTCAAGGTTTATTTTCATTAATTATGTTACTTTAGTATTATTTTTTATCACCCAAAATGATAATTGTAGAAAAATAAAATACTTTCTATAAGGTTAAAATAAATTTTTTTAGTGATGTTGTAAAATTTACTTCATAAATATCAGTGATACATGTAATTTACTTTCATGAAAGAATTTGTATTTACATTTCATATATTAAAGACCAACAATTATAGATATAGATCTAAAAATTCGACTATACAAATTTTTAATAATTCAACTCTTTACAGCTATCCTTATAACTTCTTACAGCTCCTTATATCTTTTTACATATTCTTTATAGTTCTTACAACTTCTTATAGCTTCTTACAATTTCTTACAATTTCTTATAACTTACAACTGTATCTTATGGCAAAAAAGAATAGACTGGAGGCAACTTCCTGCATTTAAACCATCAAAAAGACATAGGATGGCTAAATAATATCACCAAAAGGTGAGCGGTGTAAAACATCAATGTCCCAAAGATAAATGAAATTACTTCACAGAAAAATCCTTCGTTTCCTGATGCAAGTTTTTGGTCCCCCCTCCCCCAGGACGCGCTGCATCCTCCTCTAGGGCAGCAAAGACAATGTGTTTGCCATTAATAATATTTATTTGATAAATACAATTAACTTCATTAGTTTAATTAAGTTAATTCCGGACCTTATGGCGTGTTCAGTGCTGATATATATTAACAGATAGAAAGGGCTTATAGCACTGTGAACTGCGAAACTCTAAATGAACAGTAGCTGGCAATGTCCGAGAAAGAAGCACAAGCCAATCTATCAGAGCCATTTCTCCCATACAAGGAACAGCACAAATTGGATCTGACTACACTTGGCCCATATCCAATTCCATGGATCTATCAACCTGAATGGGTCAGGTTCCACGTAAAGGGGGAAGCGGGACAAGCCCACAAGAACCTAGGCTCATGACTTGGGCAATGGGCACATCCCCTCGCGCACTTCCAAAAGCTGGGAGAATGTGAGCTTCAAGAATCGAACTCGTGTCTTCTACATAGAGTAAGAATGCTTAACTAACTGGTCGTGGTTTATTAGGCTACTGTATGCACTGATGTGCCAAGTGAAATGCAAACGATTATGAATATAATATGGACTTTATTGGTGGTTAGTTATGAACTTTGTTAATGACAACTCTTCTTCCATATGAATCAGATTTTGGATTTCTTCTTGTAGCTCTAGTACATAGACCGGAACTAGTTAGAGGAACTGTTTTCAGAATGCTAAGCTCTTCTGGCAACAAAAACCTATGATTGATTTATTAATTGGTCGTGTTGGAAATTCAAGCTTTATTCTTTTGAATTTATTTTTGAAAATTTAGATAAACTTAGATAAGTACAATTCAATGCAAGTTCATATAAATCTGGTTTAGTACAAGCAACTTCAAATAAGTTTATTTTACTCAAATGACAACAACACAATCACCTCTCAATGCAGGCTTTTCGCTTTCGTGGGGCATGACGAGATGCAGTTGCAGGTAGTGTTATCTCTGTAGACATTTCTACCTACCGAGAGGTTGTTGCACCGATATTTGACCTCATTTTACCCCTTATTTGACCCACTTTTCTCATGGTTTTCATGTCGAATCTTAAGGAGAAATGGTCAAATTTGCCTCTTTCGGGTCATAATGTACTTATTTGGTTGATTTGCTTGTTTTCTAGGAGCTTTGCCAAAGATATGAGAAAATCACCAACTTCAATAAGGAATGAGGCATTTGGGACGCATTTTGAGGTGGAATAGAGGTCCGACAAGCCCCGGGAGCAAAAGGAAGCAGAAAAGAACAGCGCACGGCCAACCTGCAGGAAGGCACGACCGTGCACCGGTGGCCGAAGCCACCCACGGCTAGCATAGCCAAGCGCACGGCCGTGCGTGGTGGCACGGTTGTGCTTCGAGCCCAGCTTCTGCGATAAAAGTCAATTTTCGGCCAGTTTTGAAGGGTGTCGTACGGGGGTTCGCTTAGGGCTTCTCTCTGACGATTTCTAGGGTAGTTTAGTTTAGGTTTTAGCCAATAAAACTCCATTGAGGAGATTAGATTAGTATTATATTGAATTAATTTTGGACTCAAGCACTTGGATTTCTAGTTCTTCGCTTCAATTCATAAGTCTTCTTCTTCTCTTTCTCTCTATTTCTTGTTTCGTTCTTGTTTGAGATTTTGTTAACTTAGTTCATATGTTTGGTTTTTATTTGATTCAATCGTTTAGTTTTTATGTTTAATTCATGTTCGATTGCTTGTTAGAATATGTTTAGTTTCATGCCTCTTCTCTCTAGTTCATGCTTGTGTTCTTCGTTAGTTTAGGTTTGAGTTTTTGTGTTTTGTTGATGAGTAGTTGTTAGATTTGTGGGCTTGGACTGTGATTAGCCTCTTGATGGCTAATTAGCCTTATATTTGGCCTAACCATACCAAATCTATGCCTAGAACTTAGAGTTGTCTCTCACGCCCGCCAAATGTTCGATGAAATGCTTGAAAGAGCTTTCATCCATATTTTCGGACGACTGACTTATGCTGAGAGGTAGGGTCAATTAGGTAGTGTGGGAGAGGGAATAGTCGAGTTCTGGATATGAAAATAGTATCCGAAGCGAGTTAGGCCCAGGGGTTGCTAATTTTGTGATCTAATTGGGCTAACCCCACGAAAATGGGTGGTTAGGCTAATTAGACTAGCTCATGATCCTTGAGAGAGGGCTTAGGTGGCCTTCGATGGTGCAACCAACCATTTCTAGTTCGAGATGTCGTTTGGGTAGGTTAGGACTTGTCTTGATTAGTTGGCTCGTCCATTGGTGAAACCACAACTCTAAGTCGCTTATTCTATATTTGTTAGCGTATGTTAGTTTACCCTCTTTTCCTTTGATGTTGCCTAGATCGAGACGCTTTAGTTAGCCCTGGTAGTTGGAAACACAACTCTCTGCGGATGACACCCCAAGTACTCAACGATACACCTTGCACTTGGGGTTTATAAATATTAAAACTCTGTTTTTTCCCTAACAAGTTTTTGGCGCCGTTGCCGGGAAGTTGGAGTTTTTCAATATTGGGATTTACTTCAGCATTCGAGACTAGACCTTTTAGAAAATCCACAAAAAAAAAATTCAAAATCAAAAATTTCAAAAAAATTTAAGATAGCTATTTTCCATTTACCTTAGTTTGAGCATGAACCTTTTTGACAATACTTGTCTAGGTTGAATGATTATCGTGCTCAACATGTGCGCTTCACGTATGAAAAATGGAAAATATGCGATGTTGTGCTTGAGGGGATAACATATGAAACTCGAGCCATCCTTGAGTCCATGTATTATGGTGCTTTGCGTTCTTTAACTGATGATGACATGTGAGATTTGTTTGAGTCTCTAGCTTGGCATCAATGGCAATCTAATGATGTCAGGGACCCATATCATCACTATTCTTACCCTCATATGTTGTGCTCTTTTTGCCAATCTTTTGATCATGATGTAACTTCTTGTCCTTATTATGATGTTTCCGATGAATGTTATGCTAGACTTGATGCCATGATAGGGACAATGAATGAGCAACATGAGCGTTTTATTAGCAAGATGAGGGAGTGTAGTTTATTGCATGAGACCGACCCTAGTCTACCTTGCCCTAGACTCGAGGCTTATCTCTATGATGATTGTGAGTCTTCCCTTCCCCTAGAGTCTACTGTTGTTGATGATGCACCTTTGACCGACCTAGGAGAAGTGTTTGACCTTCCCTTGACCCCATTGACGTTTGTTGCTCCATCCTTTTCTGGCACACCTATGGACACTTGTGTTAGTGACTCGATCTTACTTGTTTCTCCCCTTTCTTTAGCTCAGTGCACGAGGTTAGAGATGGGCGAGACTTCTCGGGGTGATGCGAGTTCTATAGCGGATTCTTTACTTTCTTGGTCAGGAGGACTTATTGTGCATACTTAGAGGACATGCCTCGAAAAATTGAGTGGCCCAATTTCATTGATTATTATTCCTATTTTTCCATGGAATTTGATGAGTTTCAGAGGCCACTGACTTTGTTTGCTCCATCTTTACTAGTTTCCTCTTATTCACATTATTTTGAGATGCATTCAAAGGCACACGATGAGCTTCTGCGAGCTTTGACTGCATCCGAGCTGACAACTCGCATCTTGAGAGACAAGGAGTGATTGATGCTCCTTGCGCCCCTGCAGCATAGTTCGAATACATTCAATACCCGACCTGGTATACTTGTTCTAACTCTTCTCCCTTCTTTCTACTTTCTTTATTTTTCTTTTTGTTTAGTTGTGGATATTAGGATTGTGTTTTTGTTAGTGATCATCTTGAGGTGAAATTTGGGATGTGTTAAGCCATTGATGGCTATGATCACCATTTTTGTATTTTTGTGCACATTTGTGTTTTGTGATTGGTGATGTTGATGGATTGGTATATCTTTATTTTTGGTGGTTAGTTTTGTATATATGTGTGGTCTTGTTTTTAATTTGGTGAGCGTTTTTGGGAGAGTGTGCTAACTTGTATATGTGTGCAGGTTTAGTATTCTTGTGTGTGTTTGTTTTGTTTTGTGTTTTGTGTGTGATTTTGTTTTCTTTGTTTTTGTGTGTTTTGTGGTTAGTGATGACTCTCAGCTCCCAATGAGGAAATTGTGAGATTTAGGTGTGAGGTGGGGTCATATACCCTTTTATTCTTATTTTTGTAAAAAGTTTCATTTTCGTGTAAAATTTTCAATTTTGCTCTTTTTTGTATAATTTTTCCTTTTTTTTTTATTTAGGGGAGTTTTGTACTATTTTGATCAGCCCTGATCTTCGGCACCTTAGCTATTAGCTCGTATATAAATATAATATGCATGATAGATATTCATCCCAAGTTTGTCATTTTAGGCCTCAGTTCTAACCCCAACAATCCATTGTAATTTTGTAATCTAGTCCTGATTTATGTATTATCATCATCTTATATTCTTAGCCTTCCATGATCGGCTTTCCTACTTGTCTACTGCACAGTTCCCTTTGTATGTGCTTGCACCCCCTTTTCCAAAAACAAAAGGAAAAACAAACAAACTCATGCGCTACTGGGTGTATCCCTTTGAGGTGTGGCAAGAGTTTGGATTGAAAAAGAAGAAGAAAAGAAAAAAGTGGGAAAGGAAAGAGTTTGGAATGACAAGTACGTACCCCTTTGAGGCATGCGCTACTAGGTGCTACCCTTTGAGGCACTACTGCTACTGGGAAACCTTGTTTTCCATGTTAGCAAATCAATAAGGTAGCTTGTGTCAGTTAAGTGGGATTGAGTCTGATTTTTGGTAAGTCAAAGTCTTAGGGTGATGATACACTTGCACACCAGGCACCAGGATGGATTCAATGTTATCATGCGTCATGGGGTGAAAAACTGATGCCATTCTTTGG
This sequence comes from Selenicereus undatus, assembly GCA_017589665.1. Taxonomy (NCBI): domain Eukaryota; kingdom Viridiplantae; phylum Streptophyta; class Magnoliopsida; order Caryophyllales; family Cactaceae; genus Selenicereus; species Selenicereus undatus. Next base: position 77,083,351 of record JACYFF010003369.1, read on the forward strand.
GATGATGTATCCTGAAATGCATATAATGCTTGTGTACGGGCTGATACTTGAGTTACCAGGGGGTTTTGGTTGATCCGATTGTGTACAGTTTACCCTGACATACATATTGTGTTTTGTCATTTTTATTTTTCGATTTTTGTTTCTCTTTTCTTTGTATTTTCTTTTTGAGATTTTGTGGCTATATCCTCTGCAAATCCTCACGAGACCTCACTCGTCCACTTGGGGGAATCAAGTGGTTTAAAGGACTTGTTGCATGTGCTAAATGCAACCGTGATTCTTATGAAAGTGAGTTAGTTGTTCAGTTTAGTTTTTATTTTCGTTTTGCTCGAGGATGAGCAAAAGGTAGGTGTGGGGGTATTTGTTGCACCGATGTTTGACCTCATTTTACCCCTTATTTGACCCACTTTTCTCATGGTTTTCATGTCGAATCTTAAGGAGAAATGGTCAAATTTGCCTCTTTCGAGTCATAATGTACTTATTTGGTTGGTTTGCTTGTTTTCTAGGAGCTTTGCCAAAGAGATAAGAAACTCACCTACTTCAATAAGGAATTAGGCATTTGGGATGCATTTCGAAGTGGAATAAAGGTCCGACAAGCCCCGGGAGCAAAAGGAAGCAGAAAAGAACAGTGCACGGCCAACCTGCAGGAAGGCATGACCGTGCACCGGTGGCCGAAGCCACCCATGGCTAGCACAACCAGGCGCACGGCCGTGCGTGGTGGCACGGCCTTCGGGCCCAGCGTCTGCGATAAAAGTCGATTTTCGGCCAGTTTTGAAGGGTGTCGCACGGGGGTTCGCTTAAGGATTCTCTCTAGCGATTTCTAGGGTAGTTTAGTTTAGGTTTTAACCAATAAAAACTCCATTGAGGAGATTAGATTAGTATTGTATTGAATTAATTTTGGATTCAAGCACTTGGATTTCGAGTTCTTCACTTCAATTCATAAGTCTTCTTCTTCTCTTTCTCTCTATTTCTTGTTTCGTTCTTGTTTGAGATTTTGTTAACTAAGTTCATATGTTTGGTTTTGAGTTGATTCAATCGTTTAGTTTTTCTGTTTAATTCATGTTCGATTGCTTGTTAGAATATGTTTAGTTTCATGCCTCTTCTCTCTAGTTCATGCTTGTGTTCTTCGTTAGTTTAGGTTTGAGTTTTTGTGTTTTGTTGATGATCAGTTGTTAGATTTTGTGGGCTTGGATTGTGATTAGCCTCTTGATGGCTAATTAGTCTTGTATTTGGCCTAACCATACCAAATCTATGCCTAGAACTTAGAGTTTTCTCTCACGCCCGCCAAGTGTTAGATGAAATGCTTGAAAGAGCTTTCATCCATATTTCCGGACGATTGACTTATGCTGATAGGTGAGGTCAATTAGCTAGTGTGGGAGAGGGAATAGCCGAGTTCGGGACATAAAAATAGTATTCGAAGTGAGTTCGGTCTGGGAGTTGCTAATTTTGTGGTCTAATTGGGCTAACCCTATAAAAATAGGTGGTTAGGTTAATTAGACTAGCTCATGACCCTTGAGAGAGGGCTTGGGTGGCCTTCGATGATGCAACCGACCATTTCTAGTTCGTGATGTTGTTTGGGTAGGTTAGGACTTGCCTCAATTAGTTGGCTCGTCCATTGGCCACAACTTCAAGTCGCTTCTTCTATGTTTGTTAGCATAGGTTAGTTTACCCTCTTTTTTTTTATTTTGCCTAGCTCAAGACGCTTTAGTTAGCCTTGGTGGTTGGAAACACAACTCTCTACGAGCGACACTCTAAGTACTCAACGGTACACCTTGCACTTGGGGTTTATAAATATTAAAACTTTGTTTTTTTCCTAACAGAGGTTGATTCCAAGAAGCCCACATTATTAAAAAACTAAATTTAAAATTTTGAGGTGGAAATATGTGATAGACAATAGGTAATGGGTAAAAGAAGTACTTAAAAACAAGATAAAAACATAAAAACAGTACATGAGAGGTTTATTTCACCAAAATGAACTTAGACACGTTTATTTTAGTTAGAATTCAAAAAAAAATGAGTTCAAACAAAGTCATTGTAGTGTAAATAAGTTCATTTTAGTAACATTAAGTTTAGTTCAACAAAGGCAGTTGGAATCTTTACAAAAGTAGGAACAAATAGATTCAATTCTATAGAGATAAATTAAACTTAACTAAGTTCACAAAATTCACATAAGTTCATGAAAATATTTTATTTAAAAAAAGTTGAAAAGAACAGGATCTTATTGAAACAACAAAATACTACTACCACCAACGTGACATCTACCAGCTCCAAATGATATGTGATCTTGTCATGAGCTTTCACTCACATTCATATACAACTCCCGTGGATTTCTTGAAAAACTTATAAGAGTAAGATGATGAGCCACATCTTAATCTTCCTAAATTCTACGACGACTGAAACTAGAGTAGGAGGAGTTGTTTTTGTTGTATACTCACTGAATGCGAGGTTAAATAATCACCAAAAAATCAGAGAAAAAGACTTTAAATCCTCCATTATTATTTTCGATCTAGATTCACACTTGCTCTACTAAGATTGATATGAAGAATTCTAAATTTGGGGGCCGAACATTTTTTTGGATCATTGATAATCATCAACAAAGGTAAGTAAGTATAAGAAAATGATACATTTATAAAGCCTAATTCATCGAAATACTCTGTCGATCTGCTATATGGACTAAAAAGACAATTCCACCTCAATTTTTGGGTGATTGTATTCTGAATGTTTTACTTTTTTATTGGATACGGGCCTAGGTTTAGTGCTCTATGTGTGTTACTGATATCTATTGTACTTTTAAATGTTAAGTTTTGAGCAAATGTTAAGAGGAGTAAGATGGGCCTAGTTAAAGTGACACCTATAGATTATGAGATGAGAGATATTAAATTTAGGTGATTTGGTCATGTTCAAAATAGGAGTGTAGATGCATATGAGAGAAGATGTGATATGATAAACCTTCAGGAATGTATGGGAGACAAAAGTCGACCTAAAAAAAGTTGAAACAAAGTGATTAATTCTGATTTGAAATCTTTGAGGCTGACAGAGGACATGACTCTGGATGGAGTCCATGGAGATCGAGGTAAGGTTGTGGACCATAGGTAGCTAACATCTTGGTATTCCTTTGGCTGAATAGTAGGACTACGTTGTTTGTAGTACTGGCAATATTTTTGTATTGTTAGTATCACACTCTACTCAACAGAGTTATTAGCATCCTGACGCCGATTGTTTAAGGTATGTTACCTACTTTCCTATAATGTTTTTATGCTTTTATGTTGTTTTAAGTATTTTTGTTACAATACCTTAATACCTTGTATTTGTTGAAATTAAATTTAAATTATATTTATGAATTTATGTGGGTCTCTAATGATCAGCCTCTCAGAAATTGAGATGCATGAAGAGGTAATGTTGTCTACATATAGATCTCTCCAGATCCGCGAAAGCGAAATCTACATTGGGAGTTATTATAGTAAATGTATACAAACTTTTAAGCGAGATCATTATACTTATATGTAAAACATAAGATGAGATGGATTTTTTAATTTAACGGTAATTTCTCCAAGTTTCTAGGGTAACTAAATAATTTGTTTTAGAGTGAATCCTCAATTTAAGGGTCACTAATTCATTGGTTATGGTGACTTTTACAAAAGTTAGCCTCTAATGAATTAGTATCCATAATCTCTATTTAATCATTAAAGCACCTCATAAAAAGTCTTCGCACTTCTCACAATATCTTTTAGGCCCTGTTTGGTGAGGAAAAATGGAATGGAATGCAATCAAGGAATGATTCCTAAGGGATGAAGGGTGAAACTTGAATCCTAAATTCATGTGTTTGGAGCGAAAAGGAATGGAATCAAGTTTCAATCCTTATTGTTTGACCGTAGATTATGAAGTGGAATCAAATCTGTTTTATTTAAAAAATAACAGTAATAATTAATAATGATTAATAATAATAATAATAATAAACCTTATTATTACTAATAATAATTAATAATAATATTAATAATAATAATTGATAATAACTAGAAATTAATTATTATTATCATTAACATTAAAAATAATTATTATAGTTATTATTAATGGTTTATAATAATTTGTCATAATAATTATCAATATTAATAATAACAATTACTAACAATAATTACAATAATAATTCCTAGTAATATAAATAATAACAATCATAATAATTATTAATATTGATATTAATATTAATATTATTAATTATTGTTAATTATAAATATTATTAATAATAATATTTAATAATAAAAATAATAAGTAATGATATTAATCATTATTATTATTAATAATTATTATAGTTATACTTATAGCTATAATTATTAATTAATATTAGTAGTAATAATTTATAATTATAATTATAATTATTGATTAATATTATTAATTATTATTAGTTATAAATATTAATATTAATAACAATTAATAATAAAAATGATAATTAATAATAACATTAGCAATAATTATTATTACTAATAATAATTAATAACTATAATTATAATTATTAATTAATATTAGTACTAATAATTAATAATTATAATTATAATTATAATTATAATTATTATTGTTATTAATCATAGTTATGATTATTACTATTATTAATAATAATTAATAATTATAATTATAATCATAATTATAATAATTAATTAATATTAGTAATAATAATTAATAATTATTATTACTAATGTTAATAATAATAAATAATAATTACGAGAATACTTATTATTAATATTAGTACTAATAATTTCATAACGATAGCGATAACCATAATGATAATGATAACGATAACGATAATAATAATGTTGATTTCAGAGGGTTGGAGACTTGAACTCCCTTGAAAATGGAAGGGTTTAAGTTCCCTAAGATTGGGGGAAACTTGATACCCCTAGATTAATAGCTAAGTGGCATTGTTTTCTTGTTTTCTTTGTTACCCTAGAAAAGAAATTACCGTAAAATTAAAAAATATATCCCATCATATGTTTCACATCTAAGTATAGCGATCTCATTTTAGAATTTGGTTCAATAAACACTGAACTGAGGAAAGAACCTCCTCCCTTTCAAAAGTTAAAGAAATAGTGCTTTTGACAGAGCAAATCAACTTTTAGTTTGTTGAGTAATCTGCATCACCTACTCTGCTTATATAAGGAATAATTCTCTTTTCATATGGGAGTGTCCTTGTCTGTGATTTTTTTTCTCTTAATGATGGTGTTATTGTTTGCCACTCATAGGTATGGGGCTTTTCTTTTCAAATTTATCTTGCAAAAAGACAACATTTCAGAAAAAGTTTTTAATATATGCACTATATGATTACACTCTCCTAAGTTGGTGATCCATATATATATATATATATATATATATATATATATATATAT
>JACYFF010003369.1:77093722-77108293 GCA_017589665.1 Selenicereus undatus
TATATATATATATATATATATATACAGACAGACAGACACACACACATACACACACATATAGAAAAAGATAAGATTTCCTTAAGTACTAATTAAGAGCCATAGCACAGGTACAAGATGTATTCCAGGCAACCAAAATATAAATTCTAATGTCAAAAGACAATTTTCGTCTGGAAGAAACTACTTTTATACACATTATGGTAAAGGCAATTATAGGTTTAATCATAAAATAGGATTGATAAGTCCCCATGGTGCATCATCTTATAATGTATTAATATGTTTCATTAAACATTGTGTTAGATTGCTCTTTTAATATAATTGATGAGAATTACTGTTGACACGGATATTGTTTAAATTCCACATACATGATTAGCTGTTATTTCTCCATTGGACTAGGAAAAAAAAAAGAAAAAAAAAATTGTTTTAATGCATGTCATATACTCAGAATTAGTATCAAACATGAATGTGTTGTATGATCTTTAAAAAAAAAGAAAAGAAACCTACTGTAGCAATTTTTAAACAAAATTCTTTAGTGCAAATGGATGTACAAAGGTTGAGATGAGCGATATTTGAATTCAAATTTCTAATAACAGCTTCAAAAGATATTACCAATTAACTAAGTGAGACGCACTACTAATATAATAGCGTCTAAATTGGCCTGCCTCTGTCCTTCTTCATGGCCATTCTAACTAGGTCACCCCCACTTGGATGCACCAGTCCGAAATGGCCGGGTGACACCAGCAACCAACGCCTTGGCTCGCACCCCACAGCCAAGACAGGCCCTGCCATTCTTCCCACTCCTCCCCATATCACAAAGCCTAACCCTTGTTTTTCACAACCCTAATATCCGTACAAGGCTAGAGGCCAAGAGGAGGACCACTTAGGTCCTGCGAGACTATGCTGATATGACAAGTAACATTAGGTTCTCATAATTATCTATATTCATTATTATTATTATTATTATTATTATTATTATTATTATTATTATTATTATTATTACTCCTAACTTGTACTTTACCAGTGTATGCTTCGTCCCCCTCCCCCCAATTTCCAAATACCTGACTCTGTAGATGTTGATATTCTATTTCAAACATATAAAGAATTGCTTAATCAAATGAAAAAAATCATATAGTTAATTAATTAATTGGTGTCATGATGAAGTAACTAAAGGCATCAAAGTGTATTATATACGTGGTCATATCAATAGCTCAACTCCCGAGTGCAAACCCTTGGGCCCCTCCCAAGACGAGGGGAGTAAATTAAAAAATGTTTTCATCCTCCCCTTTCCTCTCTTCATATTTGCAGTCGGAGAATCCAAATAATTTTCACAACCATAATAACCATAATGTTTGTAATATGAAGTCGGATTATGTTCCTGTATTTTCTCTGTCATTTCAAGCTCCAGAAGGAGATAGTCTTGAGTTTGAGACGAATAAAATCCATCAAGGAGAAGGTCAAGATCTACAATTTGTTCATCATGCAGGCCAGGTAGGGCTAGGGTTAGAGGATTCTCCACGATCACAACAAAAGACTGCAAGCTCAGCTCATGAAAGTAGACATGTGTACTCGGAGTTGGCTAAGAAACTCATTCACAACGCGAGGGAGAGAGATCGAAGGAAGAGGATGAATGCATCATATCATGCTCTTCGTACCTTGCTTCCTGCTCCTCTTCATCAAAAGGTACCATTTGATTTGGCTTTGCCTGTGATTCATGTCAAGCTTTACAAGTTTTAGACGTCTTTAATTAAGCGGATGATTTGCATCCATATGTAGCTTTTCTTGGATTTAATTTGACACTAGAGTTTCTCAAAGCTGGGTTAGTACCGTTGGTTTTAACTTACATAACTAGCTAGTCTAAATTTTGAGGGGGTGTTAGAGACTTCCATTTTATATGCGCATCGATAAATTTCAAATATTCTATGAACGATAGATATCCAAACTCGATGGATACCCACTTCATCCGATATAAAACATTGGATGAAACCCCGATTAAACGGGTGAATTAACCACATGATGGATCGGGTCGGATTCGGATGATGGTCCCTCCGATCCCTCATCCAATCTGTCACTGGCTTAAATTAAATTTCATACATATGTATAATCAAAATCCTAATTTTAATATCTGGTTCTTCATTTGAATCATTTCACATGTCTATTTAACTGCCCCTGCCCCACCCACTCGCTTTCTCAATTCAGTTCCTCTTCTTTGTGAGTATTAGTTTCACTGTGAGAATTAGTTGACATGTTTCACTTGAATATGATTGAACATTTCCTTTCTTTGTCAGCATAGGTGAATTGTCTCTTTTTCTGAATTGTTTTCCGACTGTGTGGTTGTGAGTATTGGACCTGATTGAATTGTTTTCTGTTTTATTTTTAAATTCTCAATTCTTCTCATGGTGAAATACATTTGTTTTGTCACTAACAGAAAATGTGATTTGTGTTGAAATTTTGAAATTTATATTATATTGGAATGATAAATGTTAAAATGAAACAAAATGCATTTAACCCATTTCACCCATGGTTGGTGGATGGGTTGGATGCACGTGAGCGGGTAAGTGTGGGTGACGGGTGAATTGGGTGAAGTGTATGGATTCGGGTGGAGGTTCACGCACTCTAAATCTGCTCCATTGCTAGACGTAGTTGAGAGTAGGGTCTAATCTGATGACCTAAGGGTATACCCTGTAGAGCATGCCAACCCATATGATGGTCGGGTAAAGCTTTATAAGGTTGAGGAAGCCTTACTTTCTTGATCCTCATGACTCACGTGGACCTTTATTTTGATGAAGTCCACCTATAAGCAATTAACATCTATGGATTAGAGTAGCCAGCCAGATTTGTGCAGTAGTTTCCTTTCTCCTTATTCAATGTGAGACAATTCACATACAAATCCTCAGGAAAGAGTTGTGATTCTCCAATAAACCTCAAGTTCTAGCCCAGATTCTATAAGAGAAAAGGATATATACCTCATTAATGCTAGGACTTCATGGTGCCTCTAAGTCGTGATCGACTATGATATGAAATTGCAGGAGAGCAAGGTAAGTGCTCTTATAGCTAATAACGTGCATGATTTCCCAGAATTAACGATAATTAGCCTATCAATTTGCTGCAGGAAGGGTTAAGCATTCCAGAAACAGTTTCCCTGGTGACGGATTATATGCCACAACTACAAAAAGAAGTGGAAAATCTAATTTGTAAGAAAGCAGAGCTTGTATCAACAATTTCAGCGTTACAAGGAGTTGGAAGAAAACCCATTTCTGAAGAAGAAAAAGAAACAAGAAAGAAAAGAGAAGCAGTCTGTGCAATTTCTGTAGAAAAGCTGGGGGAAAGAGAAATTAGTATCCGCATATCAACATATGAAAGAGTATCATTGCCAGACGTGCTGCTGCTTCTGGAGAGTCGTGGATTTATGGTCCTTGATGTTTCTTGTATCCAGTGCTTTGGAGGAAGGACATTCTGCAACGTTCATTTGTGGGTAAGAATGTTCACCCTAGGACATAAATTTTAAGATTATTCCGATTAGCAATTCTTATTAAAGTGTCCCAACACATTTACAGAATTATTTACCATTATTTGTGTGATAAATAGAGCTGATTTGATGAGCTTTCTCAAGTTGTGGTGTACGTACTGAATGTTTGATATTAACAGATAGAAGAAGGAGCCAATGATACTGTGAAGTGTGAAACTTTAAATGAAGAATTGCTAGCCATGTTTGAGAAAGAAGCACAAGCCAGTCGACCAAATCCATTACTTGTGAAGAAGAAAGACGTCAGATCCGATCTGATTACATTTGATCTGCATTCAATTCCATGGATCCGTCAATCCGAATGGATCCTATCTAAGGGCGGGCCTCCTAAAACGCCAATATCGTGGTCTAGACTGCTGTATTGATGTGTTTGGACCATAAATAGATAATTATTAGTTTTGTACTAGCTTTTATGATACATATAAAATAACACATACATGAATAAATATTAGCTTTAATAACCGTCAAGAAAAAATAGTAATCATATCACCGTTACTTAACTAGGGGTTATTGATATTCAAATTTGAGATTTCTCAGCTTGCTCTTATAGTATGTGGTTCAAGTTCCAAAAGTGATGTCGCCAAAAACTTAGGCTAAAATATACATTGAAATACAGGTTAGTGGTTTTTAGTGGCCAAATTATTATGTACCACTATTTGACATATTCAATAAAGTAGTGGACATCATAATAACTAAAAGTTTATTAAGTGCTTTTAAAAAGTTACTGAAAGAAACTTTTTATACTCACTACCTGATTGTGCATTTCAAATTCCAACTTTCTCCAATCTATTTCTTAAAAACCTTCATTTACTATATCCTTTTTAGTCATTTAGAATAAATCAGTTATCCAAATAATTACCTTTATCAAACACCTTTATTTTAAATCATTAACTGAATAGTTAGTCACTACTGGTGGGAATCAACTAGTTATTAGTGAAATAGCTAACAACTGGTGGAATAACTTACTATTGTTAAAACAACTAATTTCATCAAAAACACTATTTTAAAATTAATGGTTAAAAGCTCACGATGTATTTTCTACTCTAAAAGTCATGCCTAGTTAAGTGGGATGCTAACCGAATGAGAAACCTCAATAATACCATCGCTCAAAGTCATATCCATAGCAATACTGTACCAAATAAGAACCTTTCACTAATGTTATTGTAGGGGGAATGGGGGGATAAGCCGTAGTGGTAGGTGTAATGCTCCGACCACGTCTTTGGCAGTGCATAACGGTTAAATAGTTTTAAGCATTAATAATTAGTTCTACAAATTAGTAAATTTTTTTTTACTATGTTTGTCTTTATTCACACGTTATGTGACAACTGCTCAAGGAGTTACTCGTCCCATGAGACCCTGAAAATAAACAGGCATTCTTGATTGTAGTTTTCTTAAGAAAGATAAGCAAAGAATTCCTACGAATGTGTCCCCTCAAAAGAAATGTACATTTTTTATGATATTAGGATGTTTATTTCAATTCAATTGGGTATATAACTGTGCCTTGGGGTATTACATTCAATACTCTTATTTAAAGAACAAAAATATTCTCATTGTGCGTTACAAAACGATTGACTTGCATGTGTGGCCTTTTAATTTATAGTCCACTATTAGATTAACCCTTTATGAGTGATTCACCAAGGCTTCCCTATCCATTAATATAGCATGTAGTTGCACGTCAGGTCTAATGCCATTTGTAACACCCCGAATGTGGTCATATGTTACATAGGCCATTAGAGCTTAGGCACGAGTACGAGTGACATAATTGGATGACAAAGCCCTAACCAATAGCGTAGGAAGAGGGAACTCTCAATTTGAATTATTAACATGCTTTTTGGTTATACTTTAAGAAAACGATAGTTCAAGAGTTTCATTATATAGGATACTCTATTCAACGAGAAATTATACTTTTCATTAGTGTTTGTTTTCTATTACTTATTAGTGGTGTATCTTTTTAAGTGATGTTCAAGAATTACACGTAATATGGCCTTTAATTTTTTTTCTTGGATACTAACTTTTTAACTTTTTTTATTTTGAATGAGCCACAAACACCAATATACATTAAATATAGATTTCTAATTTTAATATTAATCCCCAAAACTTAACCATTTAACATAATTGGCATCCACTTTTGACATAATAATAATATACACGAGCAACAATGAAAGTGACGATCTGTGGCGATGCGGAAAGCAAAAGCAAAAGATCCAGTGGCCAGAAGAAAACAAAGTACCCAGCTCACCACTGTGGTCCTCGCCCTTTGGGTTGGATGCATCAGAATAGGGAAAAAAACTACAACTATATATATAAAAAAAATTATAGTTGTAAATATAAAATAAAGCGACTAAAGAGGAAGAATGAACCAATATATGAATCATTGAGGAAAGAACACCTCAGCTCATTGTCAAAACCTTACCTAATCCTTTAGTGGCCCCAAAAAATATTTAAAACAATTTCACAGGGCCTTAGGCATTTATTTTGATGAAATTCTAAAATAACAATCGGATTAATGTTTTGGGAATTACATAGGTCTAAATACACGGACAACACTTTTGCATGAGTTAATACTGAATAGTACGCAACAGATAATAATTTTCATAAACAAATGATAATTTTAAGAATAAACTGATATATAAAATAATATTTCACTTAAACAATAATAGTTCAAATGCATTTTATGTGAATTGTGCCAAACTTGGGATCTTAAAATGAGATTTCATCAACTCGTATTAATTATGGCATCAAGAATTTTAATATTTCTAAATGACTTTACTAACTTTTGAAGCGCACCATGTACTTGTATTTTTACATTTCAATGTTTCTAGATAATCTTACTAACTAACTATATAAGTGCACCATTAGTCTATATTTTTGCGTTTTCGTCTACCAATATAGGCTTGTTCTTTTCGTTGGGAAATATGGATTGAGAAATGGGTGAAGTGGGTTGAGATTGATAGAAGTGGGTTGAAGTAGGTTGAAGGGGGTATTTTTCTGTTGAAGTGGGTTGAAATAGATTGAAGTGGGTTAAAGTTGATTGAAGTGGGTTGAATTTTTTTTTTGTATGACAGGTAGAAGTGGGTTAAAATAGTAAAAAATGGATTGAAGTTGATTGAAATGGTTTAAAATGGGTTGAAGTGGGTTAAAGTTGATATTTTTTTTATTGAAGTTTGTGAAATGAGTTGAAGTGGATTGATGTGTTTTGAAGTTGGTTGAAATTGATAAATTTGAATTTACTATACCAACAAAAAGAACATGGTCTATCTATAAACTAATATCCAATGTTCATTTACAAATGTGTTCCTTTTTCATTTAAAAAGATAAATAGTAAAACTAAAATGAAGAAAATATCTAACAACTATTATGTAATTAAAATTTCCATTTTAAGGCATATTATATGGAGATATAAATTCAAGCACCTTGATCATATAGCCAGTGCTTTACACCAATCTTATATGAATAGGTAAAATGTATTTTACATGTATTTGCACCGATCTTTTTCATGTACTCGTATTAATCTTTTTATTAGCAGATTTAATGTTTTTAAATGACTTTACCGATTGTTGAAGGGCACCATCAACTTATTTTTTTGCATTGTTATGTTTCTAAAATAAATGACTTTATTAACTAATTGAAGTGCACCATTAACCTATATTTTTGCATTTATTTCTACCATTACCTATAAGCTAATATTCCATGCTTATTAAAACTAAATTAGAAAGAATATTTTACATGAATTTGAAAAGAATATTTTAAATACTCTTTTCACCCTCATGTGCAACAGGATATATTGAATAGGTCTTTGGGATATAAATAAATTTCTCCTATCTGCATATTACATTCACGAAGATAGGATACTAAGTATCCAAGGCATAAAAGAAATTTCAAGAATTGTGATTCTAGTATAAGTATCTTGATCTTGTCAGTCAAAGCATACCATTACATCTACATATTTATAGGAGTTCATGTCTCTTCATAAAACAATGGTACGTTTGTATAAAACATCACTTTGAAAAGAAAGCATGCCTCTTCATGAATGAATCATCTCAATGAAAAGGTACTAATTAATTAATTAGTTAACTTAAATAATAATTCAAATAATTACTATTTACATATGCACCATTATATTTCTATTTTTACGGAAATTACTCCAACACAATGCATTTTTTTAATTGTAAGTGCAAGCACGATCGAATTGAAAAGTTCCGAAGATCCAAACATGTTGAGAATGAAAAAAATCAACGGAAAGAATGAAAAAAAGGAAAAGACAAAGGAATTTAAAAATAGGAAAAAATGTTTTGGTAACGTAAAGAATGATTCAAAATTTTAATTTAGGGGAAGGTTAAGAGGAATGTGCATTTAGGTGTGAATTTTTCTTTGGTAGCAAATGTTCGTGAATTCCCGTGAATAGGAGTATTGTTTTCATTTGAAAAAACACACAAAGGAGCTACGCAAGACACCACCAGAGAAAATACCAAGAAGGAGCTTGGTAAAAGTGGGTGAGTGTAGGGAGCAATTGGTAATTAGTTGCGGGAAAATACATTCGGTTAGAGGGTGTAGGAAGGGTCTGTTTATAGGTGTTGGTAATTAACACTTGTAAATAGGGATAGTTGTTTGTATATTGTCGGGGAATAGTGAAAATATAATTTTTCTCTCAAATCATCTTGTGTCAGTTTTACCTATTTTATCCCGTTCTTGATAATTGTCAAATCTTACGTGCTTAAAACCCAACAGTGGTATTAGAGCGAGGTTGCGCTAGGAAGAACAGTTTGTAAGTGCTAAGAAAAATTGGAGTAAAAGAACACGGGGTGACGTCGGTAAAAGGCTCGAGCATTTCGATCGAACCTTTTGATGGTCGTGGTGATTTCACCTTGTAGTAACAACGGGTGCAAAGTTTGCTGACACGAGAAGGGACAATTAAGGCCTTGAAGGTGAAGACTTGCAGGACCGAGAAGACGACGGACAATGAGTGGGTGGCACTCAGGGAAAAAGACAAGCCAGAGAAGATGTCGAAGGAGGAGTGGGAAGATTTGAAAGACATGGCAACGAGTACAATATTGTTGTGTCTTGCAAATAATACTTTTTGGGAAGTTCTTGGCTTAACAGACCCAATAGATATTTGGGATAAATTGGAGAGCCAATACAAGTCAAAATCATTGACAAGTAGGTTATACTTAAAGAAATAATTGTTTGGTCTCCAAATGACGGAAGAAGCCGACTTCAATCAACATCTAGACGAATTGGATGAGACTGCCTTCATCTTTTGATAATATCGTGACTACTCTTTTGTTTGAAAAAAAGACCTTGAAACTTGATGAGGTGGTTGCTACTTTGTTGATGAATGAGACTCGGCGGCGCAACAATGGATTCTCAAATGATGGTCAGGTGGCCATGGTTACAAAAAAGTCTAGTCGGAGACGAAGACGATTAAGAGAGAAGGAGGTAGGGTCCCAATGTTGAAGATCGAGTAGTCGAAAGTTCAAATGATACTACTACGATGAGGAAGGTCACATGACTAGAAATTGTCCGAAGAGAAAGAATGATCTGAGAGATGAGAAGCCATCAGTAGTAGGAGTTGCAGAAGGTTCGCATCTTGATGATGGAGGTGACGTATTTCTAGCAATTGCTGAAAGTCCAGGAAAGTCATATTGGATATTAGATTCTGGTTGTTCGTTTTACATGTGTTCAATTAGAGAGCACTTTGATACGTATCAACCGTGTGAAATAGGTATTGTCAACATGGCAAATGGTACACAAAGCCGAATTACCAAGGTGGGAACAATATGGATTCGCATGTTTGATGGGGTAGTGCGAACAGTAACTTGAGTTAGACATGTGCCAAGTCTAAAAAGAAATTTGATTTCTTTAGGGACTTTGGATGGGAGAGGCTATCGATATTCGTATCAAGGTGGAGCTTTGAAGGTCTCCAAAGGAGTTCTGGTAATCCTAAAAGGAGAAATGTCTAGAGGCTTGTACAAACTTGCAGAGAATGTGCAAATTAACAGATGCAGCTGCAGGGAGAGATACTACAATTAACTCAAGTGGCAGACATGCAACAAGGAGAAAACGGGTAACGCTTGCTTCTTCGGCTGAAGGTGGCGATGACCTTAGCGGATCGAGCTAGTGAATCCATTGGCATTATTTTTATCAAGGTGGAGATTGTTGAGAATGATAAAAATCAATGAAAAGAACGAAAAAGAGGAAAAGAAAAAGGAAGTTAAAAATAGGGAAAAAAAAGTTTTGGTAACGTAAAGAATGTATCAAAACTTTAATTTAGGGGAAGGTTAAGATGAACGTGCATTTAGGCATGGATTTTTCTTTGGCAGCAAATGTTCCTGAATTCCTATAAATAGGACTATTGTTTTCATTTGCAAAAACACACAAAGGAGCCACACAAGACATCGCCGGAGAAAATACCAAGAGGGAAGCTTGGTGAGAGTGGGTGAGTGTAGGGAGCAGTTGATAATTAGGTACGGGAAAACACATCCGGATAGAGGGTATGGGATGGGTATGTTTATAGGTGTTGGTAGTTAACACTTGTAAATAAGGAGAGTTGTTTTTATATTGTCCAGGAATAGTGAAAATATAATTTTTCTGTCAAAATTCTCTTGTGTTAGTTTTATCTATTTTATCACAATCTTGATATTTTTCAGATCTTACGTGCTTAAAACCCAACAAAACAAGGGGGGAATTTGGATCTCAGAACTTTCTTGAAATTTCACAACTGGTAAGGATTTTTCTAGCTTATGAATGTCTTTTTAAGAGTGCATCATCTGTTGTTTTTTTTCCCCTTTTTTGTGGGGGGTGTTGCGGGAAAAAAATTACTTTTATTGCTCCTACTTCCTATAAGTTGTGATTTCTAGTGTGAGAGAGAGTATTCTCTAGTGAGAGAGAGAGCCCTTTTGCTGAGTTATGAACCAAACCCTACAATGAATAAGCCACCAGACCCATACTTGTCGTTCTTCGCCTCCCCACCACAAACCTTTGCAAATTGTCTATTTTAGACCATTAATCTTTCAAAATCTGCCTCTTTCAGTCTTATTGTAGCCAAATCTTGTTGCTTTTCTTCTTTCTCTACCTGTTCTTGTTGTGAATCCTCGGTTTTGCTCGCTACCTTCAAGAAGGTTGAACACCCACAGTCTGTTCATGGATACCTTTATTGTAGAATAGCATCTAAAGGATTCAATCCCTCTGAGTTGTGATCGACCCTGAATGACGGCAACCTTATCGAGTTATTAAAGATATGGGTCACTTGGTCCCAAGATTCAAACTTCTGCTTCGTTCAAGGATTTTAAATCAAGTATGAGTTCCGATCTATAAATCTTGGATGTTGTTCGGTAAGACTCTCACACTATTAGTCGATTTGGCCTCACCGAAGGTATGATTTCTACCACTTTGTTCTCCCTTTCTACTCATGCCCCTATCCCTTGACCTTGGTAAGGTTACCCTCACTACAAGAAAATCTAGTTTTTGTAGCATATGATTTTGCCACAATATGTTCAAATATTGCTACAATAACCTTTTGTGGCAATTTGAAAACATGCTACAAAGTTGTCACAGATATTGCGTTACAAAAAGCTATTGTGGCAAATTGTCATTTGCCACTAAATATAAAGCTTTTGTGGCAAAATTTAATATGCCACAACTATCAAATTGCTACAATAGGTCATACTTTGTAGCAAGTCAAATATTGCTACAAAAATATATTTGCTACAAAAATATGGTATTTGTGGCAATACAGTTAGCTACAAATTGGTCTTTTGGTGTCTAATTTGAACACATTTAGTGGCAATCCCATTATGCCACTACAATTGTATAAGTGTTCTATTGTACAATTTTCTGTATTTGAAATTCATTTTAAATTTTACGGATATATGTTATGATATAATTGACTATTGCAATGGGTACTGGAGCGATATAATTAACTTTTACAATTGGTAATGAAGTTAAGTATTGTACATAAGCATACTTAACAAATAAAAATAAATAAAGGAACCTGAAGACAAAACTGAAAAATGGAAATTCATTATATCAGAAGTGGAATCACATAGCATTATTCTTCATAAGTGTACTTTGTTTAGAATTTCTAATAAATGAAGAAGTGATAAATTTCATAAATACTCAAATTCGATAAACGTAGATTGTGCTAACTAATTAAGAAAACAAATAGAAAAATTAAACGAAGACTTCATCATCACCATCTCATCCTCTTCACCTCGTATGATCATCCAACATCATTCTTGGAATGGGATGGTTGTATGAAAGACCAAGTAAATAAAGAAATAAGCATTAGCACCGGTTCATATTTGCATATAAAAAATAACAATGTACATTGATATGATTTCCAAGCAAATATGAAAACAGATGGACAACCTAGGGCTAGGAGTGTTAGTGTTTTCTTAATTTTTGGGGCGAAACGGACAGAGTTTTCCGTAAAAACTGACCATTTTCTAGGCTTAAAGCCTTACATTAAATCCCCTGCACTTAATAGAAATACAAATGAACATCAAACAAGCTCAATGGCTGCACGCCGGAGACCACAACTCTACAGGCCACACGCCCGGAGTAAACCATTCAATGAAGTTCTTAACACCCAGCCACATAATCAGCTAATTGAATGAGTAAATCTAAAACCAAGCATCAATTTATTACCGTTACACAAGCCTTACATTACACAAGCAATTCTACACATTCTAAACCTGAGAATCAGCTTTGCAAGCTTTATTGTGTTTTGCTAAAAAAAGCATGCTTTACTGCTGCATTTCCTTCGTTCACATGCTTATTTGCTTATGCAATTCTTTCTGCCGCTTATTTCAACTAATTTTTGTTTGGCTACTGATCAGTTGTTGATTCTATTGAATCATGATATTCCAAATGAGGCAGTCGAAATAAACGTACCTCTTGTTTTGTCCACTACGACTACGCTCCATGGAAGAAGAAGAAAGATGTTAGGATGATCCACTTGATTGCACCTATAGGCCAAGGTGATCAACTCAATTAGTTATATTTAAAGTACAATGATTACTTTCTAAAAAAATAAGAATGTCTAAAATGTTGTTGACACTAACCTGTGCATTTGAAGGACCTAGTATTTCCTCTAGAGCACGAAGGCGTGCTTCAGAAGACTCGTGAATTTGAGCAACTCGCCTATTAACTTCAGTTTCAATCCTCTCTTGGGTATCAATTTCAGGTATGACCTTCTTTTGGTAAGTAGAAAATGATAACACCCCTTGACCCGTGCCCTTTTGGTGATGTGATCCTTTGTGGTGCTCCAGGACACGACTGAAGGCCTCTTGGGGGGTGAGGTTGTCCATTACATGCTCATCTAGTTGTTTTTGATGTAATTCTTGAAGATCCTTGTACGCCTTCTCTGCTAGCTCATCTGACCAAGTCCCATCTTTTTTCTTTCTTTGAATCTTCCATAATTGTAAATAATATGGTTCTTCCTCATCAATTTGTAGTTGAGACTTTGCATTTGAATCGTTACACACAGCCATTGGTTTCTGTAACTGAATTCATGTAAGAAAAGTCGTATGTTAAGCTACAAACACAATTAATATTCAATAGTACTAGTATCAAACAACAACAAACATTAGTTACCATCTCGTAGAAAGTACTAGCAATTGATTTGGTCCCAACTTTTGCCAACATTTTCTTAGATTTCTGACTTTTAGTATTTATCTCACTTCGACGCTAAGATTACTAACAAAAATAGAAAAAATAAGTAAACAATCATAGTTGGTATATGTTCAGATAACAATAATACAGCATGATCCAATGATTTGTGAGGTAGTAAAAAATAGAGCATTCAACTTACCCTGAACTTCTCACTATCCCAATAATTAACTAACCATTTCCATTGTTCTGGATCAACTTCCTTGGGTGGATTTGCACGCCTATCAGCAACAGTAGCATAGTCATTGTATGCCTTTTGCTTTAAGTCATAGCGCCATTTACTATACCAAACCTTGCAACGCCGCTCAATTGCCCTTTCCACATGACAACCTTCAGGCAATTTAAACATATCCTACATATATAGTAGAAAATGTTAATAACGAAAAAAAGGGGTGGGGGTTAACGATGGATAATGTTAGACTTAGGGTGAAAACCTTCAGCTTCATTAAGGATTTTCTTTTCTTATCTGCACGTATATGACCCCATTTCTCAACATCCAATGGCATGCATTGTTTCATCAAGTAGCTAGCCTCACTAATGAATTGAGTGCTATTGTAACCGACAACACACATAAGCTCTGGTGGGATTTCAATATCCATTGGTCTTTGATCTGCCTCGATTTTTGACATTTTGTTTCCCACGTCTAGGTGAGGGAGCTGGAATACAAATAACATAAATATAATGAAAACAAGACCGTATATATTGTTGCAGATAAAAACATGACAAACCTTTATGCTCAGATGAGTTAATTCGGGTATCATCCTCAGTGTTGTGATGTGTAATGTTGTCCATAAATGTACCTGTATTGGCCTCATAAACAAATTATAGGGATTCAAATTAAGTAATTCATATGCCTTTTGACTATGGTATTTTTGAATTCAGTTCCTTAATAACTAAGAGTGTAATTACCTTAACTCTGGCATATTAGGCATAAATAATTACCTTAACTCTGACATTTTTTCTACATTTTCATACTCCTATGCTAAGACCCTTTATTGCTAAGTAAGTTCAGCTATACTCATTGATTATACACTTTAATTTGTAAGGGACTGATGAGCCATACTAAGACAGATGCAACTTTTGCAATGACCACAGTGAAAACATTAGCCTAATTCCCAACAAATCCCATAAATAATTTACTATTATACCCAAGTGATGATGACCCGAGTGAGTTTTTGTTGACTTAAGCTATTTTATTTTGAAGCATTAGTTAGAAACTAACTATTCAACCTTGCCTTTTTATCAGAGAACCCTTAAAGAGGTGAGCAAATCAAAAGTGGGCCAACAGATCGTCTGATGTGGACATATAAACACCCTAAACCACCCCCACCCCGAAGAAAACAATCCAAAATAAGACAAAGACAACAGCCCCAGCCCCTCCC
>JACYFF010003369.1:77108393-77120851 GCA_017589665.1 Selenicereus undatus
CCCCCCCCCCCCCCCCGGCAAAAAAAGAAAACAGGAGGGACCAGGGGAAGAAGAATTGAAGAAACAAGCAAACTATGAAACCTCAAACCTCAAACACTAAACCAAGTTTATTGTTGTCATTGTTATATTCTTTTAGCCTTCTAATTGTTCAGGCACGTTTTCTCCACCCCCCCCCCAAAAAGAACATGCGAGAGAGAGAGAGGGGGGGGGGAAACATTAGATACAATATTATAGTCACTGGCTCAAATTGGATACGTACAGCTCACTGCTCATATGCAAAATTAGAGGTCATCATCCACCGCCATGTCATGCCTCCCCCGAGCCCCAGCGTCTCCCCCCTACAACCCTTCTCAAATTGGTACAAACTCCAAATTGATCAGCACCTTCCTGAAATTCCCCTATCCCACTAAGATCTTCCTAAGCAATGCACATCACAGGCAATTGTCAAGCTCATCATTAGAAATCCAAATGCTCATCACAAATAACTGCAATGCTCATCAATTATCACTTAATTGCTCAGAACTAGAAATGAAGAAATCACGTTGTTCATCAATCTTTACAATATTGTTCATCATAATACCAAATAACGCTCATCATAGGAAAAACATATTCATAACTCTAAACGATGGTCATCAATCTTCACAATATTAATCATCATAACACCAAATAATGCTCATCACAAGAAGTGCACACAAATAACTTTAAACGTCAACAATGGTGGGCAAAAATCATTCACTTTGAGTGAATCAGAAATGCTCAAAACGAAATTGTTGTCTGGGGTTGATGGGTTCTGAAATCAAAATACACAACCTTGAAAACTAGAAATTGAAGAATGTGATATCAAACCCACCAGAATCAACACTGAATCGAGATCTCAAAGCAGGAGATAAACACCCAATCACTCAAAGGAGAAGCATAAACGGCAAAACGATAGAAATCTAGAGAGATACTTACCGGAGCACCGACGAGCAGATGAGCGAGACAGAAGACCGGCACTGACGATAGCAGACCGGCACTGACGACAGCAGACTGGCACCGACGATAGTGGAAGAGCGAGAGAGAGAAAGAGAGAGAGTGGAAGCGCGAGAGAGGGAGAAAGGGTGAAGCGCGACAGATGCTTAGGTGAACGGAACCAGTTTCGTGAAGCAGAGATGTCTCGGCCCTTCGCACAGCCAACATTCATCTATTTTTTTTCTTTTTTTTCTTTACTATGTAAATAAGTAATATTTGATAAGAGGGAAGTATTTATTTTCTACAAAATTATAACAAAAATAAAGGAGAGAATTCTTTTCAAGAGATAAAAATTTCCCTCCAAAATTGACCTCTTTTTGTGAAAAACATAAATACTTTTGTGGCAATTTTGCCTAATTGCCACAACAAACTCAACCTTTTGTAGCAATATTAGATATGCTACAATTATCTTATTAATTTTCGATTATTGTAGCAAATTGAAATTTGCTACAACTAAATTGCTACAAAAAACCAAATTTCTTGTAGTGCCTATTTCTTCGATGTGTCCTTCCCTATCAGTTTGTCAAATCCTTCTCAGTGGCTATCTGACATGAAACTTAAGGCAGACCTTGGTTGCTTTATTTCCTTTTCGTACTCAATGTTTGTGACTTGGCTATTACGTGTTCTCATATGCAACAGTGTTCTTAGTTGCTACATCCTTCTTGCTCATGTGTTTCACTATCATAGAAAGTGGAATTTTTTCATTCTATATATCACCTAGAAGATACATGATTTTGTCTCACTTGGATGGAAATCCTTTTTGGAAATTAGTGGAGGTTTTCACTGCTGGATGATTGACATTATAGACTCATGCCTATGTGTTCTTTTTTTGAGATGGGGTTATTGCCATATAATGTGGAAAAGTAGGAAATTGTACATGTTCTATGAACTGATGATTACTTAATAGGAGATCTTTTTCGGAGGTTGAACTAATTGCTTATTGCACTAAATGGTTGCTTAGTGTAGAATTGGAATTAAGGGTTGATCCGATGTGTTACGATGACTATTGCTTTTCTTCAATAGTGCTAATTTCATTAGCTATTTGTCGACTCATAATCAGGTGTATAGTATGAATTGACAGGGTATTGGCTATTTAACTCTCGAGGGAAGTTGAACCTTGTTACTGTTACACTAATCCTTTGTGTTCAATTGATCCTAATATTATTGAAGATAGATAATTCTTATTAGTGTTGTTTGAGTACTATGTTCCCAGCCCATTCCTCTTACGCCAGATACTTCACTGCCACTTGGTGTTGTCTCGGGCTTTGGTATTTTATAGGTGGTTATAGGTTAATGATGGAGCTTAATACAATTAGTACTGCCTCACCTTATGGTGAGATGCATTCAGTGTTAGCTTCATGTTATTGGGCCCTATCCGGTTATTTGTCAATGATGAAAGCCTACCTTTCTAAGATCTTGGCAACAATCGTTTACACTCCACTCGTCATCATACTGGC
Source organism: Selenicereus undatus (assembly GCA_017589665.1). Lineage (NCBI taxonomy): Eukaryota > Viridiplantae > Streptophyta > Magnoliopsida > Caryophyllales > Cactaceae > Selenicereus > Selenicereus undatus. The sequence goes on from JACYFF010003369.1 coordinate 77,110,862, forward strand.
TACATCCTCACTGTCATTTTCTTCTTGTCCTAAGAAGTTTTCCTCACATATTATGATTTTTCAACACTTCCAACTTGATCACTTAAGTCTTCATGCTTACCATTTAGTTCCCATGCTTCATTTGGCTATCTATGGCAAGCTATTTGTTAGGGAAAAAACATAGTTTTAATATTTATAAACCCCAAGTGCGAGGTGTATCGTTGAGTACTTGGAGTGTCCTCCGCAGGAAATTGTGTTTCCAACTATCAGAGTTCACTAGAGCATATGAATCTAGGCGAGATCAAAGGTGAAGGAGGGAAAACTAAACTACGCTACAAACATAGAACAAGCGACTTGGAGCTGTGATTTTACCAATGAATGAACCAACTAACCAAGACGAGTCATAACCTACCCAAACCACACTATGAACAAGAGATGGTCGGTTGCACCATCAAAGACCACCCAAGCCCTCTCAAGGGTCATGAACTAGTCTAATTCATGTAACCACCTACTTTCGTGGGGTTAGTCGAAGTAGACCACAAAACTAGCAACCCCAGACCTAACTCGATTCGGATACTATTTTTATGTCCCGAACTCGGCTATTCCCTCTCCTACACTAGCTAATTGACCTCACCTCTCAGCATAAGTCAATTGTCCAAAAATATGGATGAAAGCTCTCTCAAGCATTTCATCGAACACTTGGCAGGCGTGAGGGAAAACTCTAGGTTCTAAGCATAGATTGGATATGGTTAGGCCAAATACAAGACTAATTAGCCATCAAGGGACTAATCACAATCCAAGCCAACACAATCTACCAACGAAACATCACAAACACATCAAAACCTAAACTAACAACTAAGAACATAAACTTGAAGAACAAAACAAAGAGAATGAAATAAAACGAATCTAAACAACTAAATAACATAAATTAACAATGAAAACTAATAATAAAAACTTAAACAAATCAAACACAAGAATTAAACCAACAAAACATAAACAAGAACAACGATGAAATAAATAGAGAAAGGAGAAGAAAACTTAATCTTGAATTGATGAAGGAACTTGAAATCCAAAAGTTGAATCCAACATTACAATCTTCAATCCTAAACTAATCCTCCTATTGAGGTTTTATTTGCTAAAACCTAAACTAATCTAGTCTAAAATCGCCAGAGAGAAGACCTAAGCGAACCCCGAGCGACCCCCCGTAAAAATCACAAAGCAAGCCTTTTAAATAGAAGTCGAAGCAGGCCGAAACTGGACAGGTGGCATGGCCATGCCGCCTGGCATGGGGTGCCCATGCCATTTTTCTGCCTGCGCGCACTTTTTCGTTCGTTTTTTTACCCTTTTTCACTTCTTTTTGCGGCACTTGCCCGATTGAACTTATTACCTACAAAAGTAAATAAAACAAGTAAAAATCCTAAAGATTACTTAATAAAACAAGAAAAATACTAAAGATTAGATTATTACACGAGCTAAAATCAGATGAAAAAGGCATGTAAAATGCGACAATTTATCGCCTAACACTATTCTTTCCCATCACTGCATTATTGGTACATCTACTGGAACTTAAAACTAATACTATGGCTCTGCTATCTATTATTGAATTTGTTTTGCTGAGAGAAGTGCATGATGAGAGTAACCTCACTTGCATTTCCAATGCCTTTGATCAGACTGCCTTTGGGCCCAGACAAAGTTATGTGTTTATATCGATATGCTTAGAATTTAATGGTAAACAGCATGAAAGTCACGATTTTTGACTTTATGTTGTCTTACTTGTTTTCTTAAGTACTTAGATGCCATATCAAACCAGGGTTCTAGAGTAGCCATACTTGTAATATCATCGAACTTCACTATCTTTGAGAGCACAATGGAATTTGGTGAGCAAGAAGCAAGCAGCCATGCATATACATTGGATTTTATTTCTTTGCATAGCTTTGTTGAACCCATAGCACTAACCTTGTACCTTTTACTAGTTGAGAAACTTATTATAGATCTTAAACTTGTATATGCTTCTTTTCTATTCATCGACTATCATATAATGGAGAATGTAGAGGTGTTTGTGTTAACAACCTTCAACTCTAAGGCCAATATATCGTTAGCCTTGGGGCTCAGAACATGGATTACTAATAATGCATTTGATTGGTTTATTCCTTCTTTGGTTGTGGACACCTTTAATGCACCTCTCTTTATGGGCCAACAGAAGGGCTTTTCCTTCATTGACCAACTATGAAAGTAATATGTTGGACATTCAAGGCCTCAAAAAACAACAAGCACTTTTTGAAGTTAAATTTTTAATAAGAAGTCATCAATCTGACTAAATTTTTCTGCTAGAAACTTTAGTCAACGACTCTAATATTGGCAAAATCTTACCATAATTGGGATTTGACCTCTATGATTTTGTATCCCTGGTTAACCACTCCGGAGGGGGGGAGGGGTAGCAGTTTTATGGAATAATGGGAACATTCATGCATCAGTACTTTTGAAAGAACAAAGAGCGATCCATAAGATGATCCACGACATAGCAAATGCTTCAAATTCAATTCTATCAGGAATTTATGCTCAAGCATAGAATAGGAAAAAGGATGTGTTTCGGGATCACCTTGCCCAAATGAACAACACTATAGATATTCCATAGTGTCTTATTGGAGATTTTAATGAACTGGTATGTCCAATTGACAAAATAGGGGGGCCATCCCCACACTTCCATAGATTGCAGCACCTAAACAGGTTCCTTGCTTGTATCAATGCAGAGACTTTGCAAGCATCGAGGAATTTTTTTACATGGAAGAAAAAGGTACACATCTACTTAGTTTAAGAATTCCTAGATAGAGCTATAGTTAGAAATGACTGGGCTACTTTGTATCCCGATGCGCATGAAATTCATCGACTTATTCAGATCATTGCCCCATCATTATGTCAAGCACCATTCAATGTTCACGAGCCAAGGCATTTCCATTTAGATTCTGGAATTTTTGGTGCAAGTACCAAGATGTTAATACAATAGTCGTTAACTTATGGAAAATGAATCAGATAGGGACTAATATGCTCAAGCTTATGCAAAAACTTAAATGTGTCAAAGTTGAAACCAAAGAATGAGCCAAAAAGCACCTAGGGAACACCTATGACAAATTGGCAAAAAAATGCTTGTAAAATCGATTGTGGAAGGAAAAGTTATACAGGATCCCAATAGTTATAGGCTAAACTCATGGATGCATCGCCTCCTGAAACTAAGGGATAAGCTCCTCCTTTTTAACTAGAAATATTGGGCTAAATTGGCTAGGAAAGAATGGCTGGTAAATGGAGATAGGAACTCCAAATTTTTGCAAACAAGGGCTAATGCTAGGAGAAAGAAAAAAATGGTCATGAAGATCAAAGATGAACGTGGCTTCTGGATTGACAACCCAAAAATGATCGCCGATAAATTCATTACAGGTTATACTAATAGGTTTAAATCTACTCATAACACGAGCAGATTACTTCCTGAGTTGGGATCACCTAAACTTCTATTTGAGCTCGATAACCAAGAACTCATTAAATTGCCAAATCTAGAGGAAGTAAAAATTGCACTCTTTAATATCGACTCCAACAAAACCCCGGGGCCTGATGACTTTGGTGCAGGGTTCTTTAAAAATTATTGGCATATTATTAAAATGACCTTTTTAACAGTGTAACTGAGTTCTTTACGAACGGCAAGATCCTGAAGGAAATCAATTATACCTTCATAGCCATCAGTCCGAAAGTTCCTAACCCTACACAGACTATATATTAGTCTATGCTCTACTATTTATAAGGTCATTTCAAAGATACTGGTTAATAGACTGAGACCCATTCTTGATAAGTTAGTGTCACCATTCCAAAGTGCCTTTATACCGGGAAGATCTATTCATGACAACATTTTACTTATGAATTTATGCACAAATTTAAAAATATGAAAACCAAGACAGCCTGCATAGCTATCAAGTTGGATATAGAAAAGTCTTATAACAGAATCAAGTTGGATTTTATCTTCAAAGTGCTCATGGAAATGGGCTTTCATTCAACGTGGATCTCATGGATTAAAGAATGTATATCCTCAGTTTCTTACTTGTTAATTGTCAATGACGAACCAAATGGGTTAATCAAACCCACGAGAGGGATCCCACAAGGAGACCTACTCTCTCGCTATCTTTTTATCTTATGCATGGAAGCCCTTAATCATATGCTTTTTACTCAAGCTAATACTAGTAAATTAGGTATAGGAAGAAAGTTAAGCCCCAAGGATATAAAGATTCTGTGCCTATTTTTTGCAGATGATTGCTTACTTTTTTGTAAAGCAAACTTAGAAGCTTATAATAAGCTAAATTCAGTACTTGATCATTTCCGCACAACATCAGGCCAGCTGATTAGCTATCATAAATTTGCCTTGACATTCTCTCGCGATGCGTCTTTGATTCAAAAACAAATAGTAACTACTATTCTCAATATCCCACGAAGAGATTCTCTAGGCAAATATTTGGGTTGCCCAGTCTTTCAAGGACGCCCCTTGAACACTACATTTCAATAAATTATTAATAGAGCAATAATAAAATTAGACAGCTAGAAGACTAATTGTTTTTCAAAAGTAGGTAGAGCAATTTTGATTCAATCTCACCTTGAATAGTTACCAGCCCACACAATGCAATGTTTCCAATTACCCCAGGGAACAACTAACTTCTTAGATAAATGTAATGGGGATTTCTTTTGGAAAAATTCTAACACTGAGAAAGGACTGCGAATGGCAGAGCATTGGATGCCTGCTACAGGCCTAAAAGTAGAGAAGGTCTTGCACTTCGAAAGATAGAGGCCACTAATAAAGCTTTCCAATGTAAATTGGTATGGAAAATTCTAACATGAAGCCCTAGTCTATGGGTGCAATCTATGACTAAGAAATATCTTCAGAACTCCAACTTCCTGACTCATAAACAGAAATCAACAGATTCCTAGTCTGAAAAAGTATTTTGAAAAGTCGAGACCTACTCAAATTAGGCATCATATGGAAGGTTGGTAATGGTCAGCAAATCTCATGTTGGATTGACAACTGGGTAGAAAATAGGAGCTTAGTTGATATTTTAGATCTTAACGATGAAAGTATATCTCAATCAAGGGTAAAAGTAAGTGAATTTATTATAAATCAATCATAGTGGAATATTCCACTTTTTAACCAGGTCCTCAATAACCATCCGATAGTCCATAAAATTAAAGGAATCCTCATTCCTATGAATGCTACGAAAGACTCTTTATATTAGGGCCTGAATAGTTCTGGTGAATTCTCTACAAAATTCACAACATAGGTAGCGCATGATTTTTATAATCAAGAGAGGTCAAAATGGTCATTCAATTGGATTTGAAAAATTGACACTATGCCTAAAATCAAAAATTTCTTCTGGCAACTATGCCACAGAGCATTACCGATTAGAGTTACACTTTTTAGAAGAGGGCTAAACATCGACTCGGTTTGCCCATTTTATTTTGGTGATATTAAATCTGTAGAACATCTATTCAAGGATTATTCAATGGTTAAAAACGTGTGGGAGGCGGTTGATAAGCAGCAATGGCTCCCACTCAGTGTTTTGCCAGCTGGCTGCCAAGACATGTTGCATAGTCTGGATAAGATTCACTCCACGCATAATCCAAAGGTCAAACAAAAATTTTCATTTTTGCTATGGAGCATCTGGAAAGAAAGAAATGTAATAGTGTTCAAAAACAAAGTCTTCAATCCTCTTGCATGCTTAATAAGAACCAAAAAAGCAAGGGCGGAATGGAGAATCTGAACTTATATGTCGGTTGATACATTTTTTAGGGGAGCTCTTTCTCCCCCTTACACCTCCATCTATTCTGTTAGATGGCACTCCCCTCCTCCTAAGCTTGTTAAATTCAATTTTGATGGATCGCTCATCAACTCCTCAGCGGCTGGAGGCTATACCCTTCGCGATTGGACTGGAAGGTTACTCCACGCAGGCTCAACGCACTATGATACCTCCTCTATTTTAGTTGCAGAGGCGAGGGCTATGGATGATGGACTTTATGCAGCAATACAAGCAGGGAATCACAGTATAATTGTGGAAGGTGACAACAAAATCGTCATCGAGGCGTTACAGGGGAAATTTAAGACTCCTTGGTAGATTCGAGGCAACATCAAGGATATTCATACATGGGAAAACATGGGCATTCATAAAATTGCGAACCAAGTATTTAGAGAGGCTAACATGGCGGCGAATTGGCTTTCCAAATTCTAACATTTGATTACTAACTCTTTTTCTCTTGATTTATTTTTCTCACACGCTCTTCGAGCAATTGTGGCAGATGATGTAGTTGGACGTGCTCTTATGAGAAGAGGTGTCTAGCCTTATTATTGTTTCCTATTCACCTTTGTAAATAAAAAAAAATATACCTAGGTTTTTGTCCTTTTTTTCTTTTTTTGGCTTTGACAATTGACAATACATATTTATTTTTTCTTTTTTCCTTTTTTAGCTGGGTTTTTAGATATTTTAATAATGACATATTCTTGGTATCAATACCTTTGAGGGCATATACTTACAAGCAATAAAAAAATTTCATTGAAAATATCTCTTTTATGAGGGCATATGCTTTGGCATCATTAATTTTTTTTATTGTGACAGATTTTGTGACAAATTAGTTGAACTTTTAATTTTTCTTCTATAAATATCATCAATGATTTTTTTAATTATTTTGATTTGCGTCCTTCTAACTAATATGATAAATAATATAACAACTAAGGTACATATGCACAATAAGTTAGGTTGAGAAAGTGGGGTTTTTCCCACATTGATAAAATTGAAGGGTTTGACTATGTATATAAGCTTGTGAATTATTTCACCCATTGTTAGTTGATTTTGGGTTGGAACCTCATTTGAACTTATGTATATGACTCTTTATTTATGACTCAATTTATATAAAAAAAATTAACATGGTATCAGAGTAGGTTACTCGATCTTGATTTTCTACTGCCCTCATTTGATTAACATTGTATGCCCGTGTTGAGTCTTATTAGTTGCCCACAAGTGAGGAGGCAAGTTGGAATGTGAAAGTGCGATTTGATAAAATTAAAGGGTTTGAGCATGTGTATAAGCGTGTGAGTTATTCCACCCATTGTCCATTGATTTTGGGTTGGATTCTCATTTGAACTTACAACAACAACAACAATAACAACTCCCAGTGTGGGTCCTGCTTTCGCGAGGTCTGGGGAGATCCAGATGTAGGCAACCTTACCTCTACCAGCATTTCTGCCCATAGACAAGCTGATTCCAAGAGACCCACAAAAATCAGATTTTGAGAAAACATTTTAAGGAGAAAGATTGAGAGAAAACATTTTAAGGGGCAAGCTAAGGGTGATTACCAGGGAAAGAGTTAAGAAATATGAAAAATACGAAAAAACAAGTGGCAGTAACTAAGTGACCATAAGTGCAACAAAGCAGAGGGAGATACTGTACCTTAACAACCAGAAGAAGGCAAACAGTGTCTCTTCTCATACGCAAGAACCATCTGCAAGTAAACAATACATACGAAGAAACCACAGCCAGACTCAAACTACTGCAGCCACGAGGCCAACTACGAGGCTAACTCTCTACGCTCTAAAATCTTAATCCTATCCCGCCATAGTCTCCTATCCTGAGCCAAGTCCTCCGATAACCCCACAACTTTCAAGTCCTCTCTAATAACCTCGTTCAAACCCTTCTTTGATCGTCCTCTCCCTCTTTTACCTCATGGGACGTTAATCCTCTCACATCTTCTCACTGGAGCGTTCGCACTCCTTCTTTTCACATGACCAAACCATTTGAGTCTTACTTCTCTCAGCTTATCTTCGATGGGGGCCACTTTGACCAAGTCTCTGATCACTCCATTACTAATTCTATCCATTCTCGTGTAACCACACATTCATCTAATCATTCCCATCTCTGCTACCATCTCATTTGAACTTATATGCATGATTATTTGTTTATAACCCAATTTATAAAAAAAAATCTAACACAATAGAATTGATTACACTTATAACATAGTTCGACTCTCTCTAGGGAAGTATATTCTATTGCCTAACATCTAGAGCTACCAACCATTTTGAAAACTTTTTGTGGTTTGGAATATTCTGGCTGGTTAGATGAGACTATGACACTCAAAAAAAAAAAAGATAAGATAAGAGATATATTTTTTATTTAAAGCTTGAAAATTGCTCGTGATACTTGGTTATACCTTCTTCAAACACTTGTTAATAATTAATTTTTGAGTAAAAATACTATTAGTAGCACCATGTGTGAGAAAAAGCTATAAGAGAATTTATGAGCAATTGTCACTAGCAAGTTTTTGAGATGTAGCGACTTTCCCACTGTTGTAGATAGAGGATCAAAGCACACCCCAAAAAAAAAAATTGTGAGGGTAACTAATAATTTATTTTAGGATGACTTTATTTAAATCGACTTATAAGCTAGACATATAATTGAAGACATTGTTAAATGAATTGTTAGTTTGTGTTCATTTCTAAAGTACTTGTGTATGTAAAGTTTAAGCAATCTCATATGGGGCAGGTTGTTCAGTGAAAGTAAGAATTTTTATTTTTTCTTTAGTTTTCCTCATAAGAGAAATACTCCTGCCCAAGTTTAATCCTTGATAGTGCCCTGATAGTGCAGGCTGTTACTTACTCTAGACGAACTAAGCATGGTGCTTACATATAAAATGTACAAAATATCTAAGATCAAATTTGACATTTCTAAGTTCTCTATTAAGAGTTGATATAACCAAGCAAGAATAAGAGTGTAACATCCTTAGGAGAATTATCTTTGGATAACAAAGGATGAAAGTGTTTTGTATTTTTGAGGAAAATTATCATTTCTAACGGTTCAAGATGAATTGATTAAGCAGCGGAGACACAATTGTTAAGGTCATTTGTTCAATTAGATAGTCGTTCGATATCTAGGACTAGCAGGTTGGAATTATCCATAAATATCTTAAATCTATTTTAGTAGTAATCGTTATAGGTACGTATGGTTAGGCTTTCATAAGCAGTTTATAACAATAGCATATGTTTTCTTTTTTTTTTTAAAAAAAATTTGGTCCAAATGGGTGTACACAGGTTGATGTAGGTGATATTCGATCTCAAATATCTGATAACAACTCTAAGAAACTTTACCGGTGAGCTAAATATATAGCACGCACTATTATGATAGATTTTATAAATTATATATGTGTTTTTGATAACATGACAACTTGAAAATTATAATAACCTCCCAATCAACGTCCCTCCCTCCTTCATGGCCAACCCCACCAGGCCACCCCCACTAGGATGCACCAGTCCAAAAAGGTTGGCCAGCACCAGCAACCAACGCCTCCAGTAGCACCCCCAAGCCACGTCAGTTCCTGCCATTCATCCCTCTCCTCCCCATGTCACAAACCTTATTAGAGCACCTGCAATGCAGGGCTCGTGAGCCAAAAATTTGGTTCATGGTCCAAAAAATACTATGCATCAGTGATCCACTTCGCTCACCCCACGATCCAGTTTATGGCCGTGATTTCCCCCCCTCCCCCCCCACACACACATTTTCTCTTTTTTTTTTGCCAACTAAGCTCTTAAAAGTCTAAAACCCAATAATATGTTAGTGGTAGGCTCCATAAAATATTATTTTATTTGATTATCCAAGTTGATGATCCATAGGATATAGAGAAAAGAGAAAAAAAAGTTAGTTTGTGGAATAATGTGGAGGGTGTAGGCCCCCACTTGTGATTCAAAATATGAATCACTATTACATATCCTCTTAATCCTCATTTCACCCGACTCTACCTACTGCACAAGGCTAGAACCCGGGAGAGGACCATAAGTCCTACTAAACGCACTAATATGACTAGTTATATTAGGTTCTTATAATTTTTCTATATTCATGATATGACATTTGTTTTTCTGTCATGATATGACATTATTATTATTATTATTATTATTATTATTATTATTATTATTATTATTATTATTATTATTATTATTATTAT
>JACYFF010003369.1:77120861-77131828 GCA_017589665.1 Selenicereus undatus
ATTATTATTATTATTATTATTATTATTATTATTATTATTATTATTATGGTGTAATGAGAGGAATATTGATGTGGACAGATTTCAAATCTAAGTTTCCAATAACAACCCTAAAAGTTTTACTAGTTAAACTAACTTACACCCTTATTATTATTGTTGTTGATGATGTTGTTATTATTGTTAGGGAACACTACCTGAGTCCCATATTCCTCAATTATTTTGGATTTTGGATTAAAATGCAAGCTCAAAATGCAAAGAGTAAATGGTATGATCAAATACCACTATTACCCCTTATAATGCATTTCCTTCTTAAAGGCTATGCAATTATATACAACAACAACAACAACAAACTCCCAAAGTGGGTCCCGCTTTCGCGGGGTAAGGCTATGCAATTATATAGTGAAGGCATATATGTCTAATTTTTTTATTTTTGTATAAAGCAATTGGATGCAATTGGATATGATTTAGGGCGTGTTCGTTTCAGTGTTTAAAAAGCGTTTGGTAACTGCTAATTGCTCCTAATAGTTTTCAAATGATAGTAACCGCTAACCACTAGTGGTAAACGTTGGTAACCACTAATAAATGCAGACTAACCGTTATTTGTTATCTCTAAATGCTAGTTGTAATGCTAATAACCGTCGATAACGGCTTGTTGTTATTCGTAAACGCGAATAAACGTTGTAACCATTAATAAATCACTGATAACCGCTAACTGCTAATTCTAAACGCTAAAATGAACAAATCCTTAATTACTTGAAGTGCAAATATTTCAGGAATAGGCTTGGGTGCTACTCAATGCTTATTGATTTCAGCTGAGGAGTTGAGTACAACCTTAGTCAAATGAAGCTCAAGCTGATCCCAGGGCTCCCAAATCTGTATATGCTTATGTTTTCTCCCCTCTCCATTTCCATAGGCCTGACTCTATAATAGCCAGCCAGGAATTTGATACCAGAATTAACTCATAGATGTGGACATTCTTTTTAAAACATGCATAAGAAACTTCGTAGAATTTTCCTTTACATAATAAAAAGAATAAATGGCAGTAGTCAGTAGATTATTTCAGCATATCAAAGTCGTTTTCCTTTATTATAAAATTAAACAAAAAAAAATACGGCTATTTGTTTATTCGTTATTATATTGCTTAATCAAAAGAAAACATCCCATAGTTAATTAATTAATGGGTGCCACAATCAAGTTGACCAAAGGCATCCAAGTGTATTATATACGTGCTCATATCAACAGCTAGCTCAACTCTCGAGTGCAAACCCTTGGGCGCTTCCCAGTTAAAATAAGGGCGGAAACAGGAGGGGAGTGAAAAAATGTTGGCATTCTCTCCTTTCTCGAGTGCAAACCCAAACGAAAACAACCGTAGTAGTAGCAGTATGAAGTTGGATTATATTGTTCCTATATTTTCGCCGCTATTTCAAGCTCTAGAAGGAGATAATCTAGAGTTTGAGACGAATAAATTGCCTCATCCTCAAGGAGAAGGTCAAGATCTACAATTTATTAATCATGCTGGCCAGGTAGGACTAGGGTTAGATGATTCACCACGATCACAACGAAAGAGTGAAAGTTTAGCTCATGAAGGCAGACATGGGTACTCGGAGTTGGCTAAGAAACTCAATCACAACGCGAGGGAGAGAGATCGCAGGAAGAGGATGAATGCATCATATTCTGCTCTTCGTGCCTTGCTTCCTGCTCCTCTTCACCAAAAGGTACCCTTTGATTTATCTTTGCCTTTGGTCCATGTAAAGCTTGACAAGTTTTAGATCTGGAAATACTGTGTATATATCCACATGTAGCTTTTTTTGGATTTAATTTGAGACTAATAGAGGTTCTCAAAGATGGGTTCGTACTGTTGGTTCGAACTTGTATAACGAGCTAGTGTAAATTTTGAGGTGGTGGTAGAGACTTGCATTTTACATGGGCAACGATGAACTTCAAATATTCTATATCCAAATTCGATGGATATTCACTTCATCCTATCTAAAAAATCAGATGAAAACTCGATTAAATGGAATTAAGTGGGCGATGACAACTGGATGATGGATCGACTCAGGTTTGGCCGATGGTCCCTCCGATTCGTCATCCAATTCACCACACGATTAATTAAATTTAATACATATATATAATCAAAACCCTAATTTAATTACCTGGCTCTTCATTTGAATCATTTCACATGTCTATTTAGCTGCCCCCGCCCCACGCACCCTCTCGATTTCTCAATTCAGACCCTCCTCTTTGTGAGTATTACTTTCTCTGTGAGATTTAGTTCACATGTTTCACTTGAATATGATTGAACATTTCCTTTCTTTGTGAGCATAGGTGAATTGTCCTTTTTTGTTAATTGTTTTCCGACTGCGTGGCTGTGAGCATTGACCTTGATTGAATTGTTTTTTGTTTTATTTTAAATTCTCAATTAGTCTTAGGGTGAAATACATTTGTTTTGTCACTAATAGAAATTGTGATTTGTGTTGAAATTTTTAAATTTATATTAGATTGGAATGATAAATTTTAAAATGAAACGAAATGCATTTAACCTGTTTATCACCCGTTTCACCCATGGTTGGTGGGTGGGTCGGATGCGGGTGTGTGGGTAAGTAGGTGACAGGTGGATATTAGTTGGAGCAGATGGATTCAGGTGATGGACTCGGGTGGAGTTCCACTCGATCTAAACCCGACCCATTGCTAGATCTAGTTGAGAGTCACGTCTAATATGATGACATAAGGGTATACCCTATAGAGCATGCCAACCCATATAATGGTCGGGTAAAGCTCTATAAGGTTGAGAAAGATTTACTTTGTTGATCCTCCTCATGAGTCACCTCGACCTTCATTTTGATGAATTCTACGTATAAGCAATTAAAATCTATGGATTAGAGTAGCCAACCAGATTTGTGCAGTAGTTTCCTTTCTCCTTGTTCAATGTGAGACAATTCACATACAAATTCTCAGAAAAGGGTTGTGATTCTCCAATAAACCTTAAGTTCTAGCCCAGATTCTATAAGAGAAAAGGATATATACCTCATTAGTGCTAGGGCTTCATGGAGCCTCTAAGTCGTGACTATGCTATGAAATTGCCAGATAGCAAGTTAAGTGTTCTTATAGCTAATAATGTCCATGATATTGCTGGTTGTAACTTACCTAACTAGCTAGTGTAACATTTTTTTCCAATATTTGATAAAGCGTGTTAAAAATAGGTAATGCGACTAGTGCATATAACAGGTACACCCCACCCTGAATGCTCCTCATAAGAGACAATTCCGTTGTAGAAATACACTTTTAATCGACTACCTAGCATAATATTGGGGTGGTATTAGAGACTTGGATTTTATGTGGGCATATCGATAAATTTGAAAAATTCTACGGAGGATGCTCGGAGGAAAGATTATGATAGCACCATACATAGTGCATAGACTTAATTATATGACTAATCAACCATGGTTTAGACTGTGGATCTGGCAATTTCGAGACAAGTTGGATTTGAACACACATGAATACATGATACAATCTGATTAGATTAGAAATTTCCTAAGTAATATTTCTTATGCTTACACTTCAAGACAAACTTATTGGATTTAATCAAGATCATGCAATCTACACTGAACTTGATCTAAACCTTCCTTGATTTGAATGTTGGAAGTTGAGAAATTTATAGCCAAATTCAAATTAATTATTAAGGACTTATTTGCCAGGCACGTAAAATTCCATTGCAAAACTAAGGGTTAGATAGCATTTCTTTTACTTTGATCCGACCCAATCCTCAAATTGAGAGCACCCGATCTTAGTAAAGATTGCGATCAGGTAGAGGTTCTAACTCTATATTCAAACCCACTAATCTACATTTAAAAAAAGTTCAAGATGTGTGATTGATACTCTTCTCTAGGAACTTTTTGGTCTTTTAATGAACCAAGTGTGAATTAGTACTATTTTATGATTTTGGACTTCTAGTTTGGTCATTCTATTACTCTAGTAAATAAGAGTTGTGGCATTCTATTGGGGCTTCATCTTGCTACTTAATTCTCCATTCTATTGGTGTTGAACTTCATAATAGAAGTAAAATTCTGTGTAAAATCCTATTGTTTGTACGGGATCTAGAGGATGAGAGTTGGATCTAACCTGATGACCAAAAGCCACCTGTAGAGCATATCAACCCGCATGATGGTCAGGCAAAGCTAAGATTGAGAAACCCTACTTTGTTGATCCTCATGACTCAGATTGATCGAGTCTACGTATAAGCGATTAACATGTTTGGATTGGAGTAGCCAACTAGATTTGTACAGTGGTTTGCTTTCTCCTTATGGAATGGGCAACCATTCACATATCAATTCTCAAAAAAGCTTTGTGATTGTCCAATACTTAACTTCTAGCCCAGATCCAGTAAGAGAAAAGGACACCTCATTGGTCCCAGGGCTTCATGGTGGATGCCTTTAAGTTGCATGTAACTATGCTATCAATTTGCTGCAGGGAGAGTTAAGCATTCCGGAAACAGTTTTCCTGGTGGCGGATTATATACCACAGCTACAAAAAGAAGTGGAAAATCTGGCTTGTAAGAAACAAGAGCTTGTATCAAAAATTTCAGCAATACAAGGAGTTGGAAGAAAATCCATTTCTGAAAAAGAAAAAGAAACAAGAAAGAAAAGTGCATCAGTATGTGCAATTTCTGTAGAAAAACTGGGGGAAAGAGAAATTATTATCCGCATATCAACATATGAAAGAGTATCATTGCCAGACGTGCTGCTGCTTCTGGAGAGTCATGGATTTATGGTCCTTGATGTTTCTTGTCTCCAGTGCTTTGGAGGAAGGACATTCTGCAATGTTCATTTATGGGTAAGAATCTTCTCCCTTAGCTTGGACATAAATTTTAAAATTATTATTCTGATTAGTAATTCTTATTAAATTGTGTGTAGATTCTATTGATTTTGACTCAATGTTAAAAGCTAAGTTATTATTGATGATTATATAGAACATATAATCATTTGATAATGTCAAAATCAAATGGGGTCATTAAGCTTTGTTGGATCAGATATCTTCTCTCTATGACTCAACATACAATACTGCAGTTGTCTATGTTCTAGTATTATGTTAAAGATTACTAGGTCTAAATGCATTGCGATACGTTCCAGTTTTAACTTCCTAGAGAAGTAAAATGTTTTTTTATTGGGGATGCTCCTTTGTTCTTGAAGGCATGCAAATAAGGTGGTCTTTTTGGGGGGGGGGGTGTTAGGTCAAAATGTGAGTTTCATTGCCAATTATTAGAGTGATAGCCATTAATATAACTACCACATACTTCATTAGGTACTCGACTAGGGAGGAGGCTATAAGAGCAATGCATATAGGAAATGGTTCCTAGCTAGGAGACAAACAACTAGTGGTGAAATGGGCAAGGTTCCCTAGGGTGGAGAAGCACCACAGCGTACAGCCGTCCAACAGGGCCCCTCATTTGACGGAAGATCAGAGAGGTTCAAGGCTGAACTTTTCAGCAGCAAGAGGTGCTTCTAAGCTCCATGGAGAAAGGAAGATCCTGATGAAAGGAAACAGATCAAAAGATAACTTGATCTGGTTGCCAAGAAGTGTTGTGGGTGAGGCTGTTGAGGGGATTAGTGCAGAAGCTCTCCAAAGTATCATATTAGCAGAGGGGTTCAATGATGTTGTTGTTAGACCAATGGGTGAAGACAAGTATCTTTTGACCTTCTCCTCCAATGAGAGCATGGAAGATATCCTAAAGAATTATGCACAATTTATGATGGTATGGTTCAAATCAATGAAGCAATGGGCGGAGTTTGATGTTTCTTCTTGGAGGAAAACTTGGATCTCTTGCTATGGTCTCCCTCTACACCTCTAGTCCTCTGAAAACTTCAATATGATTGCTCAGGTTTGGGGCAAACTCCTATCCCTTGATACTTCAACATCTAATCTTTTATCTTTTGAAAGAGTTAGAATGTGTATTCTTACAAACTCTATGTCAAGTATTGCTGATGAAATTATAGTTGAAGAGGGTCAAGGTTCACATATCGTGAGTATACTCGAGGATGGTTGCTTAGGGACTCCATTGATGTACTCAACCAAGGTGGAAGCAATGAAAGGAAAGTTGGTGGTAACACACTCCATTGACAAGGTATTCAACGACAAGGCTGGCAAAAATTGCATCCCAGATGTCCAAGGAGTTTATAACCATAGGGAGTCTCGGTTTAGCTCGTCGGAGCACATAGTTAGCCTGCAACCAGAAATGGAAATTTCTGGTGGGAATGTCAATGGTCGGCCTGCTAGCATCCACCCTATTAAGGGCATTCCCAGTCGATTACCCGCGAGGCCCCCCCCCCCCCCGGGGGACCCCACCCCCCCCCCCCCCCCGGCGCAGCCCGTGCCACGCGGGTAGGGGCACGCATGCCTCCTCGGTCAGCCGAGCCTCCCTGCGTACTTCTCCTTGGTTTTTTTTTTATTTATTTTTTCTTTTTTTTGATGTAATAAATAATTTTTTTATGATTAAAAAAATAGGTTGTGTGTTATGAAGTGGGTGCATGGTAACTTTTTTTATTGGGTTATTCACGTTATAGTTCCATGGGTTGGAGAAGTGATGGAATGCAAGTTCCAAAAATTTGAAACTTTTGCTGACGTGGCAGATCAGATTTCCCAAAAATGGAACTCTGGTTGGGAATGCCCTAATGGCAGTGGCGAAGAATCTGGTGAAGAGGCTGCATTTTTCAATTCAGAGGACAATTTCCAAGGCACAACTAGCTGTAATTCCCTAGAGACTAGGGAGGATGCCTTAGCTATTAATGCCACATCGAGCCCCGCCCCCAACCATATCAGTAAAAAGCCTTGTTTTCCTGTAACCCCTATCTTGCCGGACGTTGTCCTTGAGATTAGACCAAATGTTGTCCCCACTCCTCAACAGGTGGTCTCAAATTTTGAAAGCATTTCCCTGTGTCTTCTAAAGAGCCTAGCCTGGGTTTGGGTCACTCTTCTTGTAAGGAGCATTCTAAGGAGAATAAAGTCAAAAAGAAGTTGAAACAAGGCAAGAATGTCAGGAAAGGATCACTTGCAAGGAAGAGAAGGGTTGATTTTTCTAAGGCCATAAGAGGGTACCAGCTATCAAGGACTCCCAATAATTATAGTAATGAGGACTCAGAGGTGGCTAAGACAGCCGATTTAGGTGCTGACATCGAGCATCCTTCATTTAAGCCAAAGGAGCTTGAGGTTGAGAAACCAAGGAGTAATTCAATTAGCACAGAGGAACTTTTCGATTTTGCCAAGAATCTAGGTGTACCCTTCATAGGGGATGAAGTTGGTGTGAAGAAGCAACTAAGTGAAATACTTAAGAATCATTTTGGAGCTTGAGTTATACCTGAGAAGGACTTGTTGTTTCTGTGGTTGCATTGTGGAGGAGGGGTCCTTTGTTTTTTGGGTGGTGGGATTGTCCAAGAAAGTGGTGTCCAAGTGCTGATGTTTTCTACGTCTTTGAGGGCTGTCCAACCAGCACTTCTGGTTGTGTTCCTGTTCGTGCTCACTTGGAGTTGGCTTCAGCAGAGTGATTGGGTATTTTGCAAGCTTAGGTTAGTGGAGGCTCATGCTGGTGGGTTATGCAAGATAATTCTTAGTGGTGTTTTTTTCCTTCGGGTCGTCAAATTGGGTGGTTTGTTTTAGATTTTGTGTTTAAGTGTTAGGGATGATCTTATGATATGTTTCTCTAGGGTGGGTGTATTTTGCTTTTGCTTTTCGTTCTGTAGGAGATCTAAGGCAGGATTAGGAGTTGACTTCGATCTAGAGTGTTTTTCGATGTATTGTAAGACGAGTTGTATTTTTGCGCTAGTCGCACTACCTATTTCTACAGGATTACCAATTATTGAAAACAAAGAGCTCTACATATAACTGATTAATCAGGTAAATGATGTCATGAAGCTTAGTTTGGGTTGCATGTAAGGATTTCGTGGCTTGTGCCTCTGTTACTTGTAGATGTTAATGGCCCAACATTTTGACGCTATCATTTTTTTGTGTTAACTTGTGAAATAATACAAATTCTTGAGTAAGACCATATCAAATAAGATTTAGATAGACTGTGTCAGGGATAATTTTTTTTCGTTCTGTAGGAGATCTAAGGCAGGATTAGGAGTTGACTTCGATCTAGAGTGTTTTTCGATGTATTGTAAGTCAAGTTGTATTTTTGCGCTAGTCGCACTGCCTATTTCTGCAGGATTACCAATTATCAAAAACAAAGAGCTCTAATTATAACTGATTAATCAGGTAAATGATGTCATGAAGCTTAGTTTGGGTTGCATGTAAGGATTTCGTGGCTTGTGCCTCTGTTACTTGTAGATGTTAATGGCCCAACATTTTGACGCTTTCATTTTTTTGTGTTACCTTGTGAAATAATACAAATTCTTGAGTAAGACCATATCAAACAAGATTTAGATAGACTGTGTCAGGGATAATTTTTTTTTGAGGTTTTGTAGTGACTAATAATAAGATTTGGATAGAGTTTTTAATTCAGTGGTAATTATTAGTTCATTTAGGAGTTACTACAATAAAAATCACTATTAGATAAATTATTAATTAGTCACCCCCAATTACTATTAGTTTGAAACAACCTGTTCAAGAACCAATTCAACCTAAACTCTAAGGTGATGGTTGAAGGCCTATGAATAGGTTTATCCTCTAACACATCCCCTTACGCAGATGCCCTTTGAGCTTGGAACGTGGATGCTGTAAAGGTTCCTCCTACCTTGTGCAATAAATTAATATGAGGGATGCCAAGATTCAAACTTGAGACATTTTACTCAGAAGTCTCTGATACCATATTCAAGAACCAACTTAACTAAAAGTTTAAACTGATGGTTACAAGTTCAGGAATAGGTTTATCCTCTAGCACAACCTCTTAGCATATTCTCATGATGAGCTTGATCCTATTCTCAATAATTAAAAAATCACACCATCATATATGCATGCAATCAAAACTAAATCCAACCAAATATTTTCTTTTTATTCAACTTCCAGTGTTGACCAACCACTTTCAATTCTTTTGTAAGTTTCTTTGCCAATTCACTCACTGATTTTCTTTTTAAAAGTTTCTTTGATTTCTTTTATGACATAGACGAGTTTTACATAAGTGCTATATCCCTACACATTTACACAATTATTTACCATATTTTGTTTGATAAATAGAGCTGATTTCATAAGCTTTCTTAAGTTGTGGTGCACCGAATAGTTGACGTTAATTAACAGATAGAAGGAGCCAATGATATTGTGAAGTGCGAAACTTTGAATGAAGAGTTGCTGGCCATGTTTGAGAAAGGAGCACAAGCCAGACGATCAAATCCATTACCTGTGAACAAGAAAGTGCCCAGATCAGATTTGATTACATTTGATCCGTATCCAATTCAATGGCTCCGTCAATTTGAAGGGCTCCTATCTAAGGAAGAGCCTCCTAGAGGGCAAATCTCGTCTTCTAGATTACTATATTGATGTGTTTGGACTATTAATTGATAATTATTAGTTGTGTACTAGCTTTTGTGACACATAAAGTACACATACATGAATAAATATTAGTTTTAACAACCTTCAGGAACAATTAGTAATGATGTCACAGTTACTTAATTTGAAGTTACTGATATTCAAATTTGAGACCTATTAGCTCAATCGTGTGGGATCTAATTTAAGTTCCAAAAACTATGTCAACACAAAACTTAGACTGTGTTGGAAAATAGAGGTTGAAGTAACAGCTTAGTGATTTGTATTAGTCAAATCATTATAGACCACTATTCTTACATGTTTAGTAAAGCAGTGGACGGAATAATTATTAAAGGTTTATGAAGTTTTTTCTAAAAAAATACTAAAAGTAGCTTTTTATAACCACCACCTAATTTTGTATTTTAAATTTCAATTTTCTCCTTTCGATTTCCTAAAAATCTTTATTTACGGTGTCCTTTTAAGTCATTTTACATATAAAATATGTCATTTGAACAAATTCTGTTCCACATGGCTCCCTTTGTCTTAAGATAGAGACCCCTTCACTAATTTTATTGTACTATCAACGTAATAAATCTATGAACATAGTTGTTCCCTTCTTTTCACAAGTCTCCTTTCTATAAGGCAAAGAGAACTTTGTTGAGGATGGCTGCCTTGAAAAGGGATGTTACTTTAAGACATAGGGAGAGGAAGGAAACAATATGTCAATCCTGTTTTTTTTTTTTGGGGGGGGGGGGGGAGATGAGAGGTACTGGTCGGTGACAAGGTGTAATGCTCTGACCACATCTTTGGCTGAGAACAATTTGGTAAATATAAAATAAAGCCACCAAATAAGAAGTTAGGAACCACGGACCCAACAAATAAACCAAATCCTTATATTGACCCCTACATATCAAATTCCTAATGCTTTAGCGGCTCTCAAAAAATATTTAAAAAAATTCACAAGATTTTAGGAATTTAATTTTTTGGAGTATGTCTTATATGAGATTGTGTTGTCTCAGAAATTCTAATTTAATTTTATAGGATGTCTTCGAAGAAACATTATTTAGGAGATTCTGTAATGAAAAACTGATATTTTTACATTGCCTTTTAACTTTCATGACAATGATATGACCAACAACTCATTTACACGTCGATTTTATTAATATCATTTTAGATGAATTACTAGTTTCTCCTATACTTAAAGTAACAATAAAACAAATCATTAGTCACAAAAAAATCTTTAAAAACTCACTCAAAAAAGGGTTAGTCTTTTTCTCTTCTTTTTTTTGGTAGGAAATGATCTAGATTAAGATTTTGTATTTTTTTCCTTCAAGTAATTAAACTTATGCCAACATAAGAGAAAAGTTATCCAAAAATCCTCCATGCATTGAGGGGGAAAAATTAAGCACATACATATTAGGCATATGACATCCTCGTAATTTCGTGTTTGATGTGACACGTAAAATGACAGAAAATGGATTGCATGTGGCATCAAATTTGTGCAAGTAACCATTCATATATAT
>JACYFF010003369.1:77141828-77157033 GCA_017589665.1 Selenicereus undatus
AGACTCCTTACGAACTTTTCAAAGGCCGAAAACCAAATATTTCCGATTTTTGCGCATTTAGATGTAAATGTTTCATTCACAATAGCCGAAAAGAAAGGTTAGGTAAGTTTGATGCTAGAAGTGATGAAGGTATTTTTGTTGATTATTCCATAAATAGTAAAGCCTATCATGTTTATAACAAGCATACCAAACTAATTGAAAAAAAAGTTCACATTGTGTTTGATGAGTCCAATGATGGTAGGTTGAGCTCTTCTTCATTTCAAGAGTTGAAACTAAATTGATACGATGAGGAGGAGGAAGAAGAAGAAGCAAAAGCGAAGTCAAATGTGGAGCACAAGGAGCCACCTAGTGATTCAACTCCTGAAAATGACATGCCTCCCACAAGAGAAGAATCACATGCCATAACGAAGAAGAACCATCACCAAGTGATCCAAATGAACAAACTGTGCATGGACTGAAGGGTACAAATACAAATCATATCATCCACCAGACAACTGATTTACCGATATATCCACTTATATAAGAACTAGATGTTTTCTTCAAAATTTTTGTGCATTTTCCTCCTTTGTGTCGCTTATTGAATCTAAGAATTATTTAGAGGCCTTAGAAGATTCAAACTGGGTTAATGCTATGAAAGAAGAGCTTGGTCAATTTGAAAGAAACCAAGTTTGGTTTCTTACTCCCCGACCTAAAGACCATCCGATGATCAGGACAAAGTGGGTGTTTCGCAATAAGTTAGACGAAAGTAGGAATGTGGTAAGAAATAAGGCAAGACTAGTTGCCAAAGGATATAACCAAGAACAGGGCATAGATTTTGATGAGATTGACTTTCACCCCGTGGCTCGCTTAGAACCAATTTGCATTCTCTTAGCTTTTGCATCATACATGGGCATTAAACTTTTTCAAATGGATGTTAAATGTGCCTTCTTAAATGGTTTCTTACAAGAAGAAGTTTATGTTGAACAACCCCCCTGTTTCGAAAATCCCTACCTTCCTGATCACATATTCAAACTTCAAAAAGCCCGTTATGGTTAGAAAAAGCTTCTTGAGGTTGGCATGAGCGATTAAGCAAATTTTTACGTGAAAATGGTTTCAAGCATGGTCAAATTGACAAAACACTTTTTATAAAAAACAAGGGGGAGGATTTCATTATCATACAAGTTTATGTTGATGATATACTTTTCGAATCCACCAACGATTCTCTCTGCAAGGAATTTTCTAACCTTATGAATACAGAATTCGAGATGAGCATGGTAGGAGAACTCATGTTCTTCCTTGGTCTACAAATCAAACAACTCAAAGATGGTATTTTCGTAAGCCAAGGTAAGTATGTTAGTGAGTTATTATAGAAATACAAAATGGACAATGCCAAACATGCTAGCACTCCCATGGCATCCAGTGCAAAACTTGATCAAGATCTTGACGGTAAGCCAGTAAACAAGAAAACATATTGTGGTATGATTGGTTCCCTATTATATTTAATTGCTAGTTGCCCAGATATTATGTTTAGTGCATGCCTGTGTGCCCGATTTCAATCATCTCCCAAAGAATCACATCTTACCACCATAAAACGTATCTTTAGATACTTGACAGTCACAAAAAATTTCAAACGTTGGTACTCTGAAGGGGGAAACTTCTTTCTCGTTAGATATCCTGATGCCGATTATGCAAGTTATAAGCTAGATAGAAAGAGCACATTGGGAACTTGTCAATTTCTTGGTCCGAACTTGTCAATTTCTTGGTCCGTCTCTTGTTTCATGGCACTCAAAGAAGCAAAACGCTGTGGCATTATCAATGGCAGAAGCTGAGTACATTGCCGCATGAGCATTTTGCGCCCAACTCTTATGGATTATGCAATAGTTGCGCTACTAAGGCATTCATCTCAAAAATGTTCCTATCCGGTGTGACAACACGAGTTCCATCAACATCACAAAAATCCGGTTCAACACTCTCTAACAAAGCACATTGAGCTATGTCATCATTTCATTTGAGATCATGTTGAAAAAGGTGATGTGTGCTTATAATTCGTTCCAACAAATTCTCAACTTGCTGATATTTTCACTAAACCTTTAAGTGATGAACAATTCAATTTCATCTGTCAAGAACTTGGAATGATTAATATTGATGCATAAATTGAGGAGGAGCTCTCTTGAAGTGCCCACTTTTTTCATGAGTTACTGCAGGCCTAATAAAATGATATCCGTTCACTAATGAAAAATTCAAGGCCTTAAAGAATACTGTAGGTCAAACTTGATGCCTTTTGGTGCAACTGCATCAAGGGCTTGAGCTCCTGATTTCAAGGTCGTGACTATAAATTACCTACATCCATATATTGAAAAAAGTTCATCCCAAGAAAGGTTATCTCACTCTGATTTGTTTCCTTCCTCTTTAGGGCACGTGGAAGAGTTTTTTTCAAAAAAAAAAACCTTTTATAAAATCTTCTTATGATTTCCCATTTTTGCCACTTTGGAAAGAAATTTCAAAATTCCCTTATCCTTTAAACTTTCAATTACCCTCATAAATTTCCTTATTTTATAAACCTTAAATTGATATCAAATCTTTTAAACGGTCCCTAACCACACTGATATAGTATGTCTGCACTATTTTTGGGAATCTGAAATTATTTAATTGCCCTCCTAAATTATTTTTAGCTATCCTCATTTAATCCCCAAAACCAACCTTCCCTCTCTCCATCTTCAACCCGTCGCCTCTCCTTCTCCATTCTTCCATCTCTTCTCCATCCTGCTGCACTCACCGTCATTTCTAAGGTTGCTAGGAGCTCACCTTCGAAATCTCACTTTCTCACTTTCTCTCTCCTCTCCAAATTTCCCACCATTCCTCTCACACCTCAGCTCCCCCCCCCCCTCGAATCACCGATTGGGGTTCTTGAGACAACCCAGCCCCAAATTGCCTGTAATGCGACCTTTCTTTCCAAATTTGTCCCCAACCTCACTCCCTATGGCCACCACTAAAGGGAAGGGCTCTAATCTCCCTAATCGAGCTTCCAAAGGCCAACCTCTAGCCTCCCCTGCTCAACCCAAACACCAGTCAAATCGTATTGCCATGAGCTTGGCCAAGCGACCATGTAACTGTCAGATCAAGACCACGATGCCCATTCAGATGACACCACCACCTCCAGGAATGTCTCTGCTCAGTCGCTCTCCTTCCCGTCCTCCTCTATACCATTCCAACCCGGGCACAGTGCAACCTCTCCGCCACTACCGTTACTGCCTCACACACATCTGCTCAACTCCACCCTAGGTGAATGGCTACCCTCTCTTGCGAGTCAAGAATGCTTTCAAGCTTTTCGCCATAAACCCATATTTGTGTGTGAGAAATTAGATGTTTCGTTCTTCACTTCTGCCAAACTAGGGTTCTTTGAGGAATTGGTCAAAGGCAATTGCTTGGAACTGCTTGAATTGGATTTTATTGTGTATCCTAGGGTTGTACGGCTATTCTATGCCAATCTGGAAGCCAAAACCACTCCCTAAGGCATGTGTCTCAAGAGTGATGTGAAGGCTGTCAAAATTGGACTAAGCCGCTCTGTTCTTGAGTCCATTTTTGGCCTCAAATTCATAGTGATGGAATCCCCTCAAGCCAAGACATTGAAAAAGGTCCTACAAACCTAGAAAGGTCCAATGCAAGCTCCAAAGTCCAAGAAATGACTCACATTTCGCAAAAGAGTCAACAAGGTGATTTCAGGTTACACGGTCACAATGTACTCGGTTTTGTTCATATGATTTCTTAAGCTACATTGTGGCTTAAGTTAAATATTTTTGCATTTTTGGGTGGCTCCTCTAGATGTTAACGTCCAAGTCCAAACAATTAAAGTCAATCATGCTTAATCGAAGTGAAGAAATCAAGCCATTTTTTCTAGGCTACCAGAATTGGTTTGAAACTACACGATAAAATGTTTAAGTGGAATTCTCCCACTTAAACAATTCATAACCTCAATTTTCTTTACTTGGGGGGTTTGTACACACCCTAAAGTATTTCATCATGGCTTGAAATGAAAATCATGCTCAGTTTTGATTGGCTGAAAGAAGGGCAGAAAATCGGGCAGAATACGCTTTTAGAACCCAGTTAAGCAGCTGCGTGTTTTTCCTTCTCCCAAGGGTTTGTTCATCTGCTTGCTTACTTGTTGGCTTCAATCATCAGTCAAGGAAGTCATAATATCATCATTTGTAGCAAAAATCAGTTTTGAAAAGAGCAACCAATGGGAAAGAAAAGGAAGAAAGGCACCACGCATGTGGATTGGCCAGCTGAAAAGGAGAAGTGATTTACGACCACTTTTCTCCACATTTCTCTAGTAAAGCTGGTGTATTAAGCTAATTGGATGTATTATTGCTAAGTATGGTAATTTGTTTTGCTTTCCTTAGTGATCAAAATGTAATTAGCTTAAGTTAATCAAGCTTTGTAGCTAGATTAGCTTTAAGCGCATCCTAACCATGTCTTAGCATTTTCCTTCCTAGGAAGGAAACCTCCCAACCCCCTTTTGCTACCTTAGGCCGTGGTGTATAAGACCTTGAAGGCTCATTTTGTAAAAAGGCAACTTTTGAATATCAATTAAAATCAGATTTGAGAGCATTGCTCTTGTTTCTCCAAAACACTAAACTTTTTTATCTCTAACTAGGCCGGTTAGAGTGGTGTTCAAATATAGTCTTAAACATCATTAAGTGATGTTCCTAGATCTCAATCATAGTTTAAGGGCCCTAAGCTTGAGCTTGTTGGTGTTTCTATATCCAAGTTTCAGGTTTAGAACTATTCTTTAAGTCACTTTCTGATTCAAATTCCATTGAGTTCAAGTAGATAGTCGTGAGTTCTAAGCTTGGTCCCTGCAATCCTTTGAGTGTGAGTTTATCCCTTTGAGCCTTACATCATATTTGGTATCAGAGTTGAGTTTCTCCTTGGCCTGGTGTCCCCTTCCACCTTTCTAGATTCGTTCCCCCTCTCAAATTCAAACATAAGTCTTGTTCTAGCTTAAACACATACCCGGTTTCAAGATGAGTACTAGTACAACTTTGGATGAGAAGTTTGAGGCAGTGATGAAGAATTACCAATCATTTTCTGCCCAAAATGAATTGCTAATGAGAAAAATAAATGAAGGAGCTCAAGGAGACCAAGAACTCCAAGCACAGAACGAATATTTGAGAAAACAACTTGGAGCCGTTTTGAAGCAAAACCAGAAGATGAATGAAGAGCCTCTCCAATTTGATCCTAGAAGACAAGAACAGGTCTTTAACCATAATGTGGATTCATCTAGTGAGAACGATCCCTTGAGAATGGATAGAACATAACCAAGGATTCAAGTTAACTCCAATGATTTCAAGGTTGAAATCCCAAAATTTGAAAGTAAACCTGATCCTGAAGAATTCTTGGATTGGTTACATACAGTTGAGCGAGTTTTTGAGTATAAAGAAGTTTCTGAAGACAAGAAGGTGAAATTGGTGGCTTTGAGGCTCAAAAAATTCGCCTCCCTTTGGTGGACAAACTTGTGTGCCAAACAGGTTAGAGAAAGAAAGTCTAAGATCAGAACATGGGAGAAGATGAAATCCAAGCTCAAGGCTCGATTTCTACCCCCAACTTACGTTTAAGATTGCTATTCTCAACTCCATAATTTGACACAAGGAAGCTTGAATGTAAAGGAGTATACTCGTGAGTTTGAAAAGCTTGTCATCAAGTGTGATCTTCAAGAACCCGAGGAGCAAACTATAGTTAGGTACTTAGGAGGTCCTGATCCTAGGTATGCTAATGCAGTTAATTTGCAAGCTTATACTACATTTAATGAAGTTTGCGTGCTTGCTCACAAGGTTGAGCAACAAAAGAAGTCAATACAGCCCTCTAAGCCTCAAAACCCCAAACCCTTTACCTAGAACCAACCCTTTAACAAAGGGAGTTCTAACCCCATTTCCAAGCCCCCAAATCCGTCCCCTTCCTTTCCACAATGAACCCAAGCTCCACAAAATATCCAAGCCCCTCAAAATAGACCCAATCCTAACCCCATGAGCAACAAAAGGTGCTTCAAGTGCCAAGGACTTAGGCACATTGCTTCAGACTATCCTAACTGCAAGGTTATTACACTAGCCGAATGGGTAGATGTGAAAGAGGAGTTTTGAAGAGGATGATTTTGAGGATAACCTTAAGGAAACTCAAGAGGAAGTGGTGGAGGATGCTGATGAAGGTGAAATGCTGGTTTTGAAAAGAGTACTGAGTGGCCAAAAGGGAGCAAAGGACGAGCAAAGAGAGAACATATTCCATTCCCGTTGTACGGTTCAAGGGAAGGTTTGTTATGTTATTATTGATGGTGGAAGTTGTACAAATGTAGTTTCTCTTAGCATGATTAAGAAACTAGGATTGCAAACCATGACTCATCCACACCCTTACAACATTCAATGGTTGAATCAAAGCAAAGGTATCCAAGTGAACTCTCGGTGCCTAGTTTCTTTGTCCAATATTGGAAAGAACTACCAAGATGAACTTTGGTGTGATGTTGTTCTGATGGATGCATGTCATATCCTTTTGGGAAGGCCATGGTTGTACGACCGTAGGGTAATGCACAATGGTTTCTTGAATACTTACTCCTTTACAAAGGATGGCAAAAATATTACCCTCGCACCTTTATCCCCATCTAAGCTCCACCAAGATAAGCCTCAAATGAAACCCACGCAATCTGATTTGCTTCTCACTTTTAGTGGGCCATTGTTAAAGGCCTCCCATCATGAATTTAAGGCTTTTAGAGAGTGGATATTGAATATCTAAGATGAAGCAGAATCCCCCTTACCCTCTCACCCTAGAGCCAAGGCACTCATACATCGATTCTATCATTTGTTTCCTGAGGAGATCCCCACAAGTTTGCCTCCAAAAGAGACATCCAAAACCACATTGACCTCATTCCTAGTTCTATCCTCCCAAATAAACCAGCTTATAGGATGAATCCCAAGGAAACTATGGAGATTCAACGGCAAGTTGAAGAGCTGATGTCAAAGGGCCTGACTCATGAGTCTTTAAGTATGTGTGCTATGCCTGCCCTTTTTGTTCCTAAAAAGGATGGAGGAATGCGTATGTGAGTGGATAATAGAGCTATTAACAAGATTACAATCAAGTATAGATATCCCATACCTAGACTTGAAGACATGCTGGATAAATTACATGGCTCACAAGTGTTTTCTAATATTGATCTTCGAAGTAATTACTACTAGATTCGCATTAGAGAAGGTGACAAATGGAAAACGGCCTTTAAGACTAAAGAAAGGATTTATGAATGGTTGGTTATGCCCTTTGGTCTTTCAAATGCTGCTAGTACATTCATGAGATTGATGAATCAAGTATTTAGGCCGTACATTGGCAAGTTTGTGATAGTTTACTTCAATGATATCTTGATTTATTCCAAGAATGAGCAAGAGCATCAAGATCATCTCATCCAAGTTATGCTTGTTCTGGAACGTGCAAGATTGTTTGGTAACCTTAAGAAATGTGCCTTTTTCACTCATGAGGTAACATTCTTAGGTTACATTGTTACTAGAGAAGGCATAAAGGTAGATGAGAGCAAGATTGAGACCATTCGATCTTGGCCTATTCCCCATAGTATACATGATGCTCGAAGCTTTCATGGATTAGCTTCCTTTTATAGGAGGTTTATTCGAAACTTTAGCACCATAATGGCTCCCATGATTGAGATAATTAAGGGTACATCATTCCGATGGACTCCTAAAGCCCAAGCTACCTTTGTGGAAGTGAAAAAAAAGACTTACTCAAGCACCAGTTCTTGCCTTGTCGTGCTTTGATAAAGTCTTTGAAGTTGAAGTGATGCCTCTAGAGTTGGAATATATGGTGTTCTTACTCAAGAAGGTAAACCATTAGCCTTCTTTAGTGAGAAATTATGCGATTCAAGAAGAAAATATTCCACCTATGATAAGGAGTTTTATGCTATTGTGAGATGCTTAAAGCATTGAAGTCATTATCTTATTGCAAGTGAGTTTATCCTACATTCTGATCATGAAGCTTTGAAGTACATTTAAGGCCAACATAAGTTAAATTCACGCCATGCCAAATGGGTTGAGTTTCTCTAGTCATTCTACTTTACAATCAAGCACAAAGCTGGAAAGCTCAATCAAGGTGTCAATGCTCTATCTCAGAGGTATCTACTTTTGTTTCAATTAGATGCTTTTGTACTTGAGTATCTGAAAGCTTTGTATGTTGAAGATGAAGACTTTGGGGAATTGTTTGTTGTTTGTTCAAAACACCCCAAAGGAGATTTCTTGATTCAAGAAGGGTTTTTATTCAAGGGTACACGGCTGTGTGTACCTAAGTGTAGCACTCGTGAGCTTCTAATTAGGGAAGTGCATGGTGGTTCCTTGGCTGGTCACTTTGAAGAGTCCAAAATCTTAACCATGTTAAGGGAACATTATTGCTAGCTAGGAATGGAAAAGGATGTTCAAGATATTCTAAGGACATGTGGAACGTGCCAAGCTACCAAAAGTCACACCTTACCCCACGGCTTATATACACCCCTTCCAGTTCCTACCTTACCTTGGGTGGATGTAAGCATGGATTTCATTTTGGATTTACAGAAAACCCAAAGGAACAAGGATTCTATCTTTGTGGTGGTGGACAGGTTTTCAAAGATGACACACTTTATCCCATGCAACAAGACAAACGATGCTACTCACATTGTTGAGTTGTATTTCAAGGAAGTAACCAGGTTACATGGTATCCCCAAATCCATTGTTTCAGATAGGGCTACAAAGTTCTTAAGTCATTTCTAGGTTAATTTATGGAAAAAGCTATGTACTAAACCCATGCATAGTACCACTTCTCATCCCTAAACTAATTGGCAAATAGAGGTGACTAATCGAACCCTAGGTACTCTTCTACGGGCTTTGATTAAACCTCATGCCAAAGTTTGGGATTTACTTTGACTACATGCTGAGTTTTCTTATAACAAAGCTTTAAGCAGGGCTACTGGTCTATCCCCTTTTAAGGTGGTGTATGGGCTTGATCCCCTAAACCCCCTTGATCTTACTCCACGACCTTTAGATCAAAAGCCAAGTGCGGATGCAGCAGCTAGAGTGGACAAGATTCAAAAGCTCCATAAGTTGGTTAAAGGCAGAATTGAGAAGAATAATGCATCTTACCAAGCCCAAGCCAACAAGCATAGGAGAAAGATGGCGTTTTAACTTGGAGACCTCGTTTGGATACACGTAAGGAAGGAAAGATTTCCTTCAAAGAGGAAGAACAAGCTAATGCCACGGGATGATGGTCCATTTAAGATACTTGAAAGGATTAATAACAATTCTTATAAGGTTGATTTTTCAGGTGACTATGGAGTTTTAGCTACATTCAATGTAGCCGATTTGAGTCCTTACCAAGCTGATTATTATCTTGCCGATTTGAGGATCAAATCTTTTCAACAAGGGGAGGATGATGAAATCCCCTCAAGCCAAGACATTGAAGAAGGTCCTAAAAACCTGCAAGTTTCAATGCAAGCTCCTAAGTCCAAGCAATGACTCACATTCTGCAAAATGGTCAATGAGGTGATTCCGAGTTACATGGCTAGAATGTACCCGATTTTGTTCATCTGATTTCATAAGCTACATTGTGGCTTAAGTTCAATATTTTTGCATTTTTAGGTTCCTCTGGATGTTGACTTTCATATCCAAACAATTAAAGTCAATCATGCTCAATGGAAGTGAAGAAATCAAGGCATTTTGTCAAGGCTGCCAGAATTGGTCTGAAACTGCACGGTAAAATATTTAGGTGGAGTTCTCCCACTTAAACAAGTCATAACCTTGATTTATTTACATGGACGGTTTTTCAATACCCTAAAGTATTCCCCCATGTCCTGAAATTAAAATCATATTAAGTTTTGATTGGCTGAAAGAAGGGAAGAAAATCGGGCAGAATACGGCTTATAGAACCTGGTTAAGTAGCTGTATGTTTTTCCTTCTCCAAAGGGTTTGTTCAGCTGCCTCCTTACTTGTTTTCAATCATGAGTCAAGGTAGCCAGTAACATCATCATTTGCTGCAAAAATCAGCTGTTAAAAGAGCAACCAATGGGAAAGAAAAGGAGGAAAAGGCACCACGCATGTGGATTGGCTAGCCAAAAAGGAGAAGTGCTTTACGACTACTTTCTCCACATTTCTCTAGTAAATCTGGTGTATTAAGCTAATTGGATGTATTATTGCTAAGTATGGTTATTTGTTTTGCTTTCCTTAATGATAAAAATGTAATTACCTTAAGTTAATCAAGCTTTGTAACTAGATTAGCTTTAAGCGCATCCTGAGCATGTCTTAGCATTTTCCTTCCTAGGAAGAAAACCTCCCAAACTGCTTTTGCTGTGTTAGGCCGTGGTTTATAAGCCCTTGAAGGCTCATTTTGTAAAAAGACAACTTTTGAATATCAATTGAAATCAGATTTGAGAGCATTGCTCTTGTTTCTCCAAAACACTAAACTTGCTTATCTCTAACTAGGCCGATTAGAGCGGTGTTCAAGTGTAGTCTTAAACTTGATTAAGTGGTGTTTCTGTATCTTAATCATAGTTTAAGGGTCCTAAGCTTGAGCTTGGTGGTGTTTCTGTATCCAAGTTTCAGGTTTAGACCTATCCTTTAACTCACTTTCAAATTCGGATTCCATTGAGTTCAAGTAGATAGTCGTGGGTTCTAAGCTTGTACCTTGCAATCCTTTGAGTATGAGTTTATCCCTTTGAACTTTACATCACATAGACACAACCCCTTCTAACTTGACTCGCAAAAAGGCTAAAGGCCTCTGCCTAGCTAAGTTTGCCTGCCCTAACAAACTCGCTGACAACAAATGCCAAAACAAAGCCCTATCGTATCAGGTTCTGTTTCGAGAACCCTGGTTGCTTCACTTTGTTTTTGTTCACACCCTTTACCCCAACGACCATTCCAAAGAGGCCTCAAATGAAATTGTTCTTGAAGCTATATACTGCGTCATGACAGGATATTCTGTTGACTATGCCTATCTTATTCTTGATCACATGTATCGAGTAGCCAGTGTGAGTCATACTCCCTCTCTCCCTTACAGTAGCCTGCTCACTCATATCTTCCAACACTTTGAGGTTCCCCTAGAATCTGAGGAATGTACCACCCAGCATGTACTTATCATCTCTGCCCACTCCCTTAAAAACCCTTCAGTTCCACCAAACAGAACACCGAGGGTGGCAACATGCTTCTGATGTGACCGCCGAAGAAGCCACTGCCCTTAAAGTTTCCCTTCCTGATACTCCCCTAATTCCTAATGTGGCTAAAGTCCTGGCTGGTCTAAAAGAGGACAACACTACTATCCGGTCTTAGCTAGATCAAATTCAATTAGACACGGGCCTAATGAACAAGAAGATCGATCCACTGATTCGCCTGACTAGCCTTATTCATCGTGGTGCCCAGTTTGTTGTTCTCTTTCAGAACAGCGACATGGCGCACGCTGCTCAATCTGCTGACCAGATCATTCGGTCCACCTCCTCTGAGCCCCACTTTCACTAACGCTTTGTGAGCACTTTAGTTGATTTCAAAGCGTTAGTAGCTTTTTGATTTTCAATCGCTTTAGCACTTTTTAAAGCCCGCTTAAAATGTTCCACGTGTGCAACTGACATTGTATTTCACCCATCCCCCTTATTTTTTGATAAAAGTCAAAAGGGGAGAATAGCCCCGTATTTTGAATTGCGTTTGGGATGTACATTGGATTGTGTAGGTATGTATCTTGGATTGTGCAGAAATGGTTTGGACTGGGCATTGCATTGCTAACATTACTAATGGAAAGACTTGTTTGTATGCTTAATTGGGCCAATGGGCCTTGTTAGTAAAATTGCTAAAATTGTTCACAAAATAATCAAATGGTT
Source organism: Selenicereus undatus (assembly GCA_017589665.1). NCBI lineage: Eukaryota > Viridiplantae > Streptophyta > Magnoliopsida > Caryophyllales > Cactaceae > Selenicereus > Selenicereus undatus. The sequence goes on from JACYFF010003369.1 coordinate 77,153,683, forward strand.
ACACGTGCAGAAATGGTAAGACTTGTATGCTTAATTGGCCAAGTGGGCCTTTGTTAGCAAAACTGTTAAATTTGTCAAATTGTATCATTCGTGAAACCTGGTTACATGTGCTCAAAACAACCCTAGTAGTTTCCTAGTAAGGCCTGGACAAAGCATAATAAGTTTGACATATTTATCACTCATTTATGGCATACTTCCAAATTGTTCCAGTAATGGTAAGAGCTAAATCAGGTACTTGTGCAAAAATGATCTCATTCCTTTATGTGATGTTTGCTCAAAATTAATCAAAAGAAAAATATTGTCTTTCATTAAAGAGGTGGAGATTGTTGACTCCCTTAAAACCCTATTCTGAATTTTGAATGAAAGACATATTTTTATTTTGACTAAATCAGAATTAGTTGCCTTGAAATCTTGACAAATCAGTTTGTTATTGCTAATCATATGGGATTGTAATGCTATGTTTGCCAAAATATCAAGATTTGCTCAACAAATCATATGGGATTATCTTATGGGATTGTAACGCGGGATGCTTGTGTACCGGGCTGCCCTTTTAAAGATTGTGCTGCAAAATAAGCAAACTTCTAGATGATTGATCTCTTAGCAAGATCCTCTGCAAAAATTAAGCAAACTAGCCGTTGGAGATCAAAAGGAAATCATTGAGCAGAATAGTGAAGTCCAAGGGCTTGAAAAGCCATGTTGAAGGCCTTGAAACGTCATGGAGAATTGCTTTTCCTTAATTAGTGCAACGGTCACTTACCATATTTCTCTCCAACCTCTTCAGCACCTATAGGCTATAAAAAGGAAAAGAATTGGTAGTTGGAAAGCACAGGAGAGCAAGCACTAATATCAATATTCACAAGGATACATTAATCCTTGATTTGTTATTCATTCAATTACTTGTATTGTTCAAGTTGTAATTGGGTGAGATTATAGAGTTGAAGGGTCAGAGCTTAGAGTAAGGTGTACTCTAGAGTTGTAACTATCCCTCCTAATGAAATTGGGTTAATCCTAGAGTTAGGGAACTCTAGCCGGAGACTAAGCCTGGTTGAGGCTAACCTCATTAAAGAGTTCTTGTGTTTTGTCCACGTTTATCTTTCTGTTCATTATTTCGATTAATTTGCGATTTTGATCATCACCCTATTCGTCCCCCTCTAGGGTGACTTAGTAGCTTTTAAATTTTCACTTAACACTAGTTGGTACTAAAAAATTCAACTCCCGTGAATGAAAAAAATCTGTAATGGGAGAGCTCTACTCCTTCATTGACCCAACAATAACTCGAGTCTGCTAAAACAAAGGTGTAAAGAACCACCCCAAAAAAAATCTCATACACCATTTTTCATGGTCCGAAGTCTATTGACCAAAACATAAGCCAATAATATGTTGCTACAATATCTAGTTTGATGGATACAAATATCAATTTATCATAGACAAACTCAATATCAAATAAATCAAGGCTTCTAGACAAGTATAAGTATGTTTTTTTCAAATACTTTATTCACCCTCATGTGCAACAGGATATATTGAAGAGCACTTTAGAATATAAATAAGTCTATCCTGTCTGTGTATTGCATTCATGAAGATAGTATACTAAGTATCCAAGACATAAAAGAAATTTCAAGGATTATAGTGCTAGTATAACTCTGGTGATCTCTCAGACAAGTATAAGTACGTTTTTGTTGATAAGAGCGTCTTCTCTTTAACACATTCTTATTGTAACATTCTTATTATCAAACTACAAATAATTACTACAATTAAAAAAAACACTTATGATTAATCATTGCGTGGGCCCTTAACACTAGTTGGTACTAAAAAGTTTGAGTCCTGTGAATGGGAGGGAAAAAAAAAGTGATAGGAGAGCTTTACCTCTTCATTGGCCCAACAATAACCTGAGTATGCTAAAACAGAGGTGTAAAGACCTCTCCCCCCAAAAGAAAAAAATCTCATTTACTATTTATCATGGTCTGAAGTCTATTCACCAAATACAAGCCAACAATATGTTGCTTCAATATCTAATAGTTTGATAGATACAAATATCAATTTGTCATAAAAAAATTCAATATCGGATAAATTGAGGCTTTTAGACAAGTGTAAGTACATTTTTTTTTCAAATTCTCTATTCATCCCCATGTGCAACGTGATATATTGAATAGGTCTTTGGGACACAACTAAGTCTCTCCTATCTACGCATTGCATTCACGAAGATAGGATACTAAGTATCAAAGACATAACAGAAATTTAAAGGATTGTGGTACTAATATAACTCTCTTGATCTTATAAGCCAAAACATACCATTGCATCTACATATTTATAGGATTTCATCTCTCTTCATGAAACAATAATACTTTTGCATGAAACGTCACTTTTAAGAGAAAGCATGTCTCTTCATGAATGAATTATCTCAATGAAAAGGTACTAATTGATTAATTAGTTTATTGCTCCTAGCTTATTCCCGTTAGTTGCGATTTCTGTTGTATACATAATACGTCCCTAAGTTTTTGTCTTTTTTTTTCTTTTTTTTGGCTTTGACAATACATATCTATCTTTTCTTTTTTCCTTTTTTATCTGATTTTTTTTTACATATTTTAATAATGACGTATCACGTATTCTTGGTATCAATACCTTTAAGGGCATATACTTACAAGGAATTAAAAAATTCATTGAAAAGATTTCTTTTGTGAGGGCATATGCTTTGGCATCATTAAGTTTTTTTAAAATTTTTTTATTGTGACAGATTTCGTGACAAACTTGCTTGTATAAAAATCACCAATGATTTTTTTTAATTATTTTGATTTGCATCTTTCTAACTAATATGATAAATAATATAACAACTAAGGTACATATGCACAAAATGTTGGGCTGAGAAAGTGGGGTTTGTCCCTCATTGATAAAATTGAATGGTTTGAGTATGTATATAAGCTTGTGAGTTAATCCACCTATTAGTAATTGATATTGGATTGGAACCTCATTTGAGCTTATATACATGACTCTTTATTTATGGCCCAATTTATGTAAAAAAATTTAACATGGTATCAAAGCAGCTTGAGCTTGTGAGTTATTCCACCCATACTGATTTTGAGTTGGAATCTCATTCGAACTGATATGCATGATTCTTTATTTATGGCCCAATTTATATAAAAAATTTAACACAATAGAATTGATTACACTTACAACATAGTTCGACCCTCTCTAGGGTAGTATATTGTATCACCTAACATCTACAACTACCAACCATTTTGAAAACCTTTGTGGTTTGGAATATTTTGACTGGTTAGATGAAACTATGGCTCTCAAAAAAAAAAACATAAGATATATAAATAAATATATATATATATATAAATATATATAATAAAT